>OX344854.2:5000-605000 GCA_947037095.2 Nycteola revayana | reverse complement strand
GCAGAAAAAGAAGCAAAGGTTAAGAGGAAATCCGAGTCCGGTCCGGACTGAAGAGGTGTGCTGCTTTTGCACGACTATGCACCCGTCCACAACAGCCGCGTTGCGTTGGCTGCCCTGCAGAAGGTGGGCTTCGATTTTGAATGACCCACCCTACAGCCCAGACCTGGCCCCCAGTGATTATTACCTGTTTCCAAAAATGAAAAAAAAAGCTGCGGGGTAAAATAAATACAACCGATGATGAAGTCAAGGAAGCAGTGTATTTTGAAGATAAAGAGATTTTTTTTAATGCGGGTATAAATACATTAATTAAAAGAACTGAAAATTTTATCCGTCTTGCAGGTAAATATATTGAAAAGGAAAACTAATTAGGGCTTTTATTTCCCTAAGGTAAGAAACCCTTACTATAATAGTACATTAAGATACGTGTGACCTAAGTGGCCTATTATTGCACGGCGTCAAGTTAGTTAAACGCCGTGCATTAATAGGCTACTTAGGTCACGAGTATCGTATACTATTTTGGGAGCGTTCAAGCATTACGTAACGCAATTTGGGGGGGAGGGGAGGGGGGTCTCGTAAAACGTTACAGGGGCGGGAGGAGGTATTTCATACAACACGAACGTAACATTGTTTCTAAAAAATTAGGAAATTAAAACTCCATTCCCAAACCAAAACCAAACAAAATTAAAAGCTAAAAATATGCTGGTGTTGCGAATTAAAATTCTCTTGTTTTATTTAGTAGATTAAAACTATACCAAGTGTAAAAACTATTACATAACTTTTTACGACTCTAGGGTAAAAATGATCACTTGAGTGTTACGTAACGTTTAGAGAGGGGGAGGGGGGGATCCAGAAAAACGTTACGGTGCGTTACAAGGGGGGGGGGGGTCAAAAATCTTCAAAAATTGCGTTACGTAATACTTGAACGCTCCCTTTATAGCAGATGTGACACAAACCCGCCCCGGACTCTGAATTGAATTTCGTTTCGTGAATTTCAAATGACAATTAAATAGTGTTTGCTTTCATTTTTCATGCATGTGTGAAGTTAGTCGATTAAGGCGCGGTGAATAGACGACTTTTACATATTAGTTTTGTCACTGTTGCTCCGCGTAGAAATGAAAGAGAAGCCAAGAGACGCCGCGATGGCGCAACGTTTCGTTCGACTCGTTCGAGTTATTTAATACATTAATCCTTGCAAATATCTTATTACAATCGATAAATAAAAACAACAGTTCCCTTTATTATTATATATTACATCACTGTTATTAATATTATCAAGATTTGTTTATAAATAATACAGTTACAATTGCTACAATTTCAATTTAAATGGTTATTTTATGGTTTTTTTTATCGAGAAAATTTACCGAAAACGTGTTTTGAACACAATGGTCCCCATAAATATGATCAAGATTAACATATATTTTTTTAGCTGCTCTAAAATGTAAACATTTGGCTAAAAAACTGTTTTGTGAAGCCTATTTTGACTAGGTACAGCGCCTAAATTTACGCACCGGGCAGAAATAGGCAACTTAGGTCACGGAAAAGCGTGCGTAAAATGCGGGTTTAGGTCACACTGAGCTATAAATATATTTAAAGTCTTTGTCAAAATAAAACTAGTTCAAAATGAATATTATAAAATTGCTCTTTATGTAAACGACAAAACAGCTTAGGAGTGACTAGTTTTGTTAAAATACTGTTAAACTTGCTAAACAAAAAAGGATTCCTCTGAGTTTTTTGCCAGTTCTTCTCAGAGTTGCTATGTTCAGAACTGGTGGTAGAAAAAACAAACCAAAAAAGACGGATCATAAGAACATTATTTAAAAATATTTTTTAAATATACTTGATAAATTGACTTCTAGTTCTCGTTCATCAAGTGTCACGGTTCTCACGTGTCTCTTTACCAATGAAACTGGGCCCTCATCATAGTCCGGTTTCCTTTAGAAAGCGGCTTTTTTGGCTCTATCATTACCTTCCATCCCGGCATAGGCCTTTATCCAGAACAAGATAATGACCTTCTTTTTAGAGAGATGCAGTTCTTACATTATCTCTGTTTTCTGCCAGGGGATGGAGGCAATTGTGATTTATCGCCATTAGGAGAACCAACATTAAGTCAAGCCGTAAAGGCCAAAAGTCGTCCTCTCGGTGCTCTTAGCTTCCCTGGTGGTTCTGTTTATTGTTAGTAACTCAGCCTGGTAAACCGCGCAGTAGTCCGAGAGTTTAAGCTTAACGTTTCGTGTCTCAGCTTCGCCATTCCTCCATATGGATAGCTTCGCTCCAACCCTCCCCTTTATTTTGCGCCGGTCTGTGAAGTCATCTACTGTGTCTATATCGACATCATCATCATCAGCAGCCCGTATATCCACTGCCGAACATGGGCCTCCTCCCGGGGGGCAGGCGGGATGCTGACCGCAGTATAATATTGTAAACAAGGAAACGCTGCTGCCCGTTCCTTGCCTGTTCGGTACCAACGGCTTAACTTGCTTGCCGAGGCACGGAGGGTAGGCCCTCAATCAACCAGATCCGGAAAGAAATCTCCTTTTTGATTATTCGTTGATTGATTGCACCCGTGGTGGCTCCAAGATTTAAAGCAAGCCAAATGCCGCTACGCTACGGGGTTGTGTTGTTGTGTTTACTCACGATGTGTGGTACGATGCAGGAGGAGATGCTGATCTTCATGGAGCTATGTGTGGAGGGCTCGCTGGAGGCGCTGGTGGCTACCGCGGGCGCGCTCGGCGAGCAAGCCGTGCGCCGCTACACCAAGCAGCTGCTCAGCGCCGTCACCGAGCTGCACGCGCGCGCCATCGCGCACAGAGACATCAAGAGTGAGTAGCTTCCCTCCAGCACCTCCCTGCTGCACTGTGTCACATGGCTACACCAAGCAGCTGCTCAGCGCCGTCACCGAGCTGCACGCGCACAGAGACATCAAGAGTGAGTAGCTTCCCTCCAGCACCTCCCTGCTGCACTGTGTCACGTGGCTACACCAAGCAGCTGCTCAGCGCCGTCACCGAGCTGCACGCGCGCGCCATCGCGCACAGAGACATCAAGAGTGAGTAGCTTCCCTCCAGCACCTCCCTGCTGCACTGTGTCACATGGCTACACCAAGCAGCTGCTCAGCGCCGTCACCGAGCTGCACGCGCACAGAGACATCAAGAGTGAGTAGCTTCCCTCCAGCACCTCCCTGCTGCACTGTGTCACGTGGCTACACCAAGCAGCTGCTCAGCGCCGTCACCGAGCTGCACGCGCGCGCCATCGCGCACAGAGACATCAAGAGTGAGTAGCTTCCCTCCAGCACCTCCCTGCTGCACTGTGTCACATGGCTACACCAAGCAGCTGCTCAGCGCCGTCACCGAGCTGCACGCGCACAGAGACATCAAGAGTGAGTAGCTTCCCTCCAGCACCTCCCTGCTGCACTGTGTCACGTGGCTACACCAAGCAGCTGCTCAGCGCCGTCACCGAGCTGCACGCGCACAGAGACATCAAGAGTGAGTAGCTTTCCTCCAGCACCTCCCTGCTGCACTGTGTCACGTGGCTACACCAAGCAGCTGCTCAGCGCCGTCACCGAGCTGCACGCGCACAGAGACATCAAGAGTGAGTAGCTTCCCTCCAGCACCTCCCTGCTGCACTGTGTCACGTGGCTACACCAAGCAGCTGCTCAGCGCCGTCACCGAGCTGCACGCGCACAGAGACATCAAGAGTGAGTAGCTTCCCTCCAGCACCTCCCTGCTGCACTGTGTCACATGGCTACACCAAGCAGCTGCTCAGCGCCGTCACCGAGCTGCACGCGCACAGAGACATCAAGAGTGAGTAGCTTCCCTCCAGCACCTCCCTGCTGCACTGTGTCACGTGGCTACACCAAGCAGCTGCTCAGCGCCGTCACCGAGCTGCACGCGCACAGAGACATCAAGAGTGAGTAGCTTCCCTCCAGCACCTCCCTGCTGCACTGTGTCACGTGGCTACACCAAGCAGCTGCTCAGCGCCGTCACCGAGCTGCACGCGCACAGAGACATCAAGAGTGAGTAGCTTCCCTCCAGCACCTCCCTGCTGCACTGTGTCACGTGGCTACACCAAGCAGCTGCTCAGCGCCGTCACCGAGCTGCACGCGCACAGAGACATCAAGAGTGAGTAGCTTCCCTCCAGCACCTCCCTGCTGCACTGTGTCACGTGGCTACACCAAGCAGCTGCTCAGCGCCGTCACCGAGCTGCACGCGCACAGAGACATCAAGAGTGAGTAGCTTCCCTCCAGCACCTCCCTGCTGCACTGTGTCACGTGGCTACACCAAGCAGCTGCTCAGCGCCGTCACCGAGCTGCACGCGCACAGAGACATCAAGAGTGAGTAGCTTCCCTCCAGCACCTCCCTGCTGCACTGTGTCACGTGGCTACACCAAGCAGCTGCTCAGCGCCGTCACCGAGCTGCACGCGCACAGAGACATCAAGAGTGAGTAGCTTCCCTCCAGCACCTCCCTGCTGCACTGTGTCACGTGGCTACACCAAGCAGCTGCTCAGCGCCGTCACCGAGCTGCACGCGCACAGAGACATCAAGAGTGAGTAGCTTCCCTCCAGCACCTCCCTGCTGCACTGTGTCACGTGGCTACACCAAGCAGCTGCTCAGCGCCGTCACCGAGCTGCACGCGCACAGAGACATCAAGAGTGAGTAGCTTCCCTCCAGCACCTCCCTGCTGCACTGTGTCACGTGGCTACACCAAGCAGCTGCTCAGCGCCGTCACCGAGCTGCACGCGCACAGAGACATCAAGAGTGAGTAGCCTCCACACCACCAACCCCGCTGCTCTGTATCATGTTGTAACAGACAGGGAAACGCTGCTCCTCGTTCCGTGATACAACAGGCTAGTTGACCAATATTAAATTGTGTGTTGTAAATTATTTGTCATAATATGGAACCTAAATATTAATCTCTGCTCAAAAACTTGAAGATGGTTGTATAAACTTAATATGATTTTTTTGTCTATGTCTTTAATTTCCGGAAACGCGATCAGCTATTTTGAGACGTCATAGGTCTAGTTAAAAACCAAGACAGAGTCAAACAAGAGAGTCATGACGTCATCAATCTAGGATTGACGTCGGGACACAGATAATGTATATAGACCAAAATGACTTACTTCATTTTATCTCCCAATGTCACGTAATTTTTTTAATATTTATTTAAGCGCCTCTAGATCTCAAAGCATTCCATTTTTTCTTAATCTAGTACTTTTAAGATCATGTTATTACGATCAAGGCCGACGGCTTTCGTCCTGGATGTAATTGGTTCAAAACAGGCTTTTGGGAAAACACAAGGATCTACATTAAGTAGTAGACGTCTTCCGGCTGAAATTATGATTATAATAGGGTGATAAAACTACAGTTTCGTTTCATTACTAAACGCGCCACACAATACACTTGGTATATAAATCTCTGATATATTTTTAGGTCATGAACTGAAACGTTTTGGTTTCAATTAGGTACCTTTTTTATGTGCGGTAACGTGGAATAATGGCATAATGATGTTCATTCGAATGTACGAATGAAAGGAATCATGCATTTCCTCGTGGTATTAAAAGTATATTCATTTTTTTTATTTTCATTTATATTTGTCAATTTGGTTTTCATTTAAAAGTAGATTATTTACCTTAAACCAATGGACTACCTTCGAGACTGCATTGTTTACTTCGTCATAGTTGCGTAGCTGTCTACTTATTTTGAATATCGTCAGCAAACAATGCTATCTCATGATGATTTCTTATATAATAAGACAAGACATTTATGTACGCCAAACACAGAATCGGCCCTAGTATTGAGCCTTGTGGGACGCCGATGGTTACTACAGAGTCTGGTGATTTTTTGCCGCTTATATCAACTTCTTGAATTCTATTGCCCATGTAAGAAATCAGAAGATTGAAAGCCTGTTTCCTAATGCCCTATCGGTGTAATTTCCTGACCAGGGTGTCATGGTGAATGTAATCAAAAGCCTTAGACAGATCAAAGAAAATACCTAAGGATTCCTGCGTATATTTCTGGGCAATAAAATTCCGGGAATATACTTTACATATACTATGTTTCCAGGTGGCAACATATTCCTGACGAATGAGGGTCACTGCCTGAAGCTGGGTGACTTCGGATGTGCCGTCAAGATACGAGCGCACACCACGGCGCCCGGGGAACTGCAGGGTTTCGTGGGGACCCAGGGTAAGTTACACACACATTCTCATATCATCAACATCATCATAGGCCCGTATAACGTCCACTGCTGAACATGGGCCTTCTCCCGAGGGAGGGTATTTGCCATAGCAGCACCACGCTTGGCCGGCGGGTTGGTGACCGCAGTATTATGTTGTACCACACAAGTAAACGCTGCTGCCCGTTCCTTAATATACGATTATTATAGATGATATTGTAATAATCGGGACCAACGGCTTAACGTGCTTTCGAAGGCACGGAGGGTAGTCCCTCAACAAACCAGACCCGGAAAGAAATCTTGGTATTTACACAAATATTTCTTGTCCGGCGTGGGGATCGAACCCACGACCTCCGTGACTTATACCCGTGTGTATTTTTGTAAAGTTATCTAATGTAGTATTGTATGTTCAGCGTACATGGCGCCCGAGGTGTTCATGAAGACGGGTCACGGGCGCGCGGCCGACGTGTGGTCGCTGGGCTGCGTCGTCACTGAGATGGCGACCGGGAAGGTGCGGACTCACTCTTGTTCTATACGTTTTCATATTACAATTAAGTTGTTTTAGATTTATAATAGCATAACTAAATAGTGGCCCCTTACCAATAGTACACCGCCATTTTGTCTAATGATTTATTTTTAATAGTATTATCGAACTATGTTTATCGGTACATTTCTGGGAGTGTGCGGAGGTTCTACATAACCTGATACCCCCTTCACCCTTCCATCACCGGACGACCAGGCGCGGCGAGCGGTTTCACCCTTTTGTTGTAGACATTCCTTCAATACGCACGAAGCGATTTGCTTCTTCTTTCATAATGCGGACGGCTAAGGAGTGGAATTCTCTGCCGGGGTCAGTTTTTCCGGAACGCTATAATCTGGACATCTTTAAGGCTAAAGTGAACAGACACTTTCTAGGCAAGCATGTATCATCTTAGGCCTTATCTTCACCTTCCATCAAGCGAGATTATGGTCAAACGTAAGCCTATATTAAAGAAACAAATAAAATGTATTTTCAATAGCATTGAAAATTACAGATTAAAAGACTTCGAACCTATGTTAAGGACGTCCGTTCGGACAACCTAGATTATCTACTATTGCATAACACTCGAGCTCATTTTGCTATGTACGTGTATCTTTGCCGTCTCCTTGAAGGCATCTCCCCTCGTCCGCCTGACCCATAGTTTGTAAAGAACCATCCGATGCCCTCGTAAACCCGAAGTCCGAGAGGCCCGCGAACTGTAAAGTAGAGCGACAGTTGCACAAAACTCCCCTTCAATACTAAAAGTAATAATCACTCAATCTCATCGGCACCGACCGCACTGAGCCGAGGTCCAAGCCCCACAGGGGCGTCCACTTGCTCAGGTTGCTTACTTTGTGGTTTTTAAACCATTTATTAAGGCTGGAGCTCTGCTTGCCTTTATGCCCGGTGAAGTAGAAAAAGCATTGTGGCTACATACGTACGTCCTTCCGAAAAAAAATCTTCTCCTTGGTGGCAACTATTGTAACGTTTCGATAATAATACTGATGGAAAATCATTGTTTCAATTATTCTCAACTACAAAAAAATTGTGTGTTGTCACAACATGCCTGATTCCTCACCTACATTTGATATAATTATAAGTAGGATAAACATAAACCCAAACGCGCATTTATCAGTAAACACCAGCGATATTAAATGACTTTATTTTAACGTCTTATGTATATCTTAAATGTATTTTGTCATTGCAGCGTCCATTCTCTCAATACGACAGCAACTACCAGATAATGTTCCTGGTGGGGTCGGGGGGGCGGCCCGAGATCCCGGAGACCCTGTCGGACGAGGGCCGCCAGTTCTGTCTGTCGTGTCTCACACACGACCCCGACCTCCGGCCCAAGGCCGAGGCCCTTACCCTGCATCATTTCCTCATGGTAAGCCTCAGTAGTTTCGTAGCCTATTCAATGAAAAAAAATCAAATGTTTCCTCACCACAATATAATACTTATAATATAAGCCTCCTTAATATCAGCCTTCCTTGATAAATCTAACACTGAAAGATTGTTTCAAATCGGACCAGTAGGTTCCTGAGATTAGCGCGTTCAAGCAAACAAACTCTACAGCTTTATACATTTTAACTTTTATCGTTTGCAGGTCAAAGCTTCAGAAGACGACTGCAAGTGTGAACCAGCGTTTCTCATTGGCAACCCAAACGTAAAAAAATAGCCATATTTATAAGCCAACGCTTACAATTAAAATACAATCGTATAAATACTTGAAACTTTTCATATATTGTAAATTACATGTTTTACTTTAATAGTATTTATCACAGTTAAGTTCAGTTCTTCTGTTCTTCGTGGTAGATAATACAACTTGACCATTGTTAGAGTTTTAGAATAGAACATGAAGAAATGGAGATTGTGGAATCAAAAATGTATATTGATCGAGAAACAACTAGCATGGTAGTTTGCACTGAGGCTTTTGCTACTTCACCGGGCAAAGAGACGAGCAGAGCTCCAGCCTAGATAAATGGTTTAAACACTACAAACTAAGTAACCTGCGCAAGAGGGCGTCCCCTGTGGGACTTGGACCTCGGCTCAGGGCGGTCGCTGACGGGGAGATTGAGGGATTATGTGTTTTACTACTAGAGCATTAACGGCTATCAAGTTGACACATAGTATTCGATAGTAATTTATTGGTGTTAAACATGGCACTTGTCCGTGCCTCGGAAAGCACGTTAATCCGTTGGTTCCAATTGTTATAACATCATCTATAAAAATCATATATCACGGAACGGGCAGCTCCGTTTTCTTGTGTGGTACAACATAATACTGCGGTCACCAACCAGCCTGCCAAGCGTGGTGACTATGGCAAATAAGTCGGAGGAGTGAGGAGGCCCATGTTCAGTAGTGGACGTTATACGGGATGATGATGAAGCATGACACTTGAATACGATACAGCGATCACCAAACCGCCTGCCAAACATGGTGACTATGCCAGTTTACATTTTGAAAGTACATTATTGTAATATAACACTTATTGTGACGAAATAAACATCAATTTCAACTGTCTATTATAGTGTTATAATGCTTTTTAATAGACATGTAAACGTTTGGTGAAATAGGGGTCTATGTGCAAAAGAAAGCGATATACGGGGGTCGGATGAAATTAAGACGCAGATGTTGAATATTAAGATACTAGCGAAATAATAAGGATAATATCTAACTGTGTATAATAAAATCACGATTTAAAACTGTAAGAGAATATTTTATGATATAAGTAGGTTTGAAATATTCAAACGCAATTTAAATGAGCAATAGAATATGATTGTAAAAAAAAATGTTAACATGTGCTACTTCAATAGGTAATACCACATTGGTGGCAGACACAAATACGGCCCGAGTTATGGTCAGCAGGTACCGGAGCCTTATAATGTGCTAACACTAGTCTCTTATATTTGTTTCCTGATTAAGGAACGTACCTATACTACGTAATCCGTTCTGGGGGGAGAGGGGTCTTCATAAATATCAAATACCACGCTTGATTACGGGGGGAGGGAGGCTCAGGTTTAAGTCGCGGAGGTCGTGGGTTCGATTCCCACACCGGACAAGAAATCTTTGTATAAATTCTAAGATTTATTTCCGGGTCTGGTTGGTTGAGGGACTATCCTTCGTGCCTCGGAAAGCACGTTAAGCCGTCGGTCCCGATTGTCAAACATCATCTATAACAGCATATATCAGGGAACGGGCAGCAGCGTTTCCCTGTGTTTTATAACATAATACTGCGGTCACCAACTCGCCTGCCAAGCGTGGTGACTATGGCAAAACCATCCCCCGGGAGGAGGCCCATGTTCAGCAGTGGACGTTATACGGGCTGATGATGATGAGGCTCAAGTTTTTGGTCACGTAATCTCAATAATCACGGGAAAAACTTGTAGTAAAAGAATGCAATACTTTTTGCATAATATTCTTTCTGTGTAGGGAAATCTCGCGCCGTTTCTAGCTATATTCAAATATGAGCCAAATTAATTTACCTTTATCATTTCCTTTTCAAAAAAAGATTTAAAAGTGTATTTATAAATCACTACGTGAAAGCTAGAAAGGAAGATATTACGAATGGTCACCATTCATAAAACATATGCCAAGACTCTAAAGTACTGTCAACAAAAGATTGGTTTACACCTTCAATATCAAATAATGAAAATAAATATGTTTATGTCACTACGACACCCGGTAAATATTTATGTGGAAGAGATCTCTGCTAGATGTGTGTAATAACTGTGAATTCTTCTTATAAACGTGTACATATAAAATATTTAAAATACGTTTCACAATGTGAAGACTATCTCTTTTGCTGACTGTACTATGGGCATGTGCCCTTAAAGCAACCTTAACGTCTATATTAGAACTATTTTTGTAGTACATCATTGTTTATTGTGCCATTAAACAGTCAATATGTTACATTCCAATTTTTTGATCAATTATTTATATCCAACTTATTATACACGCCAACGTAATGCATCACGACATAGTATAAAACAAAGCCGCTCTCTCTGTCCCTATATCCCTATGTATGCTTAAATCTTTAAAACTACGCAACGGATTTTGATGCGGTTTTTTTAATAGATAGAGGGATTCAAGAGGAAGGTTTATATGTATGATACATCAGCATTGCACCCGTGCGGAGCCGGGGCGGGTCGCTAGTTACTTATATAAAACAGCTGTATTCCCGCGCGCGGTTTCACCCACCTAGTTTCTGTTCCCGTGCGAACTTCATAATTAAATATAGCCTATCTTACTCCTTGGTAATGTGACTTTGTAATTGTGAAAGAATTGTTGAAATCCGCCCAGTAGTTCAGGAGCCTATTCAAAGCAAACAGTCTAAATATTTCTAGACCGCAGAAACATAAGAACGGATGTATGCCAGCTTACGATAAAGGGACATACGATGAATTATTCTTACGTATAATGTTACATCCGACCCAGGGCCGCATTTAAGGGAGGGCATCCAGGGCAACTGCCACAATAGAGATTTAAAATCTTTCAATTTCTGACAGTAAACGCTACAACTTTTCTTTTATTTATTTTATCACTGCTGTAACCCTACATACAGTACTTTATAGAATCATGATTAATGTGAATAGTTCTTAAATATTGTAATTGTTCACTTAAATTAGACTATCAGTAAAATATCAGAATTCAAATCGTCCTGAAAAGTAGGTACATACTTTGAATTTTCTACACATTTAGAGGGAAACTAATTTGTTGCCCCGGGGCCTCCTGACTTCTTAATCCGGCCCTGATCCTACCTAATGCATCTAAGTTCTAGATTTCTTTAAAAAATATGAGTATAGATTATTTGGTAATGATAGTAAAATTAAAAGATACCTGCTTTGAAATCTTGTAATATATTTAACGTATTCGTAAGTAGTCGAAACAAATTATATTTATGTATATATATATGAAAAAATACGTGCCGACGACCCCATAGTTTATTTTATTTTAATATTGTTAAATAAAATAGTTATTTATCATGTGATATGGATAATTTTAAAGTGATGTTTTGTGAAATGGTTAAACAAATAAAACTATATTTTTGTGATAAAGATTTTTATTTATCAACCTCCCTAGGCACAAGTAACAAGTCTCACTTTGTCTCGATTCGTTGTGGGTTCTACGCCTGCGCAAGATATGTCTGGTTGCATGACTACCCTTGAACTTCGGTAAATTGTTCCCGAATTGGTATAACATCATATATGACCATTGCATACCAAGAAACCAGCAGCAGCGTTTAGCTGTGTTTTAATTAAAATTCTGCGGTTGCCAACCTTCTAGAGGTGTCCAAAGTTGTTACTTTTCCGTCACCGTGACCGTCGTTCCGGTGACTCGAAAGTAACCTTTAAAAATAATCGTGACTTTGTCACGTCAGTCACTTTCATCACAAATACATGTTTCCGAGATTACAAGTTCCTTTCATTTAGGTAGTTATCGTCACAGTTGTCCCTCCGATCACGATTGGGTACACGATTCAGATGTTGTCATTCGGTAATGGTTTGCACTTCTATTGTCTTAAAAGTCTAAATACAAGATATAAGAGGGAGAGAGACTTGCCGCGCCATTTCTGTGGCACGGAACGACACACGTTACTTTGGAACGTAGTTCCTTCTTGAAAGATCACAGTGATCACTTTAGTCAGCGGATCACAGTGATTTTTCACTGTGACGTTATTTTTTTTTTACTACATATAGGCTTACGTTTGACCTTAATCTCGCTTGATGGAAGGCGAAGATAAGGCCTAAGATGATACACGCTTGCCTAGAAAGTGTCTGTTCACTTTAGCCTTAAAGATGTCCAGATTATAGCGTTCCGGAAAAACTGACGCCGGCAGAGAATTCCACTTCTTAGCCGTCCGCATTATGAAAGAAGAAGCAAATCGCTTCGTGCGTATTGAAGGAATGTCTACAACAAAAGGGTGAAACCGCTCGCCGCGCCTAATCGTCCGGTGATGGAAGGGTGAAGGGGGTATCAGGTTATGTAGAACCTCCGCACACTCCCCGAAATGCAACCGATAAAAAACTGATAGGCAGGCCACTCGTCTACGGTGTTCGAGGCTCTGAAGACTTGCCTCCACCAGTGAGTTACTGCCTATGACTCTCTTCGCTCGGCGCTCCAATGAGTCCAGAGCATCCAGCTGATATCCAGCAGACCCATCCCAAAGATGAGAACAGTATTCCATTGAGAAGCGAACTTGAGCTCTGTAAAGACTTAAGACCTGCTCCGATGTGAAGTACCGCCTCACCTTGGAGAGAATGCCAAGTTTTTTGGCTGCAGTGTTTGCAATGGACTCGATGTAGTGACCGAAGTTTAGATTAGAAGAGAGGTCAAGCCCTAGGAGCTCAAGATCGTCGCTGATCGGAACGGAGACATTCCGGAAAGTCGGAGTCAGTTGGAATGGACTCCGTTTCGCCGAAAAAAGACACGCCTGTGTTTTTGAGGGGTTAAACCCAACCAGGTTGGCATCACCCCATAAGGAAACAGCCTCCAAGATCGAGTTCACCCCCTCAATCATCGACTCCCTGAACGACTGGACCATTGACCCCGACTTCGCATCAGACAAGTATCTCACCGAGACTGTGCTGTCGTCTGCATACCCAAAGATACCGGGAGTAACTAGCAGGTCGTTTATGTGCAGCAAAAAAAGAGTCGCGGAGAGAACAGATCCCTGAGGGACACCGGCATTAATACCAAGAAGATCGGACGAGGCGCCATCAATGACAACTCGAATCGACCTTCCCCTCAAGAAATCCTGAATCCAGGTACAAAGTACGGGAGCGATACCGTAAACCGGAAGCTTACCAATGAGACTTGCGTGCCAAACCCTGTCAAAAGCCTTAGAGATATCAAGAGACACGGCAAGAGCCTCACCGTGTCTCTCAATGGCTTCGCTCCATAAGTGAGTAGCATATACAAGAAGATCCCCAGTAGACCGGCCTCGACGGAATCCGAATTGACGGTCACTGAGGAGGTCGTTGTCTTCCAGGTATGCCAGGAGACGGTTGTTTAAAACACGCTCCATAACCTTACAGAGTATGGAGGTGATTGCGATTGGTCGGTAGTTGGCAGGGTCGGCACGACTACCTTTCTTGGGGATCGGTTGAACGTTGGCAATCTTCCAGGATGCTGGAACTAGACCAGTGTTCAGTGATAAACGATAGAGGCGAGTCAAAACAGGAGACAACTCAGGCGCACATGACCGCAAGACAATGGCAGGAATGCCGTCAGGCCCACTAGCCTTATTCACATCTAGAGTGCTGAGAATTTTAAGTACCACTTTTTGCCGAATGTGCACCTCAGGCATAGTGGAAGTGCAATGTGGTAGCCTGGGTGGACCTTTACCAGCAGCATCTAGTTGTGAATTCTTCGCAAATAGAGACGCAAACAAGTCTGCTTTCTCTTTGGCGGTGTGAGCTAATGAACCGTTCGGCTTCTGCAGTGGCGGCAAAGAGGACCGACAGAAATTGGCTTCGACCGATTTGGCAAGAGACCAAAAAGCTTTACTCCCAGATGGGTAAGATGCTAGTCTGGCTCCAATGCGGCCAATATGGTCAAAGCGGGCCTTGCGTGGCACGTTTGCAAGACTTGGCAGCACTATTGTAAGCTTTCTTCAGTTTCCGAATATTTGGCGCTTTGCGGGCTCGAGCATCCGCCCACGCTTGGTAAGCAGAGTGCTTATGTGCTTCAGCACTATCACACTCAGCGTTGAACCATGGACGGGCTTTGTCTTGGAGTGAGATGTCAGAAAATGGAATGAAATATTCCATAGCCTGACATATCACCTCAGAAACAGCCTCCGCGCAGCGAGTCGGGTCGTCTGAAGAGAAGAATAAGCGCAGCCAAGGGTAAGACGCGAAGAAATGCCGCATCTCATCCCAATCTGCTGACTTGTATCGCCATACTCGCCTAGTCCCCTTGAGATCGGGATCGGGTGGCGAGTAGACAGACACAGATTTCACCAGACAGTGGTCGGAGCTACCCAACGGTGAGGAAACCGCGACTTGATATCGGTCTGGATCGGTTGTCAGCAGAAGGTCTAAGCAATTGGCCGTATGGCCATCAATGTCAGGCACCCGTGTCGGCCCAGTCACCAGTTGGGAGAGACCAAGCGTCAGTGCAGATGCATACGCTAATCTCCCAGCATGGTCGGTGTTCTGGTATGGGTACAGCCACTACTGGTGGTGGGCATTGAAGTCCCCCAGAAAAACTAGCTGCGCCGATGGGTACCTGAGCTGAGCTAATTCAGCCGAGTCCGAAAGGTACTGAAACAACCTGTTTGTCTCCATGTTGTCGGTGTGCGACCGATAGACACTGGCATAGAGTATCTGCTCCAAGACAGTGTCCACCAGAACCCATAATACGGAAAAACTGGAATCCTCAATGTTACGGAGACGTCGAAAACAGATGTCATCGCGAGCATACACGCAGGTGCCAGCGCGTGGCTTAAAATTGTGCTCCAGGGTGTACCCTGGGTAGCGCAAGTATGCTGCGTCAGCTGGACATCTGATTTGCGTCTCCGTGAGGAACAGCAGATGTGGTTTTTCGGTCTCAAGGTGGTCACCCAACTCTAAAACCTACCTGCCAAGTGAGGTGACTATGGCAACACTTCGCTCATGTTCAGCAGTCAACTTTATCGTTCTTCCTTTTCTATAAAAGAAACACACATTTGCTGTATCAATCCCTGTGTCGTGGTAGGTATTCGCAGACACAAAACACACCCATACTCAGAACGACTATCTGTGTTTCACACAAAAAATTGTACCGGGTTGAAATCGAATCCAGAACTCCAAATCACAGAATCAACCACTGTACCAACTAAGCCACCGGTGCAGTTTCATACCGGGTAATGAAGATGAATAGAAGTTTCGAGCAATTTCAGGTAAGTGTTTTTTTGTAGTATATTTTTTTTGAGGGAAGGGTAGTTAGGTAAATAAAACACCCGGTTCCCAATGATTTTTTATTGAGAACAACATTGAATTGACACTGATACACTTACGAACTACTGATATGTCTACAGTCTAGGTACAGCGATACAACACCATGAGAAGAGCAAGGTACATACTTCGATATCATATTAGAAACCAAATTGAATTATCATCATCGATAAATTATAGAAATTTTGTGTCAAAACAGAATATGTACTTTCAAAAAAGTACGTAAATATATAAATGTATATTCATTTACTTATACACCGTGAAATTTTAATGGTTGTTTTCCCGAAGCAGAACAACTTGCCGTCGGTAGTACTATCGAAACATATTTTTATAACAAATTATTTAAAAAAATATTAGACAACTCGAAAGCGTGATAAACAGTAGTAACACTAGACGGACCTTGTAGGTACCTACTAACGAATCGCACGCGCTGCTGACAAAGTAAAGAACGATCCATAAACGTTTAAAGCAAAATAAGAGCTCAATGGTAGTTATACGGCATAAAATCGCCTGGACGCAAGAATTACAAACGAGCCGGCTCCCTTTGTAATTCGCCGCGCGGCGGCGCCGACGCCGGAACGCCCCGCGCTCTCCTTCGACTCCCTCCTACCTTAGTTGTCCCGTGAACGTCGGAAGCGCAGCACGCGTTATCTTATTACTTTATTAGTATTATGGATCGACATTACAGTTTTAGTAATTTAGAGTACGTCGCTATGGTGCAACTGTACGCTAGGGCTAATTATAATTCCCATACTGCCTGGCGTCTTTACGCCGAGCTGCAACACTTGGCGTCACTCCGTCTTCGCGGAGTTCTGAACCCTCAAGTCATACAGGACCGGACGATCGTAGCGGCGACGGCTACTCGATCATGGGCAGTTCCAGGTGCCAGCACATGCACAGGGCAGAGGTCGATCGGCCGTTCTTTCGCCAGAGCTCGACGAGGAGATCATCGAGTAATTCGAACGCGATCCTCGCCGAAGTACGCGAATGGCGGCAGCTAAGTTTGGCGTAAGCCAATACTACGTCTGGAAACTACTCAACTCAGAAGGACTGCATCCATATCATTTCCGCGGAGTTCATTTAATTTTTTTTTTTTTTTAAATACGCCTTTAATACTTTATAATCTAATTCAGAAAATTATTGTTCTTAGATAATAAACTTGTTTTAAGTTACGTTTTCTGTAAGTTGTAGCTAAAAAGGTATTGGATAAAGCTTATTATTATGATTGGTTACTGTGTTACATAACCTAAGGTGTATGTATCAGCTGATTGACTAACACCCGGATCAACGAACGCGCGACCGATCGACGCGAGCGCTATGTATCGCGAGGTATTACTATCGGTTCGATGTCACTTTCGAGTTTGGTTTTTCACGATTGTTAATCGGTCATTTTTGGTTTATAATATTTAGTTTTTGTATAAATTGAATGTTTAACTAAGACCAAATCTTTTCGCTGCGGGAAAACAACCATTAAAATTTCAGCGTGTATAACACTAAAATTCTATATAAAAAACAAGATTGTAGAAAGCTTTAGCTTAATTTTATTTCATACTTGATCAACAATTTATTATGTTTTAATAATTTTCACGATTTATTACATGTATTAGTAATTTACCACAAACTTGATATTGCGTAAGATGAAAGTTATTTGCGTTTTTGTAATAGTAGGTGATATAGATTGACATATTGGTAAATATATTATTTAATATTGATAAAAGCCAGTATACATGATATAAATAGAAAGTTTATCATAACAATCATACAAACATGGATGCTTCTTACGTTATATATGCATTGATACCTTATTTATATTGGTAAATATTACGTCTAAATCCAATTCGACGTAAAAGAAAATATATTTTTTGTGTTGGTGAAAAATATTCATTTTTTGTAGAATTTCAATAGGAATGCCTTCTTACTTTAAATTAATTAACTACCTAAATACATTAACTTGTGATAAAAGGAACTAAGTACACATTATATTTCTAACAAACTACTGGTGTGAACACATCCAATATAATTATATTCTAAAATTCTATTCTATTATCTTTGCAACACCAATAAATTATACGATCTAATAAAATATCTGGGTCATTTTCACAAAAAGTGTACATTGGTGTTTCGGGTGTGTCCCACCACTTTAGTATTTTTTTTTAAGAATAATATCTATGTTTAAGTAAAACAAAACTTAAAATATTAATCTGTGGTCAGTTTAATGATAGTATTGTATATGTTGCAGCTTGTAAAGACAGTCATATTACCATAATTTAAAAAAAATAAGGTAGAAGGTATCTATTTTAGCACTGTCCCACTACCATTTTCATTTAAATAACGTAACCTTAATTCATGTTGCTGACCTAAATATAATAATGTGGTTAATATTTTGAAAAGTATAGTTATGCACGATTTGTTATACGATTACAGCAATAGTCTAATTTGTCACAAAATATTTAAATAATTTAATCTTTGTGAGGACATAAATTGGTTAAAATGGAAAATTCCCTTCCGAAACCGCAATTTTTGCGAGATGTGCAAATCAAAACTACCATATGATATGTATTTTTTTCGATCGGCAACATTTTGAACACTGTCAACGGGTTTTAACAAGTAATTCGGTCATTTTGACGGCGGCCGGCGAACGAACAAATACTCCTCAGTAGTGGTCCGATTTTGATTTTCCAAAGCCGCAACCAATTCCAAAGTAAGTTTACAAGTTTATTTCTTGCTAATTATTTTGATATCTTTAATAGCTTTCAGTGAACATAAAGTGATACCAAGCTTGTTGTTCTAAAGTGTTAGTTTAAAATAATTAAAACAAAAGTGTTTAAAGTCAGAGTTCCGATACTTCCGTTCCGTAACCAAAACCTAGGTAACGTAGAAATGGAATTGAAATGTTTCGGAATGGAATTCTTAGGAAGATGATACATTATATTTGTAGTACTGGCGATCTATTTACTATAATATCAAAGCGACGACTGTCAAATATTATTCGTAAGGTCCTAAATGGGTCATTTTGTTAAAAAAACTCTAAAGACTTATGTTTTTATATTTTGAGTTTTTGCTAAATATGTAGTTGTGAACAGTAAGTGTATGTGTTTATTATGATAATATTAAATATTGTTGAAATGAATGTGCTCAAAATTACACAAGTAAAATGTATGCATTTTCATAACATTATTTGAATTGGTTGACTATGTCCAGCAGTGGACGTCATTTGGCTGACATATGATGATGATGGTCGTATATGTAACATATGCATTGTTTTTTTTGCAGGTACTTTACCTACCTAGTAAAAATGGTTGTCCTCGCAAACGTTGATACATTTCTAAACAAAAATGATTTTATGTTATTGCACGAATCAATATGGCCGTGGTTAATAACTCATTTCCGAATTATGGAAAAATGTTTCGGTTGTGGATTTCCCACCAGTTTAATCCATAACCCATACCACTTTATTGTATCTGATAATACAAAAGTGAAGAATTTAATAAATGTTGACTTTTTTGGTGTCAGCTATGTACATTTTATGCCATATATGATCACTACTGCGAAGATGAATGTGATCATTGTAACAAATTTTTAATAGGTGGGTAAGTACTGCATTCTTCAATACCGGCAACGGTTATAATGTACATCATTTTGAATAAGGTGTAAAATTGGAGTCATGTTCAATTTTATGTTAGAATATTTGTAATAATTTGATCTCATTTACTTGACAATGTGCAATTTTATGTTAGAATATTAAAATTTGTAATAATTTTATCTCATTAACTTGATAATGTGCAATAGTCTTAAGAATTCTTATCCGTTACAGAAACGATCTATTCCGTGACTGTCCTATTTTTTATTTTGTTTTAAATATTATTTTGAGAGCGAAAAGTTATTTAATTGTTATTAGATTTTGATAAATGAGAGTGTTAACATTTGATTAATGTGATTAAAAAAATAGTTCCTAAGTTATATGTTAATTGAGAAACATACCAAAAAGTATTGAACTAATTTGGTCCAAATAGTAACAGAATGGAAATTAAAATGTTGATTATGTATGTTTGCTATTGTTGATTTTATGTTTCATCTGTTTTGTAATAAAGTACATAACATCGTTAACCAATTATAGTTTTTGATTTTATCCAGACGAGTTTTATTTCATTTCTTTAACTGACAGCTATTAGTTTCGGAACGGAACAAAATTTGTTTCCCAGGGGCAAAAAAATAGTTTTATTTAAGGATATAATCCTGATTATGTGATTTTATTATAATTTTCATATTTTGAAAAGAATCATTATTGTAAATTAAATTAAAAAAACGAATTACAATAAAAAAAAAAATACGGCATTTTTCTAATAGTGTACACTTTTTTTGAAAATGACCCATCTAACACATTTTATAATTTAACAATTAAAACATCTATTTTAAATAGGACATTTTATATTTTTTACTTACGATAATGTTAACAAAATACGTTACACATTCATAATAAAAATAAAAATAATTCGTTGTTTGCAGAAATAAAGTTATAAGTATATAAAACTATGGGAGTTTTAATTGGATAGTAAAAATGTTCTATTATACTAAAAATTGTGTTATAAATATCTGTTGATTCTCATAAAATAATAAAATAAAGTAAACATATTAGCCATCAACTGGATGTATATTAATATCTCGAACTTGATTAAAAACATCGGATAACAAGACTGGGGTGAATAGAATAGTATAGTAGATATAGAGCTGAATAGATATATTATAAATTACGTGGTTTATTATGTTGTAGTTAACATTCCAGCATTGGACTATCAACTGTAGCATTTTTTGCATCATTTGAATCAGACAAAAAATAAGGTTAGGGAAGCCTGACCATCAATTCTACCCTATTCACTCCTTGTGCCGTCAAGTTAATTAGAATTAAGTCGTAGTACTCAATTAATTAATAAAAATTTTATTTCATAAAAAGGTAATAATGATTTATACGTAAATTCAGCACAAAAATGAACATTAAGATTTATCATTCACTCAATTGACTCATTTGTTCTATGATTAATGAAATCTTTAATTACCTCATGATAATTATAATTAATATTACAGACGAAAATAAGAATCAGGCTCCAAAGTTGTTTAGTAAATTTACAATATATTTTTTACGAACAACTAAACTATACTTAGGTATATAAGTATTTTAGAAATACTGATATTTATAATAGGCTTATGTTTAACTTACCATCAGATATAGTAAAAATGATCACCAAAATTAAACCCGCATTTTAATGTAAAATTGTAACCAAAGTTTTAACATTTCGCTATCGTATTTAAGCAAAATGACTCCAAATAAATCATTGTTAACCCAAAAGTAGTAAATGATCACCAAAAGTACCTAAATGTTTTACTAATTTACTATTCGGTTCTGGCACTCGCCGGCCGCTGCCGCGGCACCGCTCGCTTCGCTCGCTCGGCTCGTGCGTTGTATGGCCGCAGCTCTAACCTAACCTAACCGATTGTCATTTTTCATTGATTTTATTAAGGTAGAAATAGCGCAATAATTTGCTCGCTAAGATTTGGTGATCATTAACTACATTTGGTGTTCGAATACAATTTGAAGTGCAGTCGTGACTAAAATAGCTAGTACTATTATAATTTAAGACTTTATTTTTCTGGTGTCAAGTATATATTTTTGGTGGTCATTATATTTTATCCCTTTATAATATAGTGTTCTACAATCTACACTAAGTATAGCTTACCTAATTGATATGTATAACTACCCTTATGATAATATTTGATATGTTTTTGATATTCTTGGTCATGTCAAACATGAGAGTTGACATTCCGATATGTGTAAGTTGCCTTATTTCCTACAATATAATATTTAGGCACACGGTGGTGATATGCGCCATGATATTGGCAACCACCGTATGTATAATTAAAGTTTTAATTAATGTTTATATTACGTAGGTAACTAACACTTATTAATGTGTAATAGAAGTAAATAATTTTGTTATTAACATGGGAAATATAATATAAACACTACTTTGACCTTCTGAACATGCTGACAGTTACGTTTGATATAAGCAAGATTTTTTTTTACATTTTGTATAATATAGTAAGAAATACATAGTTTATGTGATATTTCTGGTTACAGCATTTCATATTTCTTAGTTCAATTCTGTTCTTCTGGTGTAGCCGTAGTGGAGAGACTGCCACTTCACAATTCTCTTGTGTCCTTGAAAACAATTATATATCGACACAATACTTGCTGGTGGTCTATGATATGTATTTGTAAATATCTTAATATGCTCATTATCACGTTAATAAGAAGGGAGTAGTTCATTAAACTTTATATAACTTAAATATGGTGTTCAAGCAAAACTGCACAGTACACAGTGATGTATTTTACAAGTCTATATATTTTATTTTACCACCACAGCACTGAAATTTTAATATTTTAACTTTATAATAAGTACAGCAATCGCTTCCAATTCTCTTAATAATATTAAATGATATCATAATATTAATACCTATATGGTACCTATGTATATTTTGAAATGTATATAATAATATAATGGTATGGGAACTTTACATGATATTTTCAATATTAAAGGGGATACTTATATAATATATAATAATAAATCGAATAATGAAATTTGTAGTGAAAAACATTCACTGAATTCGCGTGTTTATTATAACTCGCTGTATACGTTATAAATATATGTAAGTAATCTATAAAATGTGCTACAACAACCGTTACTTTACTTTTGTTAACAAGTTAATAAATTTCAGCAATTTGGCAATAGAAATGGCATTTATGCTTTCGATTATTTTTTTAAGATATAATAATAATAGTTGAGTAGGTATATCGAATAGGCTTCAGATCACAAAATCTTGAACTTGTGATCCTACTTAATTTTAAAGTCCTTCCTTCCTTTAGGTAGACTTATAAAACCCAATAGTTGTTTTTTATTTCAACAATAATTTAAGGCAATAACGGGTGGATAGCAATATTATTTACTTATTGAGAACACATTGTAGTCGGTTTTTCACGTATTGAATTTTTAAGCCCGGGTTTCGTGTTTTTTCTTCTTACGTAAGTTTTTATTTTTAACATGTTACAAAACTTTTTCTATGTAGGTATTTGTTAAGTTACTGTTTATTTGTCTTAGTTACTCGTGTCAAAAGTAACAATTATTTTTTTCGTAAATAAAAGATGTCGATGTTATTGGTTGTCATTTCAATCTCCAAATTGATTTCGGTCAATATCTGTCCAACTGTTTGAAACAGATAGACCGAGATACGACTAAATTTTTATTGTTTCGATTACATACTTAGGTACAATAATATGTTTACATTTTCATATACATTTAACAAAAATAATGTTTGGATATTACAAACAGACACTTTAATTTAAATTATTTTTATACATTTTTGTGCATTCTCAATAAGTAGATGTATTATCTAACTAATACTACAGGGTAAAACATTAGATGTAGAACAATTACAAATGTATAAATATTGATAAGGGTAAAAGCTTTAAATGTAAACTAGTATAATTATGTAGGTATCTACAACATACATTGGCTTCAAAATTTGATATGTTTTAAATCACATTAGGTTTAATAATTTTTTATTTTATAAATTCAAGTATACTTTATTGTAATAAATACCAAAGTATTAGTTACTTTATGCTTTGTAATTATATAATAGATATATATGGATCAAATTTTCATATTTCTTTAAGAAAAAACAGCCTCGTGGCTAAGTTATTAATAATTTGGTTACATTATTATAATTTAACTTGTTGAGATCAAATTTTAGATTTTATATAATTATACGACACCAATGTGCATATTAAATAACTATACTAAACTTATGTTAGTATAACTTTTAAAAGTCACTCTTACAATAACGCTTTTTCATATAATATAAATATTTTCTAAACATTTAAGTAGTCACCTAATGGCGTTTACAATAATCTATTAAACATTGGTTTAAATTAGCGACTCTCTAATTAAAAATGCATAACTCTGGCTTACATTATATCATAATAATGTATATAAATATTATTAATTAGATATAACACTAAAATGTGCGTCTATTCAATAAACTATGAAATGACACTATTGCCACTATACATAGTTATTATCTAAATATATAGAATTTTAAGTTTAATCTAAGATTATACGGAATAAATTAGTTAATAATAATATAGTATATCCCTGCACACTTATTGTAATAAAATAACAAATTTAAAAATGAATATAATTTGGACTAGATAATAAATACTAAAGCTTATTTTTATATAAATCACTTTTGTTTTTTTTTAGGAAATGCATAAATTCAACAGTAAGCTTTGCTATATAACGTGATTTTTTAAATAAATTTTGTTAATAAACACGTGTATAAGCATTTTTTAAATCTAAAATAATATATTTAGAAAAAATGACATTTATAAATCTAAGTTAATAGTCATAAGTCTATGATTGATATGCATTGGATATTTTTTTAATATAATTTTTTTCTAAATTTTATATAATAACCCTAAATTAAGTCCTTCTTGATATGTCCTCGTTTCCTTACCCAAAATTAGTCATATTTTAAATACTTATATTTATAAATACAATGTATATTCTGTATAATTTATATTAATTATTCATAATAACATTACCCACAAGATTTATAATTTATAGAGTGTGAACAGTTGAAAAATTATATTTTTCAAATAAGTAGGTAAGCAGCAGTGATAATTTATAAATATAATATTAATAAAATCCACTGCCCCATTAAAATTCGCTCTACGATTCGGTCTTTTCTTTTTATAAAATAGGATCTGTTTTTGCTATTGAAAGGTACAGTCAGCAAGATAAATCTACACTTAGTTGTTTTTGTGATAAATAAACAAGATCCGCAATTATGCCACAATTTTAAAACTTTGGCTTAAGTTTTCAAAAAATTTGGCGTATTTTTGTTCGTTAAACTTGTTAGTGTTTAAGATATTTTCAAGGATGACATATGATCATTCCTGTAGTTTGTGAACATGTCGCTGTGACGTCACATTGTGTGCCATGCCATGTGTGTTTATACATTTTATAATCGAATAAAATCACTTATTATTGCATTATTAAAATTTTCGCTTAGGTACCACAAGTAGGTATAATACCATACTGATGTTTTACTTCAATCATATTAACGTACACCTACGCAACTCAATTCAACTCAGCTCATCATCGGCTCTTAAAATTAAGACTCAATATTTTAGTTAATAGGCTTTCCATGGCCAAATAAGTAACTTTAACCATTGTATTATTTAGATACAAAGTTCGAGACTGACTGCACCTTTTCAAAATATTCTATATCAACTACGTTCTTTTCAACACTTATTTTTCTATTCTCTTCTTTAAACGTTGTATCTTTTTAGGCATCTTCGACCTTCTTTACTAATCTTGAAATTGTTTGCAACTAAAGAACTAATTAAAATTACACCATCAATATAACCCATGACCGTATTCCAATCATACTCTGCCCAAACTCCTTAAAACTCTTTAATTTTCAACCTTACGTGCTTGGAACATTAGTTTCATAGAATCCAGGGCTTCTTCCAGTGACTGCCTGAAAGCTTCCGTGTTTGTGACGCTGGAGGAAGTGAAAGAAGATATACAGAAGATAACGCAATCCTTCTTTGGGTTGTAGCTGCAGCCGTACCCGTCGGGGCAGACGGCCCCGTAGCCCATGAATGTACCATCTGTAGTAGTGGCGACCTGGCAGAAAATAAAAAAAACCATAATACACCAAAAAAAAAGTTAGTTTTCGGTATTTCCATTAAAATTAATAAATGTTATACATAAGACATGCTCAGAGCTGGTTTGTAAAGCCGAGCCTACTATCAATAGTCACAATTGTTGGCTAATCTCTAAATAGACTAGTAACGTCTTTTCTTGATGCGCGAAATAAGGAAATAGGTAATCAAATTTAGCTCCACTCGCACACCAATTTAAGGGTGGCCGTGCCCACAATCTTTTATGAAGGCTTACGCACTTATTGGATACTTCGGAAGTTTTTGTTATGTATAACTGGACCGTAAAAACATGTTATGTTAAACGTGTAGATAGTAGATACTTGTTGTGTCTGAACTTACATATCATGAAGTTATTGTACTTCATGATTTGCTAGCTATAGCAATAATAGATACGAGTCCTTATTGTATGTGTGCACCAGCAGAAGTTAAGACATTGTTTTACCTGGCTGGTGCTCAGCTTGAACTCAATCATCTGCTTATAAGTGGCGTCACTGAAGACCTGGGGCAGTTCCCCCAGCGTCTCTCGCGCCATCTCCCGGAGCCCCAGCAGGTGATTATCGATGCCCTTGCCCAGGATATTGGCTTCCATGATCGACGTCTGCTTACGAGCGGCTTCCTCGAATAGTTCTAGCTTTTTCTGCTCCTGAATAACATTATAGAAGGAATACTTAATTATCTTGAATATTAGCTAAATCTATACTCGTTTTAGTGTTGGATGGTTTATTCTTTGTATTATCCTTCATACAAATGGTATTTCTTAAGATTTAGTTTTGTATAATTACATGATTTTATATAATTGTATAATTCAGATTCGACTTTTGTCTTTGTAAAATCCACATTCATCCAATTTTATCACCAAAATCTAAACCCGAATTTGAATCAGAAGGCTTATCTAATCCATACGAATTTTAGGAGACCTTCTGGAATAAATTCAGAACGCTTACTCCATACAAGTTGAAGGAGACCTTCTTCTGTCCATCATCAGTAGTATCATTGAGGGGGGGTGTCTCCGCGGTGCACATGGCGGAGGCCCAGCGCAGCGCCGCGTCGTGCGCCGACCTGATGTTGTCCACGCGACCGACGCGGAACCGACGCAGGGAGGCCGACTCGTAGGTTGTTACTAGGTAGCCGTACATCCTGGAATATTCATTATGACCTGTTTCTAGCCCCATATCAGGTAACACTGTATCTAATTTACCTAAATGATTTATAATTGTACTAGTAACAATGATCAAATTATTGATTCACTTTTGAGAGGTACCTCCACCTTAAAAGGACTTACTACAGTCACCAACATTCATGATAAAAGATGATAAAAGTCATTAGAGCCTTCAGGAGGAAGGGGAAGAGGTCATCGAATTGGCTAGTGTTGTACATCTACTGTACGGGCTAGCTTCATTATGTTGGTCGAAAAAAATTAGAAGTTCTTTCCTCATCACAGTATTAAGTATAGTAGAATATATATACAAACTGACTTGTAGTATGCATACTGCATCGCGAGCTGGATGTAGACGTCGGGACTGGTGCGGCAGGACTTCATGAACTCGCGTCCGTAGCCGCGGTACGTGTAGATCTTAAAGTCCAGGTCCGAGATGGCACTGCGTTGATAAATAAATAAGAATTAATTTAAAAAATATTTTTTACTCATCCCAATATTTATATATATTATTAACCAACCCTAGATAATTGTTACGTTAACCTAGTTGGTTATAAATAAGAGAGAGAGAGAACACTTCAAAAATATTTTCTGAAGTGAAATGTCTACGAATGAAAAATATTTTTTCTTTACATTTGCCATGCAATGAGAGTTGTTATAGTTTATTTTTGTTATGTTCAAAATAAGTATATCTTCTAAAACCATACATAGGTAATAATGCAAATATCTGTCATCTAACTGTTGTTGTATATAGGCAGGTACTTATTAGATTATTATTCTCTGTAAACTTTGTCATATCATCTCACTCACCGATCAAGATCTTTCGCAGCCTGTTCAATAGTCCTCTGCACATCCGGGCTGACGTTCCACTTCATGGCCAGAGGAGCTGGTAACAAGGCGGGAGGCGGCGCTGGACGGTCTGCTACCTCAGCCCTGGCGAGGGCTCGCTCTGCCAGCCGGACTACAGCCGCGCCTTCGGCTGCGCTGTGCTCGTAACACATGCCGATTGTGCCGTCTGATGAGATGATAAGCTGGAAGATAAACAAAAGAAGAGTTGAGTTTCTGCAGATGTTATACGAAGTGAAGCGACGTAGTTCCAGTTGGTGAATGTTAAGCTTACTAGTAAAAGTGTTTCTACATCGTGTTTTTAAATCGTGCCTAATACTCAGCGAAAAATTTATTTTTGGTAGCAGGTACTAACGATCGAACTTAGTGTGTAATTTTACAATTGCATTAAACATTAAAGATTAAACTGGAGTTATGTTCTCTAATGTAATACCCGTTCGTACAACCTAAATTATATTTTACTAGCTTCCCGCGCGCGGTTTCACCCGCGTAACTCCCGTTCCCGTGGGAAATTCATAATAAAATATAGCCTATGTTCTTTCTCAGGCTCTAGACTATATCTGTACCAAATTTCATTTAAATCGCTTCAGTAGTTAAGGCGTGATTGCCTAACAGACAGACAGACAGAGTTCCTTTCACATTTATAATATTAGTAAGGAAGTAAGGATTCCAAGGCACTAGATCTAATTGTTCTATGTTCATTTATCATGGCCGTCTCCTTGAGGGCCACTTTTTTTAAAACGCTAAATGAACTTCAAGATCAAGACTAGATTCATAGATAGGGTATGTTTTAATAACAGCGTATTCACTTCATATATTTACTTTAAACATTATTAGGTATGATATCTTGTACCGACCACTATCTAAAGCACGGCCCCCAGGGGTCTTCGGGAGACTTGACGGGGGTCTACATCAAGATAACAAAAATCGGGATCACAAATTGTAAGTGTGTAATATGATAGAAATGGAGAAACAGGGGGTCTACCGAGGCCAGTAAAGGTTTTTAAAGTGTCTATGAGAAAAACGTTTGGGAGCTAAGTACTGTTCTAGTGTGTCGTTGAATGATTCTTCTCACCTGCACCGTCTTATCGAACCAGCGGTTTGCAGAGTGATATCTGGTGCCAGCACCGTGCATGGCGCGCAGCATGGCGTTGGTATCAGCGTCAGCATCTGCGCGGTCTCCGCCACCCTCGTCCAGGCACAGGATGCACAGAGCACGGGAGATCAGCTCCAAGTTCATACGATTCATTTCATCTAAACAACAAAGTGAAAAGTTGAAGTTACATAACATTTCTAGAAATAAACTGATATATAATACTAGAAAGATTTTGATCGTGGAGATTCATGTAAATGTATTTGGCTATATACCTAGGTATATCTATACTACATACCTAATATATAAAGCGGAATACGTTGATTGCTTGACCGCAATAATCTCAGAAACTACTGGTCCGTTAGATAGCCCATTTATCGAGGGTGGCTATAGTAGCCTATAGCCTTCCTCGATAAATGGGCTATCATATATTTAATTATGAAGTTATTACGGGACCGGGAGTTACGCGGGTGAAACCGCGCCCGGGAAGCAAGTTAGTACCAAAGCAGAGAGACTTGCTCCTACCTTTGATGAGGTGTTCTCTAGCCCTGGCCCACTGGTCCCTGTTCATGGAGGTGAGGAGGCCGACCCTGGGAGCGGGGGGAGCCCCCGCTGCATCCACCATCGCATGCAATAGCTGAGCTTGTATCTCCCCTGGAGTCAGACGACCGCGGTCCGCGGCTTTCACGGGGATTGGGTAGAACTGTTGAAATAATAACATTTATTTACATACACTTGTACTTGTCATCATCAGAATCCTAAGTAACCCACTGAGTTTGTTTCGCCGGATCTTCTTAGTTGGGGCGCATTGGATCCGGTGGTAGCATTCAAGCGCGTCCGTCGTTATATGCTCATGGTCCACCCAAATAATGACAATTGTTTTGACATAATATAGATAGAACAAGCATTTTGCGTCGCTAACAACAATATTAATAAACCATAATAATTAATTAATTTAATGCAATCATAATATATAAATAAATAACAAATGTAATTTATTATTTATGATAAATGAATTTTCCAATTAATGTTTGACTATTTACTATTTATTTAATGCCTTTGATTAGTTTACGTTAAACAATGGGTAAATTAAATATTTTACGGAGGCATACACCCGTCCGTCTGTCTGTACTGCAGTTTATTATTGCACGGATGCAATGCTGTATGGTATGCTTAAAACCTTCTTCTTGAATCACTCTATGTATTAAAAAAACCGCATCAAAATCTGTTGCGTAGTTTTAAAGATCTAAGCATACTTACATAGGGACAGAAAGCGGGAAGCGACTTTGTTGTATCTATGTAGTGATAGTGATAAACAATGCGTATTTTGTGTCTGAGCAATATATACCCACCTAAGGGCAACAATAAGGCATTAGGGCCACCAGTGTCGGGGATTTTCTTTTTAGTGATCCCACTTCAGTTATTTTTAATGAGTAGGTATAATTATAATTATTGATTTTGCTAACACATATGGCACATCAATGTCTTTACCTATTAATGAATAATATTTTGCAGAATTTTAATATGTGTGGTCTCCAAATCCCATTTCTATAAAAACTATTTACAGCGAGAACTCCGTGGAGTCGCTTGGCATCGGTACTGCGCAGGCGCGAATTCTGACATATTTGTCTTTTGTTTTTCCTCATCGAATTTGCACGACACAGAATTCTAGAATCCTACTTAAATTATAAACGCGAAAGTTTATAAGAATGTATGTATGTATGTTTGTAAGTCTTTCAAGCAAAAACTACTGAACGGATTTGGCTGAAAGTTTGCAAGCGGATAGAAGACAAGCTAGATTAACATATAGGCTACAAAAAATTACGCTCCGACCCATTGGGGCAGAGTAAGGCGGGTAAAACCGCAGGGCGCAGCTAGTAATATGCAATGAATGAATATAACGCTGTTCTTGTAAACAACAATTTACAGAAGTAGTACAGAATAGTATATTGTTGTTAATAGTAACTAATAGTATTTTAAGCTAAAATGCTTGTATTACCAGTGGGTTCACGTTGGTGCAATGGGTGGAGATCGACGTTTTGCTATGAACTTATGATTGCGGCCTAGTCCTCAACGATGACCAAGAAAAGTCTACGTCTAACCGTAGCCCTAGAAGACCAGTCCCTAACATAAACTAGTAACAAAAATAACCTCATTCCCAGTAAACTAGCTGTCAATTATAATCGATTATTAACAACAAACGCTCCCTCTGCCCACAAGTCGAGTGCCACAACAGCTATAACGAAATTACTTCGTCATCCTAACTTATTTGCACTTTATCGTTTAGCCATAGACAAACTTTGTTACCAAGTTACTGTCAACCCTAATAAATTAGTCATTTAACAAGTTTTGTGGCTCGACGTCGCGTCGTTTGGCTTTTATGGAGAACTAGCTATGCTAACTATGGTTTCACCCGCGTAGATTCCGTTCCCGTGGTACCTATCGCGTCTTAAAATACAGTCTATGAAACTCACAAATAATGTTATTGCTTTCCTTTTTTTTCTTTTAAAAAGGTTACTTACTAGCAGAGTTTTTCAATCTACTAGTATTCTTGTTAACCCCTCGTGCTGGGCTAAATATGCTTTTGTTACGAGTGGGTTCACGTTGGTAGCGCAATGGGTGGGGATCGCACCGGCGGCGACCACAAGATCACAAGTCCGACGCCCTAGCCAGTGCAGAGCTAGGCTACGGCCGCTTACTTAATGTTATTTCTACGGCCCTTAAATTTTAGTTAAAGGGCTATGGTCCGTGCCCTCGGAAAGCAAGTTATCCTTTATCAGGGATCAGGGAGCAGTATTTTCTGTGTAGGTATTAAAATGTAATACTGTGGTCACCAACCCGTCTGCCAAGCGTACATATTCATTGTCAGGAGGCCCATGTTCAGTATTGGGTTGTTTATTTTATAAAGGAAATATTATCATCATCATCAGCCCGTAAAACGTCCACTGCTGAACATGGGCCTCCTCCCGAGGAAGGGGTTTTGCCATGGTCACCACGCTTGGTAACACACAAAAAAACGCTGCTGCCCGTTCCATGGTTTACGATAGTTATACATGATCTTATAACAATCGGGACCCCTCAGCTATCCAGACCTGAAAAGAAATCTTAGAATCTACACAAAGATTTCTTGCTCGGCGTGGGGATCGAACCCACAACCTCCAAGATTTAATGCGAGCCATATACCGCTACACTACGGAGGCTGTAAACGAAAAATACATGTTTGTAATTCTCGAAAAACTTACGTAATTCCTACAAGCGACCACCACCAGTTCCTCACTCTCCTCAGGGTCTGTCCTCATCGGCGGTAGCTCCATCCGGTCCTTCCCGACCTCAGGGATACGACACACGCCCAGCAGCCGGTAGAACTGCTCCATGCACAGTGGCTGACCCTTCTCCCTACTTGTAGCTCGTTCTTGTGGAAGTTCCCCTCTAGAAGATAAGAGAATATATTGCAAAAGTTCGATCTTAATGACAGATAAAGTTTATACCCAAAAGTTGACAGTAACATGAAACAATTTTAACTAGTTATAGTTGCAGAATCGTGAAGGGAAGAAACTGACCTTCAAAATACAATATTTTACTAGTTTGAATGTGTAGGTCCCACATCAATTAAGTTTGAATAGTCCATAATAGAGAATTACTATTTATTTTCTGTATAAATGCTGATGAATATTTGAATTATTATTAATTTAACAGACTTGCATCCCAAACTAAATAACTATGGCAAAACCCTCGAGAAAGGCCCATATAACAGATAACAGAGTAGATCAAATGCCTATTTATTTTTTATTTATTTATTTAACCTTTTGCACAATGACAGTACATGGCGGACTTAATGCCATAGGCATTTTCTACCAGTCAACCATAGGGTGGTGCAGAGAAAAAGTGATAGGTGCACGGAAGTAGAAGATAGGTCATTAATTAACTACCGTACTGGTAGGAAAAAAAAATACTAACGTAATATCTATGACTACATTCTAATAATACACATATAATATAAATACTATACTAAAAGGTGATACTATACTTATTATAGGTTTATAATAATACTATATTATACTATACTTTACATAATCATAAAGAGAACTCATCGCTGAAACGACTCTGAAAGTTGTTTACTGATATGTAAGCGTACTTTACGCTTAAATGAGATACGATTCTTAGCCATCCTGATTTCAAGAGGTAACTTATTCCATAGAAGTATAGATTGCACAAAGAAAGAGGAATGAATAAAATCGGAACGGTGTGGAGGACAATGAAGAAGTCGATTGTGCACAGTGCGCGTGGATCTATTACGACTGGAAGAACGAAATTGAAATTGAGAGGTTAAGTAAGTTGGAGTAGTTGGAGAATCTAATAAAGAAAAGAGAGTTGTTAGTGCTCTCATATTACGGCGTTGTCGAATGGGCAGCCAATTAAGTTTAGCCCGATAGGCAGAAACATGGTCGTACTTGCGGAGATTGAAAATGAATCGAATGCAATTATTGAGAAGCCGGTCCAACTTATTGAGCTGATCTGCATTCAGGTCAAAGTAGCACACATCACCATAGTCAATTATGGGGAATACTAAAGCTTGCACCAGCATTACTTTTGTTTTGGAGGGGAGAAAATTCTTCAAGCGATAGAGTGCTCGCAAAATACTGGTTACTCTACGACATATACAAGCCATTTGACCTTGCCAGCTTAGTGAAGAATCGATAAACAAACCGAGATCCTTAACGCTCGGGCTAAATGGAATGACTGTCTGGTTAAGAATAATTGGTGGCAACGAGCTCATATCGACTCTCGACAACAATCTGGAGCTACCCACCAGCATGGCTTGGCATTTTAATGGGTTTACCATCAAGCCAAATTTCCCAGACCAATCATTCAGAGCTTCAAGATCCCGATTCAATTTACCGATTACTTCTGGCAGACTATCAGTATTTCCCTGGGAATATAACTGTAGATCGTCGGCATATAGATGATACGCACACTGAAGATTATTAGTGACGAGGTTTATAAAAACAGAAAAAAGGAGAGGAGAAAGGATGCCGCCTTGGGGTACACCAGCGTCTAAATTGTACCAGTCTGATGAAGAATCACCAACGCGAACAGACTGCTGACGACCCCGAAGATACGAAGAAAACCACTCCAGCGCTTCGTCGGAGATCATATGGTAAGACAGGATGGATAGTAGGATGTCGTGACTGACGGTATTGAAGGCATTGGAAAAATCAATCAGCACCAACACTGTGAGATTAGTATCTTCCATGCCCCTTCTAATATCGCCAGTCACTTTAAGGAGAGCAGTTGTGGTACTGTGACCCGGCCGGAAACCAGATTGGAGAGGACTAATTAGGTTATTGGTTAGAATAAAATGGGACAGTTGTTTGTTAACAACTGACTCCGTTATTTTGGAAAGGAATGGAAGAATGGATATTGGACGGTAATGGTTTGGATCGACAGGATTTGAGATCTTAGGGAGTGGGAGGACAAATGCTTTACGCCACTGGTCAGGGAAAATTCCGGAGTGGAGAGAAAAGTTGACTAAGTGCGTAAGCGCAGGAAGGACGTAGTCAAGGATGGGGACAATCATGCGACGACCAATACAGTCACAACCGACTGCATTAGACTTAAAGGATAGGATGGTGGTTTTGACCTCATCCGAATCAACTGAAATGAAACCAAAATGGTTTATATCAGGGCGAGTTAAACTATTAATATAGTTAACCGTCTGATGTTGTAATAGAGGATCAATGCATGAAGAAGTCGTGAAATATTTATTTAGATCATTTAAATCTATGGAACTAGGATTCTCAGAATTACTCGACTTACCGATACCCAGAGTTCCAAGGAATTTCCAGATACCGGCAGGAGTAGAAGAAGAGATGTTGTCAAGAAAATATCGGCGTTTAGAGTTGCGTATCATCTGGTTACACCGATTCCTAGCAAGCTTGTAAAGATTCCAATGGTCTTCGCACCGTTCCTTTTTAAATTTACGAAAAGCCCGATCTCTGCGCCTCATAGCCATCCGAATCCCCCGAGTCAGCCAGGGTGCTGGTGGCCGCTTCTGCTTGATCGCCCTAATAGGAGCATGGCGGTCGTAAAGATGCGTCAAACTTTCCTATCTAATATATCTAGTAGATGGGCATTTATCTGGATACCATTGAATGTGGAAGACATGATGATTCAAAAGTCCCATTGGGTATTTTACTAACATCTTTTTGTATATCAACAGTGTCCAAACTGTCACATTCTGTCAAGTTAAGTATTTGTTAAAAACAATAGGAACTAATAAGGGTTACCTGTCCAACATTTCTTTATAATCGAGAAGGTCGTCAATGAACAGCGCTCCCAAGTCTGCCACCTCCTCCATCTTGGCGAAGTGGCGGCGTGGGAAGACCATGCCAGGGTTTGAGTTGATCGGGAGTGGTATCCTGACCTTCAGGTACATGTCATCCAACCACCAGTCGGTCACCTGGTAGAAGAATATTGAATTTACATTTTTGTGTAAACATAAAGAAATTTAAAAATAAATAACATGCATTACTATCGCTAAATAATATTTTATTGCTGAAATATGTACTCTGGTTTATCTAAAATATATTTCATACTAGCTTTTGTCCGCAACTTGGATTGCGTAGATTTGTTATTTTGGGCAATTTTCTCAATAAAATGTAGCTTATATTATTTCCCATGTCTATGTCTAGGTACTCTATATGAAATTTATTAGCGATTTAGGCCTGAAAGCGAAATAGACAGGCAGACAAATTTTTGGCATTTATAATATCAGAAGGGAATTTATATTCTTATTTGGAACTTGTTTTCAACTGAGCTAGCTCGCTATTTTTATAGTCATAATTCCCTCAAGAAATATCCTATATATAAATGTTAAGCGACCGGGGCCCGGTCGAGCGTTTTGGTTTATGTTTTCGCCCTTATCAGTAAATACCAACAAAACGAAAACGATATTTTTGACAGTTGAGGGATTAATATCATCTAATTAATCTGAATTGTTATGAATCACTTCCCCTTCAAATAAATCAACAATAATAGGTAGTGAATTATTCATTTCTAATCAATAAATAGCATTCAAATTATGCAACGGCAATGGATTGTCTCTTTACTGCAACTAAACGTTTCAAGAAATGTGCGTATACAATTTTATTAAGAGGTACCTTTGGGTATGTGGGTATATGCATTTGTTAACAGGGAGAAATAAAATGATACAAAAATCACAATAAATTTATTATATATATATAATAATTCAAAAAATCAAATATCAAAATAGTGAGACTCGGCCCCTGTTGGACTCAAAAAGAATATAGTTCTGCCTCTTTTTAATTTCTTCTGCGATAATCTTGTAGGCATTTCTCTGTTACTCTTTCTTATATGAAATCCTGAAGGAATATCAGTTCTCTCTTTATCATCATATTCACTTAAAGGCCACCGGTTCACTTCTTTCAGCCAAGGTCTTCTAGATGTCTTTAAGTGTTTAGCAGTGTGTGTCATAATATGTTGAATTGAATTTTGAATTTGTTCTTTCAATCGCTTCGATTGTTTTACTTGCACTTCTGCCCATCTTTCCAGGTTATTAAATCCTGCATTCTTCGTGCTTAAATGTTGTTCTTCGGAACTAAAGTTTTCCGATTTATATTTCCTTCTTAATTCTGGTTGAGGTGAATAAGGATTAATTTCGATGTGAAAAGGTCGTGGCATCGGTGTGTAAACAGCGTCAATGAAAGGCCTAACATAATGCGGTTTATTGATTCTATACCTGTATTTGTATGAAGATTTAGGCTTCTGATCTGACCAGTATTTTGGCCGCGGTAATATGGGGAATTGTTTCTGATGTTCGTTGAAAACATAGTTCTTAACAAAGGATTTTCTTCTAGTATAAGGCAAGTCTACTAAATTTTTTCTACCATCAAACGGTACATTTACAGGGAACAAATTTGTTTTTGTCAAGGGACCTCTTATAGTGTTTTTAAAGAAACGATTTTGCTTTGCAATTTGGTTTACATGAATACTGTTTTTGAGAGGTAGGTTTGCATATTTATTTCTATTTATTTTTATTATTTTATTGTCTATATGGGCTTGAGGTTTAATGTGCTTAAGTGCTGCTGTAGTTGTTTTTAAGGTGGTCTTATTATTATTAAACAACACTAATTTCGACTCGGTCTGATGCGAGGTACGCGTCATTAAACTAGTTTGAAAACTTACATTATTACTTAAAGAAACTGTTGTTTTGTGTACATTTTTATTATTGAAAGCGGACTTATTCATCAATATTCCTACAGTAGATGGAGAGGATTTCAATAACTCAATCTGTTCTTTAGTTAATGGTTGGTAAGTGTTGTACTTTATACTTTTGGTAACGAATGATTTTAGTGGATATGTAGCACTATTATACTTTATGGGTGTCTTTAAATGATTAATTTTTGTTAAGTTTTGATAGTTATTTACTTTGTTTACGACGCTTGACGATGTTTTAATAAGATTTGTTGGGGTGCTGTCTGTTTTTATAAAAACATTTGGAACTTTTTCTGCCGTAAATAGTGAATTATTTTCCGTGTGAAAAAGGGTGGTTGTGGTAGGAGAATCCCTAACGTTAGTAGTTAATTTTGTACGTTGAAAGATTTTCTTTCGAGTCAAAAGAGGAGATAAATTTTGTTTAGTGTTTCCTAAAATATAAATTCTTGAATCACTCGTACTCCTATGCAATATAAATAGATCATCGTTATTTTCAGTTAATGTTTCGCTATAAACAATATGTTTTTTACTTTCTTTAACAGGGCCTCGAGAAAATAATTGTGTAGCTTTAGGACTTAAGATATTAGTATTTGGAAAAGACTTAGGCTTAATTGCTTCTAAATGACTATTATCTAAAGTGAAATCTCTCCTTGAACTACTGCTGGGAGAAACAAAATTATTTAAGTTATGTAGATTTTTGCTTTTTTCGCTTTTAATGCGTATATCATTAACATGGTTTGTTTTTGTATTCATATTAAACAATGATTGTGTTATTTTTTTAGTTAGTGGTGGTACTTGTTCATCCCTAACTTCATTTAACTCTCCACTGGAATAAATATAAATATTACTAGTGAATGGAAAAAAATCGTTGTTTATTTTAGGCGTAAAATTATTTTTATGCATATAATTACGATTTAACAACATTTGTCTGGTACTTTGATTTAAAATGTAAATTTTAGTTTTTATTTTATTATGTAAAGGAATAAGTAGATGGTTTAATGATTTTCTGTTTAAATGTATAATTTTTGGAGACAAATTCTGAGAGATTTCGTAATCGTCTTGAATATCTTTTAATGTACCAACAATCCCTGTTGTTACTAACTGATCAGCAGTTTCAGTTAAATTATTGGGAATTGAAGTATCATCATTTATGGAATCACCGGTGTTAATTGTATTTTGTTTATTTTTATCAACGATATAATCAATTAATTTTGAATATGACGTCACTGGTTCATTATCAGTATTTGTCATGGTAAAATTTGACGGTGATGTAACAAAGTGTTGTGAAAAATTATGACCGATTTCGTAATCATCTTGAATACCTTTCATTGTATTGACTGTTGTTACTAACTGGTCAAAAAATGCAGTTTCAGTAAAATTATCAGGAATTGAAGTACTAAATTTTAGATCGTAATTTATGGAATTACCAGTGCTAATTGTATTTTGTTTATTTTTATCAACGATATTATCAATTAATTTTGAATATGATGTCACTGGTTCATCAACAGTTTCATTACTAGTATTTAAACTCAAATTACCAGGAAAGTTTGGTGAAACCGTATTTGTCATGATAAAATTAGACGGTGATGTAATAAAATGTTCATATGGGCTAAACATTTTAATTGTTAAAGTAGATATATCTTTTGGTAAGTTTTTAACAGATAAGTTATTTATTGAGGTCGCTGTATTATAATTTATATTTTCAGCATTTAATTGCGCTGTCTTATTGAGTACTGGTATCACAATAAAACTATGTGATATCTTTTCCACAGAAGAATCGCCATGTGTGATTGGGTCATATACTTTTCTAGTCAAAAATATATTTTGCACAGTGTAACTCAAATCACTAACTTTTCTCGAATCTAAATTTATATTAGTAGAATCTGTATTGGCTAACACAAGTTCATAATTTGAATTGTTACTAGTTTTTTCATTTTTGACGTTAGTTTGTAAAGTACTTTCAGGATAATTATTAAGAATTGTCGATGATTCATATTGAATTGGATTCATTGTAAGTTTGGGTAAAGTAGTTATTTCAATACTTGGAATATGCCCTTTATTTTCTGGTCTTATATACGTTGAAGGTGAATATATAGCAAGTGATCCAGAAAGCGTATGTGGTATAAATTTTGTTCTGTTGTTAAAAGATTTTGATTGGGATCTTGTTGTTATTGGACTCAATTTGAAAGTATAAATTTTATTTACACTATTTACTGTAGGTGTGATTGGGTATGTTTTTGCCTCAGTTTCATTTTTATTTGTGCTTTGTTTTAATTGGTTCGCATAGTGGTCATTCCTATGTGTTGAATTGCTATGTGTTAAATCACTAATTTTTGTTGGCTTAAATGTACTTGATTCAATTAATTCTTTTGAAAAAAAGAAAGGATTCAAAACTTTTGTATCATAATCATCATAAGTTGAATTTTGAGTGGTTAAATCTGTAGATGCAGTCATCTGTTGAGAACCTGATTCATTATGAGAGTGATTTAAACTATAGTTTGACTTGGTAGTTTTAACATGAAATAGTTTATTTTTTACTGTATTATCTCTAAATATTGGTGCGGCTGTAATTCTATTTTTATTTAGTGAATGATCGCTCTTTATATGTGCTACTGTGCTATTTTTTATAGGTAGATGGAATGTATTGTTGTTAGTAGTCATTTTAGTAATTTTATTTGGAAACTGTGACTTTCTAAAGTTATTTGATAATATACTAACCGTAGCGTTGCTATCCATAACTTGGCCATTTGATGGTTTAAAAATTGTATTTTTGTTTTCATTGTCTTTATTTATACTATCGCTACTTGGTTTTGTAATCGAGTGCTTTATGTTTTCGTCTATAACTGTACTATTAAATAAAATAAAATTTCTGTTATTGGATTTTTTGTTTGCGATACGGTTATTAGTTTTTGTATATTTTGGTAATATTGTGAATTTATATTTTGATTCTAAAATATCGTTTAAAGTTGTGTTTAATGCAGTATCTTTAATAGTTGTATCTTTTAAAGTTTTATCAGTGCTAGTGATCTTATGTACCATATGTTCTAGTTTTTTAGGTATTTCAACAGGTAGGGTTTGTATTTTTGCAGAGACCACATCAATTGTCTTTTCATTGTTTGAAATGAATCGTTCAGTAGCTGTTTCTTTAAATTTACTGTGACTATTATCAATTGGATTAACATTTAATGTATATCTTGAATCTGTTGTGAGTGTGTTTTCATAAAATGTATGTTTCGATGGCTTATTTATTGCTGCTTTGAAATCTCCTGTGGTAGTTTTCAGACGTAGTTTATCATTTTGCCTAACCTCTACCGGTATTTTAACCAACGACCATTTTTTTGACCGCGCAATGGGAATTTTACTCAATCCATCTTGTGATGGCCTATGTGTTGACATATTTGTTATATTTATTAGATTTTCTATTTCTTCAGATTTATTCGAGTAATATGTGGAATTCAGTTGATTTGTGTGCATATCAGTAAAAGTGTCATCCAAATTAGTAATATATTTTGATATGGAAGTGGTTTGAGCACCTTGCAATGGTTTATTTAATGAACCTGCGGCTTGATCGGTATATAGTTTATTAGTAGTTAAATAATCTTTTGATGTTGAAGTAAATATTGGTTCTGATTTTTTATTGATTTCTTGTGATAGTTTAATCATTGTTGCAGAAGGAAATAACGATTCAATTACATCGTTATTATTATTTAACTCTTTAACTTGTTCAGATTTACCAGTGACATGTGTAATTCGTTCCGTATTGAACATATCCATTGACAGGTATGATGACTCGCTTATTGGTAATGTCGTATATCCAGGATATTTAATTGCGTATAGGAAAGCTTTAGTTACATTGTCAGATTTTATAGTAGCTGTAGATTGAAAGATATCTTCGACTATGAACTGCTTACTAACTTTTTCTTTAGTTTCATTTGTGGCGTATTTGGTCAATAAGTTCTTGGGTTTTGTCTCGTTCAAAATATCTTTTAGATGAGATTTGTTTGCTAATTCAATTAAATCCTGAGGCTGCTGTGTTATATTATATTCAACCAGAGCTCGTTCAGAAGTTATATTTTGAGTATAGCTATTTTTTTCTTGAGATATCTTGGTATAGTTTGATTTAGTTGTGTTTATGACTTGTAGTGATTGATTATTAACTTCTTGAATTGTAATAAGCGTTTCTTTAGAATCATAACGTTTATTTTTTTGATGTACTGTTTGCAAAATATTCTTTGGTGGCTTAATCAATATTGGTTCAAAAATATATTTAACCTTTGTAGGTGGTTTATTCGTGGTATTTTTAATCGTACTAGCAATTAATCTTGGCGTTGTGCTAACGAATGTTGTTCTCATGTTATGGGTATCTTGCAATTGTTTAGGTACCGTTCCTTCAGGTTTACTCTTGGCATGTTTTAAATTTGGAAGCTTTGAGTGCATCAAATCAATAGTTTTTTTCGATATTGTAATGAAATTAGATACAGAAAGAGCATTGGCCTCTTGCGTCGGTTTCTTTAATATGTTTGTTGAATGATTTCGGAGATAATTAAAAGGTGACTTATCTGAGTTATTTTTTTCTTTTGATTTCGTAGTTATAGTTTTCTGAATATCCTTGGCATAGTTTAATAGTTTACTCGTTATCGTTGCAGGAACGGATGATTCTATAACACAGTTGTTGCAGTTTGATGGCTGAGTTGCTTCTGTGAGTTTTAATGAACCGGAAACATCTGTGAAAACTAATTTCTCAGTTTGTAAATCGTTTACCGACATATTTAAGTCTTTGGCTACCAAATGTTTACTTATTTGCTTAGTTTTATTTGCAGTATATCGAGGCAAAATAGTCTCAGTTTGTATATCATTAACTATTTCTTTTGAAACAGTTTTAAATATTGATTCATTAACATTCGTTGATAGCTGCGACGTTTTATGATTTAATAGACTACGTTGCGTAGATTTTATTGTGTCTTTTAATACAGTATTTTCGTCAGTATCTAATGATCGGTTACTTTCTTGGGACGTAGTACTTTGTATTTTTTCATTTATAGTATTTCGGAATCCATTTGGAGTATGTGTCAGATATATAGCTTCTGGTTGCTTATTTTCTTCCGATATTGTCAAGTGTGTCGTTTCATAAGTACCCAGTGTCTTCCATGAAGTTACATCCATATTTGCTTTGAACTCATTTTGAGCAGGCTGGATTAATAAGTTTTCTGTTTGCTTAACGGGAAAAGAATCTTCTAAAGTTATTGTTTCTAAATCATTATTGGTTAATGATTTACTTACCGTAAGCGTAGACTCTTTTGCAAATAAATCATTTATATCCTCAGCGTTAATGTTGGAAAAAGCAAAATCTGGTATTCTAGTAGATATTTGAAAAATACCCTTTAAATACGGTGGAGATTTAGTCATTATTTCATTATAAGCCTTTGATACTCGCTTCGGAATTGGTACAGTACGAACAGTTCTTAATTCATCTGGAGTATATTGAATAAATGGTTTTTCAGATTGCATAGTAATAAATGTTTTCCCCGATGTAGTTATATCTTCGTGTAATTGTTTATTTGGTCTTCCTTCAGATTCATTCTGGTCATGTATCAATTTGTCAGGAAGCATATCATTTGTGATTTTCTCTGCCGGTCTATTATCTTCCTTAGATAGTTTCAACAGTTCATCATAAACGTTTTTATTCAGATCGTATGTGATATACTGGTATGTAGAGCACCCATTGAAAACGTTTTCTTCAGGAATCGTAATGGATGGTAATTCAATATCATTTATGGCCTGGTGAAAAGACTCTGTTGTGGATTCTATGTGCCTAGTTTCCTCTTTTGGTTTATTTAGAACATATTTAAAAGATGGTGTCGTAGTTTGCACATCACTTACAGTGTACTTCAAGGACATTGTGAATAGATCTGGTAATACCGTACTCTGTTGGAAATTTATTTTCAGTGCTCTTGGTTGTATAATATTCTTAAAGATTTGTTTCGGCTTATTGATTCTTACTTCAAATTGACTGGATGAATGTTCTGTGGGGCTAATGAATGATGACTGTGTAATATTCGTGGCATTTTGTGATGCTTCACTTGCTGTTTGTTCAACGGTACCTTCAAGTATTGTGCTTAATATCGTATTTAATTCACCTTTGGTATTTTGTGATACTGTTTGCTCAAATCCGTTAATAATATTTTGAGTGAGCGGGTTTTCAGTACTTGATCCTAAAATTTTTCTTTCTTGTGTTGGTTTTTCATTGAAGTTAATAAGTTTTTTTAATTCTTCTGTAAAGTGTGGTTTCTCAGTTCCTCTATCATTAAGAGTTTTATTTAATGTTTCAAAATTATTATCTGCTTTTTGGGATGTTTCTCGAAACAGTGCTATGTCATATCTGAGATGTGGTAATGCAGATTGCACATCTCTAGTTTCTTTTGATACTGTACTAGCAGTTGCATTAATAACGTTCGCAGGTTTAAGTAACAATTGACTAATTATGTCCTGAGATTCATCCCAAACCGTAGTGTAAGTAGATTCAATTACGTTATTCAGTTCAGTGACTTTTGGTACTCTTTTAAGTGGAGACTCATATATAGGTTTGGAAACATTTCGTTTGTTCATTGCTTCGTTGATATCGAATGCAGCAGGTTGAATATTAGATTTTACCACTCGCAAAGTTGAAGTAATTTCTTTGGATGATGTGGCCGAAGATTTGTGAATACCAATTGATGAATTTCGTATTATTCTTGTCAATTGATCCGGGACCTGTTTATCATATAATGTTACGTTATTCACCAAATATTCCTCAGGAGTAGTGAATGTTGAATAAATCACTTTTCGGGTTGATACCGATTTATTAGGGAATTTTATAACATCTGGACTTTCTTGTAATTGTTTCCTTGTAGTCTCTATAAAATCAATCAGACTGTAATTAAGTCGTTTATATTTAGTAGATGTATCGTTTAAGCCCACATTTGATGCCGTAGTGACATTTGTTTTCGAATCATTTATGATCGTTTGTGGATGTTTACTCTTTATCTCTTTAGATGCATTTGATATATGTTGGACGTCTCGTTTTTCATTTTGCACAGCAGTAATGAAGTCTTTTGGTGGTGTTAAATTAAAATATTTTACATGATCCGATACACTAGTTGCTGACAATTTAAAATTATCTTGGTTCTCTTGAAATGCGTTACTTATTGTATTAATGTTATCACTTTTAGTCTGTGGTGTATGTATTTTTTCTGCTGAATAGTTATAGTCTGATTTTAAACCCAATTTCAAAAGGCCCTGAGTTTCAATTAATCGTTGTTTTAACGTTGTTGATTTAGAATGAATACGTGTTTTAGGAGAATTACTACTTCGCATGAAATGTTTTTCCATTTCATATGTATGTTCTTTTAATGGTGCTTGAAATGTTTCTTTAGTTTCATCATCATCTGCTTTTTGGGATGTTTCTCGAAACAGTGCTATGTCATATCTGAGATGTGGTAATGCAGATTGCACATCTCTAGTTATTTCTTTTGATACTGTACTAGCAGTTGCATTAATAACGTTCGCAGGTTTAAGTAACAATTGACTAATTATGTCCTGAGATTCATCCCAAACCGTAGTGTAAGTAGATTCAATTACGTTATTCAGTTCAGTGACTTTTGGTACTCTTTTAAGTGGAGACTCATATATAGGTTTGGAAACATTTCGTTTGTTCATTGCTTCGTTGATATCGAATGCAGCAGGTTGAATATTAGATTTTACCACTCGCAAAGTTGAAGTAATTTCTTTGGATGATGTGGCCGAAGATTTGTGAATACCAATTGATGAATTTCGTATTATTCTTGTCAATTGATCCGGAACCTGTTTATCATATAACGTAACTTCTTTCACCAAATATTCCTCAGGAGTAGTAAATGTTGAATCAATCACTTTTGGGGTTGATGCCGATTTATCGGGGAATTTTATAACATCCGGACTTTCTTGTAATTGTTTCCTTGTAGTGTCTATAAAATCAATCAGACTGTAATTAAGTCGTTTATATTTAGTAGATGTATCGTTTAAGCCCACATTTGATGCAGTAGTGACATTTGTTTTTGAATCATTTTTGATCGTTTGTGGATGCTTACTCATTATATCTTTAGATTCATTTGAAATATGTTGGAAGTCTCGTTTATCACTTTGCACAGTAGTTATAAAGTCTTTTCTTGTTGTTAAATTTAAATATTTTACATGCTCCGATATACTAGTTGCTGACAATTTCAAATTATCTTGGTTCTTTTCTAAAGTATTACGTATTGTATCCATGTTGTCATTATTATTCTGTGGTGTATAGTCTGCTTTCAAACCCAATTTCGAAAGGTTCTGAGTTTCAATTAATCGTGGTTTTAACGTTGTGGATTTAGAATGAATACGTTTTGTACGAGAGTTACTAGTTTGCGTGATTTGTTTTTCCGTTTCATATGTGTGTTCTTTCAATGGCGCATTAAATGTTTCTTTAGTTTCATTTTGTATATGTTTATTGTATATATTCGGTAATTGTGCGTCTTTATAAAAATCGTATGTAGTTAATGTAGATTTTATATTATTTTTAGATGCAAAAAAAGGTTTCCATGTTGTTTCTATAAACTTTGTGGGAAAAAGTTTGATTTCCACATTTTTCATTTCCCGCTCTGATAATGGTGATTCTAGAAAGTTGTTAGTGTTTGATAAAAGTTCTTTTTTTGTTGTTGTTTTCAATTCGCGTGTATTAGTTTCATGATATGTTGTTATACTATCTCTTTCTCTGAAATTTTCCGGTGACATTTCATTGAGTGTTGAGACAACAGCATTTTTATCTGTTGATGGTGTAGTTACAATCTTTACTGGTTGGCTCGTTGCATTTAGTAGATCCAGCATTTGGGTTTGCTCTCCATCATTAATTAGTACTATTGTAGGCGTAACAGTTGCCTTGGTGATGTTTTGATCCTTTTCTGATGTGTTATGTGATATTTCTTTATCAGAAGTATATTTGTCAAATGAATTGTCTGTTTGTAAATTATTTATATAATGGTTTGATATAAAAGTGGTTTCAGAAATATCCTTAGCCTCCGATAATTTACCATTTTGTTCTGTGGATACTTTTGGGATATTGTTGCATGATACGTTATTAGGACATATACTTTTTTGTGTTTCATAATTTAACATTTTAAAGCTATTGTTATTAAAAGTGTTTGTATCGTTGAAAACAATGGTATATTCTGATTCAAATACTGAGCTTTTTGAAAAATTGGAGGATACAGTTGAGGTGTCTATTTTTCTACTAGGTGTCTTCATTACAGCTATCTTATTATCTGAAAATTTTGGTTTATCATAGGAAGTAATAAAACGGGGTTTTTCTGTAGTCCATCCAGATAACGCATTTGTCCATGAATTTGTATTTAAAGTAGATGGCTTAAAATCTTTATGTAAGAGATATTCAGAAAAATATTGGCCTGTTGATATTGCTGTTTTGAATGTATCCTCATCAAAGTTGGAAAGAGTAGTAACTTTTGATGAATTTCCTGCTCTGAAACTATTTTCTTTTGAGTTTGTTATTACATTCCTTATATTCGTAGTTGATAGAGTTTTATTATCACTCAATATTAAATCTTCAACTATATTTATCTTGTTTTCTGTTTCATCTAAAATTTGGGGAAGATTTGAAGTATCCTGCTCAACATCAATGACCTTATTTAGTGACTTTGTTGCGGTTAACTTGTCATTTTCTGACAAAAACAATTCGGATTTCACTTGACTATCCCCTGTATCTAAAGAAAATTCTGGCAAGGAATAAGTATTTACGTTTTTATCAATATTATCTTGAGATATCAATGTGTTGAATAAAATTGGTCCAATATTTGTTGCATCTAACCTTGGTTCAGGATTTTGGAACTGTGGGTTGTCATCAGTAGATTGATTGGGATCATTTTCTGTATCGTAATTTGTTTCTTCACGTAAATTCAATGATGAATCAATATTAATGGTCTCCGTATTTTCAAATCCCATATAATTGGCTTCCTTATCGATATCCATCATCACATACAAATATTTATTTATTGTTGTGTTTTCCGACTTTAAAACGTCAGTGGACAACATATTATCGATAAAACTATTTTTATTAATATTGTTAGGTCTCAAAGCTTTCATTAGTGCAGAAGTTGTTTGAGACTCCTTACTTTTACTTGAAATTGTATGAACTCCTTGAACATCAGAATAATGTTCTTCCTTGTTTACCGTGTTATTGGTGAAATATATAAAAATATTAGGTTTTTCAATACTGCTTGGTATTTCATAAGGCGATATATTATCTATTACGTAATTTGAAGTTGTTTTCTTGGTCACTAATGGGCGTACTGATGGAAATGTTACGCTTTGTTTATTGATTTGATGGTCTACAAAGCTAGTTAAAAATATAATAGCCTCTGTAACTTCATTTAAATTCAAAGGATATTTGACGTTAGAAGTAATATTTTCGGTCGATATTTTTGTGACATTATCCAAATTTTTTGGAGTTGGGGTTAACATCATTAAAGAATTCTTGGTGTGTGTAGTGTTTGATTTCTTAATTTTCCAGTTTTGGTCGTAGGAATTTACAATTTTTCTTAGTTTGGTAACTGTTTGCTTGTACTGTTGATATATATCTTTTGTATATTTCTTGTCAATCTTAGATTTAATTAAATTATCCTTGATTTTAAAATGATGTTCTAAATATTCCATACATTTATGAGATGTTTTTTTGTGTTCACAGCAGTCATTAACGTAGTCTGTATAATTTTCATTTGAAAATATTTCTATATAAAGTCTTACAGCTTCATTCTTTTTTTGTATCTTAAATACCCGAGTTAGATTATTTGATTCACTTTCAGCTATAAATTTGAATATTGATTGAAGATTGCAATCTGTATATGTGACGTTTGAGGATTTAACACTATCGTTGAGTTTTCTATCGTAATTGGTATCTATTATATCTATATTTATTGTAGAATTTGAATAAAGTGCTTTAATAAAATTGTCTTCGGTGCCTATATTAAAGTTATTTTGATTAATTTTCTCCGTATTAAGAAATAAAGTTAAAATAATTATATTTCTAGGTGTTTGCTTTGATAGTTTTTTTGCTTGTTCATTCTTTTTAACCACATGATAACGTTTTATACTGTATTTATGAAGATCTCTTGTACTCATTAGAGTTTTAAGTAATATATGTTCAATTTTAATATTTTGTTGACAGTTATTTATTTCATTTACCTTTTCTCCATCAATAGAAAATATGTTGTCAACATTTTTCTCGTGGTTAGCGCAATTTGTATTATTAATGAATTCCGTATCGTTAACAACAAATGATATATTATGGCGGCTTGTCAATACTTCTCTTAGGTTAAAGCACGCGTTACTGTAAATTTTCTTGTATATATCGAGCACTCTACGGTCCAAATCACGTTTATCTGGATTTGCCAATACATTGTTATCATTGAGGATCTTTTCTTCTTTTGCATGTAAAGTCTCATGCATGCAGAAGCACAAGCTTTTCAAAAGTTTTAGAGTTACATCAAACAAATGTTTATCACTAGTCACTGTGTCAACTGATTTCAGTATTTTCAAGAGTAATGGATTCTCACTAGAAGCAACTGAGTTCTTGAGTTGTATCAATCCATAATTTGGAAGCACTTGACTTATGAAATATAACAGTAGTATAGTTCTGTTCATTTTAGGTAGGTAAGTATATTGACGTCATGTTGCTGAGGCCGGATGTAACTAACTGCTGAGAACAATAGTGTTCACGTAACTTTGTTTTGGTACATTGATAAGGCTGTATACGATTGTTTTGTAAATTTTAAGGGGCATTTCGGTCGCGACTAATCTAACGCACATACGAAAGACGTATGGTGCAGTGCTGGAATGCTTATAATATGCTGGATATTGATATTACTGTGTTGGCACAAACGAAATAAAAAATATGAAGGTTACAAACCTTCATATTTTTTTCGTAGTCTAACTAATATTACAAATATGTGAATGTATATGTTGTTTCTATTCTTGTCTCTTTCTCACCTAGGAATTTAAGCTTCCTTACCCAGTTCTCCATCTCTTTCTGTCTATCCAGCAGCATCTCCTGCAGCCTCGGGCCCAGCTCCTCCATGAACCCTCGTACCAGCCCTCGGGTGTGCTCTAAGGCCTGCGGGCTCACCACCACGGAGGCAAATTCCAGGTAGGTTTCCATCGTCAGCTCCAGATCCGGTACCGGCAGTTTGGGCAGCTGGACATTCTGGGGGAAATATTGAGTGAGGATAGAAAACTTTAAGGAAAATTGTTAGATATTCTGATTTGTATCATGTTTAATATCAAATATATTCCTCGATGGCGTAAAGGTATCAGTATCACTTTAAATCTCAAATGTCGTAGGTTTGTTTCTCACGATGGACAAGAAAACTATGTGTGAATTCTAAGATTTTTCCGGGTCTGGTTGGTTGAGGGACTAACCTCCATGCTGCGGATAGTACGTTAAGCGGTGGTTCCCAGTTGCTATAACAATCGTATACGGGCAGCGGCCTTTCCTTGTATGTTACAACATAATACTGCGGTCACCAATCTGTCTGCAAAGCGTGGTGACTAAGGCAAAACCCTTCTTCAGGAGGATCATGTTCAGCAGTGGAAGTTATACGGACTGTTGATGATAAATATGTATATTATATATATAAACTTGATACAAACTATTACGTACTTGTATTTCTCCGTGTATATTTGGGGATTCATAGCATATTTGTAAAAACCATGGCCATGAAAATACCTTAAATTAAATACCATCCCGAAGTCAGGAAAATAATAATATGGTGTTTTACCGGTGGTTTTAAGGTATTGGTGGCTTATCTCCATGATGTTTGGTCGCCACGACTGAAATTGTAGAGTGGACTATAATATTAGTAAAATTGATGTGGATTACCTGGAAGTCCTCGTCGTCGGTGCCGTAGACCTGGGTGCTCAGCCAGCGCTTCGGCAGAGACAATAGACTTTCGCCCCATGCTGGAACAATACCAATAGAAAACCTTAGTTTGTATAGAATCTCATTAAAACCATTAAGCCGGGCGTTAATTTATTTTTAATATTTTATTAAGCTCAGTGTAGGACGTCCACCAACTAGATGGACGGATGAACTAGTAAAGGCCGAGATCACGGTGGATGCAAGCCGCTTTCAACCTTCCAACTGGAAATTTATTAGGCCTATTCTCATCAGTGGACGTCCTACGGCTGAAATGATGATGATGAAAATAATTCTTGAATGAACCCATTTCTACCTTAGTTTTAGGGGTCCAAATACAAGGACAACTATTGCTAACTATTGCTGTTGCCGGTTTTTTCCCTTCCCCTCATGAGCTCTTACGACCTTACTCAGCACAGAAAAACAACATTAATCTATACTAATATTATAAAGCTGCAGAGTTTGTTTGTTTGACCGAGCTAATCTCAGGAACTTCTGGTCCGATTTCAAAAATTCTTTCAGTGTTGGATAGTCCATTTATCGAAAAAGGTTATCTATACTAATATTATAAAGCTGCAGAGTTTGTTTGTTTGTTTGTTTGTTTGTTTGTTTGTTTGAACGCGCTAATCTCAGGGACTACTAGTAGGCTATATTTTATTTAAAAAAAATTAGGGGTCCGTAAGAATATTGCGATGTTGTAAACTAAGGTGTAAAATCGAAAACCTATTTATGCGTGCGCTGCAGAAACCATTTACAATAGAACAAAATGATGTACTACGGGTTTGTAGGTCTTATTAAGATCTACAAAAGAAATTGCGAGAGCATTATCTAACTATAATAGTTAAGTCACAATAACCGCTTTTATGTTCATAAAAAATATTAAATCGTCTGAAGAGAGAAACCACGTTAAATGTGTATCTTTGTATTAATGTTTATCCAAATTAAGCATTATGTTATCAAGGGTATTTATGTAGAAGTAAAATACTTTTTGTTTTATTCCAATCGGACATTTCGTTGAGAAAAACGCAAACAATTGGTTACTACTAATAATGTGTTATTTGCCATAATAGATAAAGCTGAAGAGTTTGTTTGCTTGAACGCGTTAATCTCACCAACTACTGGTCCGATTTGAAAAATTCTGTCAATGTTAGATAGCCCATTTATCGAGAAAGGCTATAAGCTATATTTTATTATAAAGTTTCTACGGGAACGGGAGTTACGCGGGTGAAACCGCGCGCGGGAACCTAGTCAACAATATCATTTGGCTGTGGTATTCTGGAGGTGCATTCCGAGTTGAGCAGCTCACTGAGCATGTTAACGCTGTGCTCTACCTCTCATAAGCAGTTGCAAAGCTTCTTCTTAATGATTACTTTCGTTACCCTTACTATTTATATAATAAATCCAGGAGTAACTATGTCTGTCTGAATTCATTCAATTTTATTTGTTTTCATTAAGTTTGGTACATTATTTGGCACATAGGTAAATAATGAAATAATGAATTTATTCAGCACTTAGGTATTTACATACACTTGTACTTGTCAAAATCACAATAACAAAGAAATATAATTAATAGGTTATTATTCTTATTCTATGAATAGAACTACTTAGGTAACTATAACTAGCAAATGCAACCTGTGAGTGCTGCTAATTGTAGGACATTACAGACAAGTTACTCCGTCTGTCCGTGTGTCATTAATTCCTCTACTCATAATTAGTACTTACATATTTACATTAAAAAAATTTGAAAGCATACAATTAAGTGACACACACTTGGGGACACCCTTATGGGGTTAGGACCACAACCCAGAGGTGCCACTGATATTAAAGTCAGATTTGTGGATATAAGAGGAAGTGATCGCTGGCACGGCCTACAGGCGCTGGATCACAGGGCAGGGGTAGGGGTACAACGCGGTCCTCGCCGGCGAGAATCCTACCCTAGCTAACCTGCAACCTTTCACTAGCTACCTAGGTGGACGATTCTGATCGGATTCTGCCTACTTGTCCAAAGTACAATTCTACGCGAATAAAGTCGCGGCCTAACACTATTATGAAATACTAGCGACCCTCCCCACCCTGCGATGCTGATGAAACCTTTCTCTTGAATCACTCTATGTATTAAAAAATCGCATCAAAATCCGTGGCATAGTTTTAAAGATCTAAGCATAAGGCCAGACAGACAGCGGCAGCCAACTTTATTTCATACTATGTAATGAAGTGAAAACTTACCATGAAATAGCAGTAAGTATATCTGTACTGAGAAAATCCTACTTACATTATAAGCGCGAAAGTTTGTAAGTATGGATGGATGGATGTTTGTTACTCTTTCACGTCAAAACTACTGAACGGAATTGGCTGAAATTTTGCACCGGGATAGGTTATACGCTGAATTAACATATAGGCTACAAAACATCACGCTCCGACCTACTGGAGCAGAGTAACGCGGGTAAAACCGCGGGGCACAGCTAGTGTAATATAATATTTCCGAGAATAAACCTGGGCTTTTAACCAACAGTTATATAAAAGTAGAGACGAAAACTCCATCCTATTTTTGTGTTATAAAAGCTTTATTGGATACTTGATCAAGAGGAGATAGGATTACTTAGACATTTTGCCATTAAACCTGTTAGTGCTCGACTCGAGCACTTTGCAGCATTAATAGTTTAACAGGCTTGAGAGAGTAGGTATTACTATTGAAATACCTACTACGGTTAATGCACATCAACAAAGTAGTCATAAAATATAAATCCCTGTGTCGCAGGGGACTTTACAAACATTCATTTCACGGACACAAAGAACACCCAGACTCAGAACAACTATTTATCGTTCACACAAATAATTGTCCCGGGTGGGAATCGAACCCAGAACACCAGGTCTCAGAAGCTACTACCGTAACCACTGAGCCACCGGTGCAGTCAAGTCAAATTATAACTTAACCTGTAGTAACATATATCGATATGTATAAAACTAGCTAAAGTCTGTCTGTTTCACACAAACATTGAAATAAGGGAGTTTATTGCGAGTTAGAGGCAATATCCGGTGAGCAGCTGTTTGAGCGTGGCACGTTTATTTTCTACTCGGCGAGCTAAGAGCAAGTAAGGGAAGTTTGTCTTAGGAAATGTAATTAGGTTTTCAACTGTATGTACCGTAATGGAGGTACCTATTACGGGAGAAATTCAAAGAGACTAATATTCTTACAGTCGCATCACAATATGTATATGAAAACCTTTTATATGTTCATAAGAATATTGATAGTTTTAAGAAAAAAAGCGACACTCATAATGTTAATACTAGAACTAAGCATAATCTTGTTTAACATGCTACACGTCTCCACAAAATAAGCAATTCTTTTATGGGGCAATGTATTCGCTTCTACAACAAACTTCAATAATGTTAGAGATCTGTCAACAAACAAGTTTAAACGATATGTGGAAGATAAATTATGTAAAAAAGCTTATTTTAAAATTTCTGATTATGTCAATGACAAAACTGCTTGGGAGTGAGTTGCTCTGAAACAATACTGCTTTATTAACAATTGTAACATCGAATTTAACTATTTAATGAAGGATTCCTCTGAGTTTCTTGCCAGTTCTTCTCAGAGTTGCCACGTTTAGAACTGGTGGTAGTAAAAGAATGGGACGCATCATAAGAACATGATTTAAAATATTTTAAATGTGTCTATATGAATAAAGAATTTTTGACTTTGACTTTATTAGTACCTATATAAGGTATATAGGTAAGGTATATAAAATACCAACGTCTTAATTGTATGGGAAATGTCACGCAAATTTGTGAAAAGTTTGGTAAATGAGGTGGCGCTATTTATTTAAATACGAGTAAGAATTAGTTAGGGTGTATAACTTAATTGTTTACATTGTGATTTTAAGTATATTAATAACAATAGTAATTACTATTTATGGTTTACAATATTTGTATTAACGCCAAAATAAATAATGTCCAAGTATGTATTTTAAATCTACTTGATAATCTATGTACGTAATGTATTTTGAGACTAAATCATCATCATCATCATTATTTAATTTTCAGCATACTAATCTATGTACGTAATGTATTTTGAGACTAAATCATCATCATAATTTCAGCCGTAGGACGTCCACTGCTGGACATAGGCCTCCCTCATAGAGCTCCAGTTGTTGCGGTTGGAAGCGGCCTGCATCAACCGTGATCCCGCGGCCTTAACCAGATCATTCGTCCATCTAGTAGGTGGACGTTCTACGCTACGCTTGCCGAGCGCGGCCAAGGGCTTGCCGGCCAAGGGAAATACTCCAGAAGATGGGCAGCAGCGTCTTCTCGGATTATAACACCTAATACTGCGCTCGCCAACCCGCCTACCAAGCGTGGCGAGTATTGGCGAACCCCCCTCATAAGAAATGAGAATTAATACTTTAATAAAATATACCCTTCTTTCGATATGCTATCAACGATTAAACTCACACTTAATGGCTATATAATTACTCACTCTACTTAACTATAATAACAATCAATCTCTAAGTCACGAAACAAAACTTACCTTCCTATTTCTTATTAATATATAATTTAATACATACATACACGACCAACTCCGTCGTTTACTAAAACAAATATATTATTCTATCTCTGAAGCTACTGGTCCGAATTGAAAAAATCTTTTACCGAAACAACATAGGCGCCGGATTGCTTATGCGTACCCGGCCCCTGCCAACGGCGGATCGAAGGAGTGTCTGGGGGGTTTTAGTGGTGTAGGGACCACTCCTCGTGGTATGAGTTTAGCATACCACGCTATGGAGAGGGTGAGTCCCACATATCCCACCGCCAGCGCGCGAATACGCTGCACCGGCGGTGGGAATGCGTAAATGCATTTACCCCCGGACAAAAAAAACTATTTAATTACGAAGTTCTTACGTGAACGGGAGATACGCACTTGTAACCGGAGACCAATAAATGATAAAACGATACAAACCAATAATAAAAAGACAAAAATAATTTAATAACAATAGCTATTAAGAATTTCTTATAATATTAGGGTGACAACGATTTATCACTTTTAATTAACCTGTACCCGGCAGAGCAAAGTGTCCCCTACGAAGAACCGTCGTTAATTTGGGGACGGGTGTATTAATCTGTGCACCGTAATAATAGGATTTACAATTTACTGTGATGATATAATGTTATGATTTGAATATTTTATTTATGAAGGTCGCAGGGATTCTGTGGATGCAAGCCGCTAGCAATCGTTCCCTCTGGAAATCGATGGGAAGGCCTATGTTCAGCAGTGGACGGCAACAAGTTGATATCACTACAAAGTATAAAACAAAGTCGATTCCCGCTGTCTGTCTGTCCCTATGATTGTATGCTTAGATATTTGAAACTACGCAACGGTAATTGATGCGGTTTTTTTTAATACCTAGATAGAGTGACTCAAGAGGAAGGTTTACTATGTTGGTAGGTATAATATATCAGCGTTGTACCCGTGCAAAGCCGAGGCGGGTTGCTAGTGATGAATTTTTTTTTTATAGATTAACGGAAATAAATATAGCCTAAAATAATTCAACAAATTAAAAAAATAGCTGCAGTGGTCTGGTTTTTCTGCGTGTTGGTGTGCTTAAGTTTAAATTAATGCCAGATTTTTCTTTAAAAAATTGTTCCCGAACAGAATGCAATTAAGTTTACAAATACTTTATTCTATATTATTATTATAAAACTACTAAAGCATTTGTTTGTTTGAACGCGTTAATCTCGGAAACAATTGGTGCGATTTGAAAAATTCTTATGATAGTCTTCTGGTAGTCCATTTGTCTAGGGATTCGAAGACTATAGACTATATATCATCACGCTAAGACCAATAGGAGCGAAGCACCATTGGATAATGTTTAAAAATCGGGATAAGCCCAAAGTTACTATTCGCGGGCTCAAGCTAGTTCTAAATGTTTAGTAAAATGTATTGCTGATGTTTGGTCTTTTTTACTAGCTAATTGTAATTATGAATTATTATTATTATGAATTTAAGCTGCTTAGTAGGTACTAAACTAAACTCATTTCAGTTTTATACCCGTACAATAAAGATTGGACCAAATTGAGTAACAAATGTGTCACCTTTATCAGACGTAATGTATCGTCCCCTGTCACTCTCGATGGATGAGTCAGGAAAGTATCGAAGTGATAAATTAGATGGTCACCCGCTTGTCCTCTGGAGCATTGATATAGCCTCTTCTTACTCCCGGAATACTATTTGTATTATACATAACTTATGTGGCGAAGCAGTATAACTCTCGGAAGTGGGGTTCGATCCCTACGCCGGCCAAGAAATCTTTATATAAAATCTTATATTTATTTACAGGTTGCGGTTGTTTGTGGGACTACCCTCCGTGCCTCGGAGAGCACGTTAATGATGCCTCAATGATCGTGTCGGTAGAACTGCCCCACCAGATTTTGAGAGTAAAAGAATAGAGAGTATTTGAGCACTCATTTGTGCACTATATTATGTCCTGCGCAAATGGCTAATCTCTTTAAAGATTGCCCGCAGTAGCCAAAATCGGTCGACTATCCTTACTATCATTATAAACGCGAAAGTTTGTGACTATGGGTGGATGGATGTTTGTTACTCTTTCATGCAAAAACTGCTGAACAGATTTGGCTGAAAGTTTGCACGCGGATAGCTTATAAGCTGGATTACAATATAGGCTACAAAATATCTCGGTCCAACTCACTGGAGCAGAGTACCGCTGATGAAAACGCGGGGCGTATATACAACGCCACCCAAAAATATTCTATACAATCTGTGAAAATATTGATTTTCTTGTACAAGTTGCGAGTGAGGCTAGCCCCGTGGGAACCAACACCTGAGAGGGGTGTTTACTGGTAATTATAACTTGGTGCCGTGAATTTGTCCATTCGGAAACAGAATAAAACAATATTTATACCGTAAGTACTATTTGTGAAGAACTTCGCATATTAATTTTGTATTCATGAATGAAACTTAGTACTTATCTAGTAATGTTATTCGTATTATGATCTATATATATAAAAGAAAGTGGTGTTAGTTACACTATTCATAACTCAAGAACGGCTGAACCGATTTGGCTGAAAATTGGTAGGGAGGTAGCTAAGAACTGGGAGAAGGACATAGGATACTTTAGGGTAGGGGTAGGGTAGGGGTAGGATAGGGGTAGGGTAGGGGTAGGGTAGGGGTAGGGTAGGAGTAGAGTAGGTGTAGGGTAGAGGTAGGGGTAGGGCAGGGGTAGTGTAGGGGTAGGGTAGGGGTAGGGTAGAGGTAGAGTAAGGGTTGGGTAGGGTAGATGTACGACACTGCGTAGATTTTGAGACGGTACGAAGTTTGCCGGGCCAGCTAGTTATTAATATAGGTCAAAGTACTGTATCATGACACTGGCAGAAATAGCAGAATAAGTCGGCATATTCCCATTAAAAGAAAAGTACTACTTATATGACATTCACATGATAGCAGACAATATTTGTGCTTTTGAGTGTTGCTCATAAACTTGTAACTTTTTTTTTTTTTTTTTTAAAGGCAACTCCCGCACTAGGGAAATAAATCCCTGTGTCGCGGGGGACTTTACAAACATTCATTCCACGGACACAAAGTACACCCAGACTCAGAACAACTATTTGTGGTTCACACAAATAATTGTCCCGGGTGGGAATCGAACCCAGAACACCAGGTCTCAGAAGCAACTACCGTAACCACTGAGCCACCGGTGCAGTCAAACTATAAAGTCATATGAAAAATATACTCAAGACAAATTTATATATCTACTTACTTATTTAATTTTATTAGTCCGTTTTCATCTTATTTTGTATTCGATTATAGTCAAAGATAACTTACCTTACTACCTTAAGGTTTATAAATAAACCAAAAAAAATAAAACATTGCGATGTCATCATCATCATCATCATCAGCCCGTACAACGTCCACTGCTGAACATGGGCCTCCTCCCGAGGGAGGGTTTTTGCCATAGTCACCACGCTTGGCAGGCGGATTGGTAACCGCAGTATTATGTTGTAATACACAGAGAAACGCTGCTGCCCGTTCCCTGGTATGCTATAGATGATTCCCTCGCTTGTTATAGATGATGTTATAACAATCGGGACCAACGGCTTAACGTGCTTTCCGAGGCACGGAGGGTAGTCCCTCAACCAACCAGACCCGGAAAGAAATCTTAGAATTTACACAAAGATTTTCTGTCCGGTGTGGGGATCGAACCCACGACCTCCGAGACTTAAATGGAGCCAAATACCGCTACGCTACGGAGGTTGTCATTTCGATGAATAGCAACGAATAGAAATCAAGGTGTCAACGTAAGTAATTTTGTATTTTGTATGAAAAAACCTTAATTCAGAAGAAACGGTAATATGTTATGTATTTGTACATAAATACATTAACTTATTCCCCGTAAGTTATTGAACAATTAGAAAGTCCTTCAAGTACCTAATGAGAGATCTCCGATAACCCTTGATTGGTGGGTCGCGTGCCGGGGGCGCCTCGTGCGGGGGCGCCTCGTGCGGGGGCGCCACTCATGAGCGAGTAATGTGCGCTCGTCAGATCGTATCAAAACTATTCATAATGTTTGACACCACTGTTATTAACACCAGACACATTGACCTTTGTAGGTCAATGAAGGATAATCTATTTTATTTTAATGTTTCAAGATTAAATCATTTCGGTTTGATTTATTTTTACTGGCTTTGGCTCAAAGTATAGATAACATTTCATAAACTATTTCAATCTCTCAATTATTTTTTTATCAATAAAAAATATCCTTCATGTACTCTCTTGATTTTCAGTCTATCTCTGTACTAAATGAAGTCAAAATCGTTAGAATCGTCACGTTTAGACGTGAAAGCGTAACAGACAGATACGTTTCCATCTACAAAATTGATTGGTATATTGGGATTCCCGACTTCTTTTTTTTTTCGGACTGGCATATGTAGTTAGCCAGGAGGCTTTTGCTACTTCACCGGACATAAAGGCGAGCAGAGCTCCAGCCTAGATAAATGGTTTAAACACTACAAACTAAGCAATCTGTGCAAGAGGGCGTCCCCTGTGGGATATGGACCTCGGCTCAGGGCGGTCGCTGACGGGGAGATTGAGGGATTATGGCTTTTAGTTTATTTAGGGGAGTTTTGTGCACCTGTCGCTCTACTTGACAGTTCGCGGGCCTCTCGGACTTCGGGTCTACGAGGGCATCGGAAGGTTCTTAGCAAACTAAGGGTCGGGAGGGGTTTCCCGACTTCAACAGTGTCTGTTTATTCACCAAATATGATTTAAATCTAGATCCCTTGTATTAGAAGACGACTATTAAAATCAATATAACCATTTAAGCTATTTTTGAACATTGAATTAAAATTTGAACCAAAACTTAAATATGTTATCGAAATAAAGTTCAAATTACAAAATTGCAATTGTGACACGTGTCTTGAAAACTTATATTACTTTTGAACTTTTTATTCCGTATACCAACACATACCCTGCAACTACACTAAACTCTCTCGAAGTTTAAAGTCCACACACGACTTTAAACCGTCCACTCAAATGCGACGTATTCCCAAAATCGAATAAAGTTCAAAGTCAATTTTAAAACGTTGTAAAAAGGCTATTGTAGGTAATATTATTAGAGCTCGTCTGTCCGTCACCTATGTGGGTAAAATGGAAAATCGTGGGTCAGTCCGAAACTTAATTATGGATCTCGCATGATGTCTGTCTGGCCGCAGGGTGCCGCCGCGCCGGGGCGCCACTGAACGCGATTAGTATATTTTTATAATAGTATATAGACTAAATACTAGACACATCCTAAAGTCTGTCGCAATAATATCAAAAAAACAGTTTCATACACTTTTTACTTAAGCATAGATCAATTTATGAGAAACCTAAGGCGTCATAACGACATTTTAATATAGAAGAAGCGCTTTGCGGAGAAGGTAGTTAACGGTTTGTATAGTGTACTAACTCTTACTCGCGGCTTCGTATAAAATTGAGATGTGTGCCTAAAACAACAGATGTTTCATGCAAACTTTGCCACCCTTTGTTATCCTATTAGGGATTAAATTTCGAAGTGAACACATAAGTTCTAAAAACATTACCCATGCAATATTTGAGACTTCTAGTGTCTTTTCCTAGAGCTAGTAGTTAGTAGTTTGTGGGATTTCGTAACTGTTCGCTTTCATATGTATCTATACACATAAACGCAATGTGTTTTCTTAGAAATAAATAATACGAATTCAATGAAAAAGAAACCATTTTTATGATAGGGAATAGAGATGAAATGCTATTGAAACCTATTGAAGGACTCGACTAAACGTACATATTTAATTGTAGAGGCCCGAAGTCCAATCAGGTTTTTCAGGGCAGAGGTCAGGAGGTCACCTACTAAATACTCGTAGGTACTAAATTAATGAACCAGGTAGAAAAAGTCATTAAATTTCACAGAATCTCAATAACGATTCATAGCTCATTTAGAACAACGCCATCTTTTGACACTGATATGAACTAGAATCACATGTACTGCCAATGTACGTGAACATAAACTGTATGGAACATTTCTCAATTTTCGTCAGTGCCCGCTTCTCGCTCACAGAGTCACCTATACCTTTTACGGGGGCGTTGTCATGGCGACACAGGTATTATCGATCGCCAGGTGTGAGGTTGCACCCCGGGGGACCGTGGTATATGGGCTTATTGCCACGGGGTCCTGTTCATTGTAGACTGTCGATGTGCTTGTTAGATTTATGATTTTAATTAATTGTTGCTATACAGGGGGTGCTGATAAATTTCATACAAGAAAATGAAAATTGATGATTTTAAAAGGAATTTTCCAATTTAACTATAGAGGTAAAAAGATTTGTTTTCAGTTTTTCACAGAGTAGCCACGTCCAGAACTGGTGGTAAGAATAAACAACAAAGAGGACCCATCAACATTATTTAAAAATCTCCAGATGGAATTCAGCTCCTGACTCCGTCACTCGCTTCTCTCGCCGTCATCCATACCTATAGCATATAACGCATGAGTCACGTGCATGTCAAACAAGGGGTCAGCCTCAGCGTTTGTGAGTTTAGATGATTATTTTTTTGTATACTTGCTAATCGCGAAAATACTTTTAAAACGATGACATAGAAAACAGCAGAAATCTAACACGGAAAAACCGTCTGCTGATTAAAAAATCAGTATATAGTATAAAACAAAGTTGCTTCTCGCTGTCTGTCCCTATGTATGGTTACATCTTTAAAAGTACGCAACTTATTTTGATGTGTTTTTATAAAAAGTATTGTGATTCAAGTCAAAGTAAAAGTCAAAAATTCTTTTTTCATATATACATATTTAAAATATTTTAAATCATGTTCTTATGATGCGTCCCATACGTTTACTACCACCAGTTCTGGACGTGGCAACTCTGAGAAGAACTGGCAAGAAACTCAGAGGAATCCTTTTTTTAAAATACATTTTATTTTACAATTATTAATAAAGCAGTATTGTTTCAGAGCAACTCACTCCCAAGCAGTTTTGTCATTAACATAATCAGGAATTTTATAATAAGCCTTTTACATAATTTATCCTTGACATATCGTTTAAACTTGTTTGTAGAAAGATCTCTTACATTATTAGGAAGTTTGTTGTAGAAGCGTATACATTGCCCCATAAAAGAATTGCTAATTTTGTGGAGACGTGTAGCATGTAAAGAGCAAGGTTTACATGATAATACATCAGCATTGCACCAGTGTGAAACCGAGGCGGGTCGTGATAAAACTGGCTTAAATATAAATTATAATTCATTCTTATAATAAAATATACAGAAAAAGTTTTGTAATCTAGCCGACCATAGCAAACGCTGGAATTATTCGTTAACAAGCTTTGTGAAAGTTAAGACTTGTTATATTCCAGTTACAGAGTTTGGGGCAATGGTATATGTTATTTTAGTTACACTGCTAGGGTTTTTGGGGCGCTACTATATTATGTAATTAATTTTAGCTTTCATAGTAATATACTGTATTTAGGGTTACAGGCACGGTTGCTACCCGTACTTTATATATAGTATCGTACTATATTTCAGTCGAATGCACTATCATCACTACATAGTATAAAAGAAAGTCGCTTTCTCTGTCCCTATATCCCTATGTATGCTTAAATCTTTAAAACTACGCAACGGATTTAGATGCGGTTTTTTTAATAGATAGAGTGATTGAAGAGGAAGGTTTATATGTATGATACATCCACATTGCACCCGTGCGAAGCCGGGGCGGGTCGCTAGTATATTATAAAAAAATAATAAAGTTCAAAAAGTACTATATTTTTTATGCTAAACCAAAATTCACCCTATTTAAAAATGTTGACCGCACCCTCAGCGCGGCTTATGAAAACAATGAATGGTTGATTTAATTTAATATGGATCTAACATGCTCAGACTCTTATAATTACTTCAAAGGTGTTTAACCTTGATGGCCGAAGCAAAGAGTAATAACAAACACACGTGGAAAAATTATTTAAAATAAATGTTACTATATATTTAGCAACTTTTTGTAAAAAGTACTATATAAACCAAAAAAAAGGTAGCAACCCTAGTTACAGGGCATTTGACGGATTAGGATGTTATACATGAGGTTAAAAGCAACAAATGTTGTCATGTAATGTTGAGCACTAAAAGGTTTCTAAATTATTTCAGATTGATTTCATTGTTACATTTCCGGAAACCCTTTTTTATGTCCGAGGGGTTTTTTTTAAAGATTACTAGCAGAATTATTGCACACTACTGAAATTCTTACTAAACCCTCGTGCTAAATTAAAATGCGTCGGTAGTGCAATGAGTGGGGATCATACCGGCGACCACATGGTCGCAAGTCTGACTCCCAAGCCAATGTGCTACGGCCGCTTCATAAGACATTTCTTGCCAGGTTTCCTCTTTTGCTTGGTTTAAGAATTAATTTTACCATTAGTAAAATTACTGAATGGATGTGACTGAAATTCTGCAAGGGTATTTTTCACCCTGCCTGATGTTAAGCATCGGAATAGCCTAGGATGGAGCACGCTTACCTAGAAGGAACCGGTTTACTCATGATTTGAAGAGACCCATATCGTACTTATCGGGAAATATAGACCTCGGCAAGGAGTTTCACATCTTCGCAGTACGTACAAAAAACGTGGACTCGAAGCGCTTCGTACGTATTTTGGGAATATCGACCATGTACTGATGGCGCCTCTCCGAGTGTCTTGTTGTCCGATAGAAGAAAGGGGAAGGCAGAACTAAGTTGGCAGTTCCTCCAGGATAGTTAATAAGCAGGATTAACATACATGCTACAAAATATTACGCTACTATCGAGCACAGTAGTGAATTAAACCACGCACAGCTAGAATTTTTCGGCAGAACATTCAAAGCGTTTTGGTGTTTTGTAAATTTAACGAAATGTTTACTGTTTCATATCTTGTGTGTTTTGCTGAATTAAATGAATTTACTTTCTTTCTTTCTTTAATAATAAGAAAAATTAAGATTAAAAGCTTTAAAAGCTAAATAGAATTAGCTTCCACAAAACTTAATTACTCAGGGATGTCGGATACAGGGAGTTGCGGTTTAATTACCTTTGTTCGGCCTCAAGCTATAAACAGACTAGTCTTGTACTCATTCTGCTACCCACTATATTGTGGGCTGAGATAATTTATCTTGTTATAATCGCTTCACTATATAGTATAAAACAAAGTCGTGTCCCGCTTTCTGTTTGTATGCTTATAGTCTAAGATCCGAACCTTCATCGACCTTAACCGAGCTGATAATAGAATGAAACATATTTCATAATAAATTAAGTATATTAGAAAATATATTAAAAATGGGTTGGCTAAAAAAATCCTGGACAGGCTATTTTTTATTATTATTTAAGCCAATCGGATCATTCATCATCCGTCATTCGATCGGATCGGCCATTCGGATGTTATAGCTGATGATGAATGTATGTAGATCAGTGTATTCTAGGATATACGTATAATTCCTAAAGTCTATTGACCATAGTATAAAATGAATTTACATTGAATTCACTCCTTTTCCTATCAATACCAACCCGGTCATCGTTATTATTTGATGTAATTGTAAGGGTGGGGGTGAAAATACCCGTGAAAATTTAACAAGCACCCCCTACCGGGCGTGAAGTGAAGTTCAAGTGATTGCCCGACTACGTGAACCAAGGACAATGAATAATTGGGTGCGCTATCTACTTGTTATATTTATTTTAGACTTGATTTTTTTTAAAGAATTGAATTTAATTAGAGCCTTACGTATTCATTATATTAAGAATACGTAATAGATACTAGTTAGACTAGAAAAGTCTGCTAGTAATCTATTTAAAAAACAAAAAAAATTAAGAGTTGGTTTGATAGCTAGAATGCGCAAAACTCAGGAACTAATTGGCAGATTTGAAAAAATCTTTCAGTATGTGATAGCCTATTTATCGAGGAAAGCTATAAGTCAATACCATCATCTTCGACTAACTATAGCAAGATTAATATCTTGTGCGAGCAAGCAGGTTTCTTAATAAACTATGTAAAGAGTTCTCAGTTCTCGGCTCGAAATTTATTTAACCTTATTTGTTTTAACCTTAAAATAATATATAGTACAAGTACAAGTTTTCATTTAAGTTGTGTAATGCTTTGGTAATGATTGTTCGTAAAATATCTAATTTCTTATTCTATCACTACTCGTGGAAACCTGTAATTTACTTGCTGTAGCTTGTAGTCTATTTATAAATATACTGATTGTTTTGAGCTGTTGGTGGCTACATGAATAAATTAGACTTTGTAACTGCTCCTAATCTTGAGGGTCCCAGGCAGGCAGTTTAACTTTTTTCCCGGATTTCGGTGGGCCTCGGTACTTATTGTCTTTTCTGTGTGTGCCGCTGTTGATCGTGGGTTAGGTACGGGAGTTGCAGTAGTGGGAATATGAGTGGGATTTATCATCAGCCCGTACAACGTCCACTGCTGAACGAGGGCCTCCCGTGGGAGGGTTTTTGCCATAGTCACCACGCTTGGCAGGCGGATTGGTGACCGCAGTATTATGTTGTAATACACAGAAGAAACGCTACTGCCCGGTCCCTGGTATACACTTGTTATAGATGATGTTATAACAATCGGGACCAACGGCTTAACGTGCTTTCCGAGGCACGGAGGGTAGTCCCCCAACCAACCAGTCCCGGAAAGAAATCTTAGAATTTACACAAAGATTTCTTGTCCGGTGTGGGGACGAACCCACGACCTCCGAGACTTAAAGCGAGGCAAATACCGCTGCGCTACGGAGGTTGTCAATACAACTCTAGCAATTGGGAAATTAATCCCTAACGACTTTACAAACACTCAATTCACAGCCACAAAGCTCACCTTGACACAGAACAACTATTTGTGGTTCACACAAATAATAATCCCGCGTGGGAATCGAACTCAGAATATCAGGTCCGTCCTTTTATGCATCCTAATAAGGTATCCACTTAAAACCATCTCTCATCTCATGGTGTAGGTAACTAAACTAACAGAGATATTTGAGAGCATCCAACCCCTTGCTTTATTCGTTCACCTTTGTGTTAATTGAAAATGGTTTCCCTTAACCCTCTTATGATGGAGGGATGAATGTGTATTTAAAATTACTTTTTTTATTAATTGACAACGCTGTAGCTACGGTTATCAATGTTGAAACTGCTTTTTAAGTAAACAAATTTGAACCTTGTTTTTAACCAGCTTCCCGCGCGCGGTTTCACGCGCTTACCTCCCGTTCCCGTGGGAACTTCATTTATTGATTAAGTATTATAAATATAGCCTATTTCATCCGGAGATAGTGTAGCTCTCCAACGGTGTTAGAATTTTTCAAATCATACAAATCTTTCCTCATTATAATATTAGTATTAAAGTACCTATTTTTGTATTGACAAACGAAAGTAAAAGGAAGAGGTTCGTCACCTATGTTAATAATCTAATTTGCACGCAATTCTCTTAATTTTTGTTTCTTCCATACAGGTTCTTATGGAAGTCAAATTATGAGAATTTTATTAAGAGAAGAAGTGAAGCTTTTTTTTGTCTTGCCAATTTGACGCAAATGGACCAATATTGTTTTGACGCTAACGTCGAAAGCTGCTGCTAATTCAGCCGTAGGTTGTGTATCATAAGCTTCCACAACCTTTAATTCGTCATTGTCGACCAAAGTCTTCGGACGACCGCGAGGTTCATTTTTCAGTTCGAAATTTCCAAAACGGAAGCGAGCAAACCAATAACAGGTGGTGCGTTGGTTTGTAGTGTTAGCCCCGTAAACGTCGTTGATGTTACGTGCCGCTTGTGCCGCGTTGCTGCCACTACGGTACTCATATTCCATAATTACTCGAATTTTTAACGTATCTATGATGACGAAAAAGATTTAAATGCGATGGAAATGTAACACTAATCAAGAAACAAATGATTACTTTTGGAAAAAAAAAAATTGAAATTAGAATTCTTAGCCAAACAAAAATTATTTTGATTTGAAATGGCCAGTACTGCAGAACGGCAATTTCCTAGGTAAAGACCTAATATATTGATGTATATTATTGCACAAATGAAAGGGTGAAAAGGGACACTGAACCACCCGTACAGTCTACATTTCTTTATATTACTTTCTTCTTATGTTACCTTATACCATAATTATGACTACTTTGGCGCACCGGCATAAGTCTCGCTTTAAATCTCGGAGGTCGTGGGTTCGATCCCCAACGCCGGACAGGAGATCGTTGTGTAAATTCTAAGATTTCTTTCCGTGTCTGGTTGGTTGAAGGGCTGCCCTCCGTGCCTCGGAGAGCACGTTAAGCCGTCGATCCCGATTGTTATAACATCATCTATAACAATCGTATATCAGGAAACGGGCAGCAGCGTTTTCTAGTGTGTTACAACATAATACTGCGGTCACCAATCCGCCTGCCAAGCGTGGTGACTGGCAAAAACCCTCACTCGGGAGGAGGCCCATTCAGCAGTGGACGTTATACGGGCTGATGATGGTGAATTAATGATGCTGCTTTATATTATTGCACAAATAAAAGGGTGCAAAAACACTGATTTAACTGGTTCAATACCTACCTTCTTAGTTACAATTATACAAATGTTTATTGTAACCTCAAACCATAATTATAACTTCCGTGGTGTAGCGGTATCAGTCTCGCTTTAAGTCTCGGAGGTCATGGGTTCGATCCCCATGACGAACAAGAAATATTAGAGTAAAATCGAAGATTTCTTTTTGGGTCTGGTTGGTTTAGGGACTGCCCGCCGTGCCTCGGACACGTTACGCTATTGGTCCTGATTGTTATAACATCAGCTATAGCAGTGAACGGGTAGCAGCATTTTCTGTGTGTAAAATAATACTGCGGTCACCAACGCGCCTGCCAAACGTGGTGAGTGGCGAAAACCCTCATTAGGGAGGAGACCCATGTTCAGCAGTGGACGTTAAACGATCTGACGATGATATATCAAAGTAAATTTATTACGACTGGGTGAATATTCTTCATTATTCGTTACAACATTCATCTACCCACTAAACACAAAACACGTAGCTGGAACTAATTTGACTAATTACTACCGATAACAACTTCACCACACCCTGTATAAACATCTACCCCTCCCTACCGACACACATAAATATAAACCCTATACTTCTTGCATTAAGATCTGAAGTCATTTTTGTAATAACAGTTGAAATAAATTCATACTGAATTGAACGTTAATTGTAGGCAGTTACAATCGGAAATCGAGTAGAACGAATTTGGCAAACTGACTATAAAGGGACGGTTTAAGCCATACGAAATTAGAACTTGTCTTGTGAAGAATACGGTTGTATTTTGGTTGGTAGATCTGTTAATCAGACTAATTGCTTAATTTGAATTCGTAAATTCGCTCATCTCGGGTAATACAAGGAAGTTTGAATGTCTCTTTTGTGGGAGTGTTTCTTCGAATGTCCCCGAGGTACTGTGGAAATAAATTTTAATATTTATGATGTTGATTGTCCGAACGATTTGAAAGTCGAGCGAACTTCTCTGTTGGTTACTACTGAGTAAAAAAAAAATCACTAATTTTCCGCAATTAATAAAATAAACAATGGCTTGGGCGTCGGACTTGCGATAAAGTGGTTGCGGGCTTGATCTCCACTACCGACGTGATCCCACTCGTAACACAAGCATTTTAGCTTAGCACATGACGTTAACAAGTATACTAGTAGTGTTTAAAAACATTGCTAGAAATCTTTACAAAAAAAAGTCCGTAGAGTGAATTCCATTTGGTACGCATAAACATCCTACGTTTATCATTATTTAAGATATATAGGTAATTTTTCGCTTACACATATTTTATAGTATTGTATTTTATTTTTTTAATACTGTATTCTTCAATTGACTTGTAATAGTGTAATACTACTAGGAGAAGGCGCTGACTCCTGACATACAGGCATAAACCTAGTTTGGGAGTCAGAGGCTTCATAATTTCTTTTGTAAAACGCATTATGTCAATAAAAGATTATTATTATATTATTATAAACCACTAAATCGATTTTATTTTTACTTTGCACAGCAGGTAAGCATCGCCATTCAACGGGGTAATGCTGCCAGCGTTCTGGGAACTTTGCCAAGTAGAATAGATTTAGAATAGTAGTATTTTATAAGTTAGGTTTAGTTTAAATTAGCTACTTTTAGTTGTATATAAATTATTTTACTGTTTGTTGTTCCAATAAATTTGTTAGGTTTGTAATATTATTAAAAAAAAAAACAATTTTGCTGCAACTTGGTACCTGTCAAGTTTCAAGTATTTTAAAAAAATAGGAGAAGCTTGCATGGAATATGTTATATAAAACTTCACCTGAATTTTAGGTTCAGGCATAATCACATAAAGAGTATAGAGTTATATCGGAAGTTCGACACTTGTCTAAGAACGGCGCTTCTTATCAAATACATGTAATAAAAGGACTATTTAAGGACAATTACTAAAAAACCTGAATATTTTTCGTAGATATTGTTATAGGTGGATAGAAATAAAAATATCTAGACCTCAGATGTATAGATGTAAGTGCCAGTTTACGATAAAGGCACATACGACGAATGATTCTGACGTATAATGGTACATACAACCTTATGTCTCTGAGCTTTAGATATATAAAATGTTAAAATAAAACCAATAATTTGTCGTAACAATTTTATTCGATCACTGATTTGATTTCGACCACTTAACATACAACTAGAATAGATTATATACGGTTATAAGTTTTGTAATGTTATCTAATAATAATCTGATACTTCGTAACATTCACTAAGATACGTTCCAATTAACTAAACACACAGAGAAATATGGTACACTGGACAAATACAACGCATATTTTAAAAAGACTTTCATTTGTTGTCTTCATTCACAAAGACTTTCATTTGTTGTCTTCATTCACAAAGACTTTAATTAGTTGTATTCATTCACAAAGACTTTAATTAGTTGTATTCATTCACAAAGACTTTAATTAGTTGTATTTATTCACAAAGACTTTCATTTGTTGTCTTCATTCTCAAAGACTTTCATTTGTTGTTTTCATTCACAAAGACTTTGTCTGTGTTTGGATACTAATCATATTTTTCGGGGATTCTCCTGTTTTACGACCATCCAGATATTATAATACATAGCTATTAAAAAAGCCATAACTTATAAGTATTTTTAATAACAAATAATTACGAATATAGAAGTAACAGTATTATTTAGAATCTACCTATTTTACATGTTGAACGTTCAACTATTCTCTAACTTCTAATATCAACGTTTCTAATATTTATATATGAATATATATAGTGACAGATACTACAATTATATTTGTTAGATGATTATTATATTCTGATGTAATTATTAATTTAGATAAGTTTTATATTAAGATACATGTTCTTAAATGTAAATTGCTAAGCATGAATAACAATTGAAATTAAGTAAAAATACTATTTTACAAAACAAGGCATACGTTTACGCTAACAATGATATTTATCTTAAGAATATTTAAAAATACATAATATTTAAATGTAAAGGTGACATCGATTTAAGTTTATTTTACAAATTATTTACTTTAAAAGGTCAACGACGGTCTCTAAAACATTTAAAGGCTTATACATCTAAAATGTCACAAATTAAGCTTGCTATCTAATTAATTTTAATTAAATTAACATGAGCCACTACTGATATATTATCTTTCTGCATAGAAAACAAGTTTCTAGAACTTAGGTAGGTACAAACTTGAATATTTTTAACGGATTTGTTCGGGATATTTACTGAATTAAGAATAAAGCATGCCTAATTTATAACGAGCCTTACTTAAATTACACTTTATTAATTAGTTATACGAGGTATTCGATAATTTGTTAATTTATTATTATAACCTAATTCTAATGGGAATGATTGAAATTAAAGATTGAAGTAAAATGATTGAAATTAGATAGTGTAAGTAAATTATAATTTAAAAATTAAATTAAATTATTATATGAAATAGTTTAATATTTCGTAAACATATTTTATTTTTGAAAATAAATGATTTGTTTTATCATACAAGGAGTACTTATGCACAGTGTTATGTTATAGTTACTTTAATTTTTTAACTCTTATTTTTAATATATTTTAAGATTAAAATTACTCTTGTTATAACAGATGTCATATCAATAACAGGACTACAAATTTTATTTTTAGATATTTTAAGAAGTTACACAATATTTTCCAGCAGTGGAATAATACTCATCTACACTTTTCTGTATACCGCAAATTTATATAGACATTGTCTTTCTATAAAGCATAAAGCATATTTTCTATTTTACATACGTGCGGTGAACAAGTAGCATTTTATGTCACAAAGGTTAATAATTAACTTAAATAATAATTATTATAGTTCTACGATGCGATGGTCTGTTGTTTCACGAAGTAAGTTACATATAGCAACACTTTTCTCGTATATTTTGATGAAATAAAATACCTTGCAATTTAAATTTACAAGTATTATATTATTTCTGCTATAAGGAACTTTTGAGACCTCAAATTCGTAGATTTTTGAATATATTCTAAAATTTTAAATGTATATTGAAAAAAACTGACTCCTTTATTACCTAATAATTAAAGAGTCAGGTCAATTTTAAAGGATTTTTTAAGTATGGATTTTGAGGAAGTTAAATATATTATTATTATAATTTAAATATATAAAATGCAAATGGAGTAGTATGGTTGAATAGCGATATAATTATCTGAAATATAAATTACTTGTTACATACGAGTATCACTCATACTTATGTGGGTGTTAACTGCTATATATACAGATTTATATTAAACTTTAATTTGATATTATTTAAGGTGACATATAGTTCAAGATAGTATCTATTTAATTCAACCGAATGCAATTTGCATAAATAAAATTTTAAATTATTTTCAAAAAATAATTTAAAACTGAAAAACTTTAAATTATTTTATAAAATTAATTTAAAAATAAATTATTTAGTCTAATGATTTTAATGGGGAAGATGTATTTAGAATTAGTGAAGGTTAGTGAGAAACGACACGAAGTGATGAAAATGGGAATATTACTAACTTTTAAGGTAGCAAAGTGATTTACTAAGAGTACTTTAAATATGTTTGTAGATCTAACGGACGGGTACTGATCTAAGATAGAACAATGACTGCAAACATCTGTTAATAATTGTTAGCTATTTGATATGTGTATTTTTGAATAACAATAGTTTATAATGACATATACTTATACTTGAAGAACATACGCAAATAATTGTAAAATAATTGTTCGTTTAATTTATTGTTACATTAATTTAAAGTGTACTTTTTTGTTTGCAGTTACTCTTCGTAAACACCGAATAGAATAGATTAATAAGTACATCAACTTTTATAACTATATCCGAAAGCGAAAGACTTGCATAGTCGCTTGTGCGTTTTAATATATTTTAGAGAGATTTAATATAGTTTAAATTGTCTCCTAGGGCTAAGTGTCTTAAATAAAACAATGCTTTTCACTTGGCCTATAGCACGCAATGCTGCTGCAGATTCAATATTTTTATTATGCAGCGTAGTGCTTTGATGTTATTCTGCGTAGCATATAATTGTAACGGCGTAGCACTCGGTCATTAAAACGCGTAGAACTCATATTTAGCACAGCATAGTCTTTTGTCTTGTCTTGTCTTTGTCTTTAAAAAAGACAACTCCCGCACTAGGGAAATAAATCCCTGTGTCGCGGGGGACTTTACAAAAATACATTTCACGGACACAAAGTACACCCAGACTCAGAACAATTATTTGTGGTTCACACAAATAATTGTCCCGGGTGGGAATCGAACCCAGAACACCAGGTCCCAGAAGCAACTACCGTAACCACTGAGCCACCGGTGCAGTCAAAGTGCGTATATATAAAGTCAGTATAGTGCGTAAATATCCCGCGTAGCGCTTACATAATTGATTATTACAGCGGCGTAGCGCATGGTAAATATGCCCCGTAGCACGCCTATTCATCACCGTTCGGTCGCGTAGTGCTAAGATGTTTAGCCACGTAGCACTTAGTAGATATACCGCGTATCACTTGCATTTTTCCTCGCTTATTGCTCACATATTACGCAATTAAGATGCTTATATTTGTGACACTCATTATATGTTGTAAGTTAACTTTTTGGTATGATTTAATGTGATATGTGTTAACATTTTTGTAAACCGATGTATTTAGTTTAGTATATATTAACTAACCGTTTCACCTAGGAGACCATAGAATATACTATATTATAAATAGAAATGTAAAGCCAAATGTAGAAGAAATATAAGCACAAGAAGATTACGAGTTAGAAAAGGGTTGAGGATTTAGAACTATTCTAAGAGATAAAGGTTAGTTAAGTTTAAGAAAGATATTTATGACGATTGAACAAATATGTTTAGAACGTTTTATAATAACATATAATTAACTTAAAATAAATGAACACTTACTGAAGTGCACTGAAATATAATTATTAATGAAAATATTTTATCAAAGAAATAAATGCATGAAGTAATGCATCTGAAAAATACATGCCATAAAAAGGCCATTCTAAAAAATAATTTCTATCGCTCCGATTATTTTGGGATTGTTATGAATACCTAGTATTCTGTTTCATCGCTTTAAAAAAGTCGAAGCCATAGAAATCACACCTTAAATCTATGTACAATATATATAATAATGTAGATAATAATAATTATTCAAGTCTTAATATAAAAATATACATATAAACTATGAATAAATTGTATAAGCTTACTCTAATGATATGTATGTGATACTGGCGGTTATTGCTGATATAATATAGTACATAATTATCAATACACGTTCACAATAAGTACATAATACACAAAGCAATACATTGCTACCCTCACGCGTGTGCTCTGATGGCTACAGTTGTGAATAAATTATTATTCAAAATTAATTATTCAATAATGGAGCTTGAATGTGTTTTGATTCTGTTTATAATTAAAATTTATTTTGAATACCAGTGTTTATATTTTGAATGACATATAAAAAAAAAAAAAAAAATTTTTTTTATTCATGTTTTATGGAATTAAGTAGTTTAACATAGATTTGCGATGCAAATAATACCTATTGATAAGCTGGTTTTCAAATTTGCTGCAATTTATTAATAAATGAAATGATTCAAATGAAGTTAATTAATCAAAATATATTTGTTAGTTGATTATAGTAGCCATGACATCCACTGTGAAGACCATCAAAACACGCGGTCATGTATGTACTTAAATATACAATAAATTACCACTTTGTGCTCACATTCTACTAATTAATTGAATTTCGGGAGAATTTGACACGAAAATTGACTCTAAACTTACAAATACATGCGAGAGAGGGCCTTTGATCTCAGCTGAGACAAGCTTGATATTAGCTTTAATACATAATATACTCTCATTAACTTAACCGAAGAGCTCATGTTAAAATTATTTAATATAAGGCTTTACACAATCCTATCAAGTTCCTCAACTTTGATTGTAACTTCGACACCAGCAATTTATACTACGCTAACTCGAAATTTAGGTAAATTATGTTTTTAATGCAAAGTTGTTTAAAATATTGTGTTTTATCTGTGGCATAAAAAAAATGTGAAGAAAAAATAAAAACTAAAAAGTTAAAAATGGTATACAGCGCTAACTAAACATAATTTTGAAAATCGATCGATCTACATTACGCCAAGTATTGTTAGCGCCGTATGCGCGGGGGGTGGGACGCGCCGCTTGTTTGTTTACATTACTCCAACGACACTTGTCGCTGTATTGCGCGTGATTGCGCGAATTTATATTTTTATATAAGTAAATAATAGGTTATGGTATCCAGCTACTGCTTATTTTATAGACCCTGATAGTTAACTTAAATTATAACAAAAATGTCAAGAAAACGGGCATAATATTTAGTGGAATTAGCAAAAACCGACGAAAATTCCTGGTGGAGTATAATAACAACAGTAATGAAATTCCACTTTCATTTGTCGAGAGAGGATAGTTTAATGTTTTAAAAGATTGAAATGTATTTAAATGTATATTATGTTACAAAATTATATGTATAATAGTAACGCTACATACTTTACATACTTTTCAGAAAATTTAAGAAGTTTTGCTCAAAGCCCGTGTATACTACGCTAACTCACAGTTAGCGTAGTATATAAGCGGTCGTGTATTCCTTGTTTGTCCGTTAATGAACTACTAAGCTTAATTAAAATTTGTCTATTGGTCTAGTGGTGTGGGCCAGGTAGGGTTCGAATCCCGGGCCAGTTTAATCTCTTTTTAACCGACTTCTAAAAAGGAGGAGATTCTTAATTCGACTGTATTTTTTTATGTTTGCTACCTCAGAACTTTCGACTGGGTGAACCGACTTTGATGATTTAATTTTATTTGACAGCTGGTGTTTCCCGTGTGGTCCCATTTCAATTAGATCCAGTTCTGACAATTACTTCTATGAGAACCATATAAGTCTTAATTTTGCATGAAGTCGGTTTTTTTTGTTATCATCACTACATAGTATAAAACAAAGTCGCTTTCTCTGTCCCTATATCCCTATGTATGCTTAAATCTTTAAAACTACGCAACGGATTTTGATGCGGTTTGTTTTTAATAGATAGAGGGATTCAAGAGCAAGGTTTATATGTATAATACATCAGCATTGTACCCGTGCGGAGCCGGGGCGGATCGCTAGTAAATTATAATCTATTGCCTGTAGCCTAAACATACGTACCTACTTCTGTTATAGGGCGAGGCGATTACCGTGTACCTACCCGCATTTCTAGCTGCAACTTATCTCTTGATAAATAATAATAAATGGTAAAAATATAAATTTATAAGAAAAGGTATCCCGCCCCTACCTTACGGTCGCGTTTGACGCGGCCTGTCTCCTTGCGGGGTCCCCTCCGTGGGTCCTTAAGGCGGAGGTTTAAGCCGCCGCGTACCGACGGAGGTGTGAGGAGGCGCGTTCTGGCCGCGACCCCTTTCCGGAGGGTGTTGCACGGTGGTGGACTGAGGTCCGTCGCCAAACGCTCCGGAAATGGCAGGAGCGGCTAGAGGCCGCGCCGCGGAGCGGGTTGCGTACGGTGAAGGCGATTCGGCCCCATATAAAAGGGTGGGCCGGTTGCCGTCACGGCGACCTCACCTACCACGTTGCACAGGTAGTAACAGGACATGGCTGCTTCGGCCACTACCTGGGAAACGTTGCGTGGAGAGAGCCGGACACTCGCTGTCACCACTGTGACTGTGCCGACGATACGGCGCAACACACGGTGGTGAAGTGTCCGGCGTGGGGCAACGAGCGGGAGGAGTTCGTTAGCGTGGTGGGAGACGACCTCTCGGTGCCGACCATAATTTCAAAGATGGTCCAAAGCGAGAGGTCGTGGGAGGCGGTGCCTCCTTCTGTAGACAAGTTATGTCACAGAAGGAGGCGGCGGAGCGGGAGAGAGAAGAAGATCCCTCCGCCCACCCGCTCCGCAGATGGCGTGTTGGCCGTCGGCGGCAGGCCGAAACCCGCCGCCTACCGCCCTAGGCTCGGCTTCAGGGAGTGGGGCACATGGGCTCCGCTCCCTTCGAGGCTGACCCATGAGGAGTAGGGACGCCTCTACACTCCAGGCGTATAATTGGGCAAATGGGCCACTGTAAGTGTGTGCCGTCGGGGGGCCGGATTGCTTATGCGTACCTGGCCCCCGCCAATGGCGGATCGAAGGAGTGTCCGGGGGATTTTAGTGGTGTAGGGTCCTCTCCTCGTAGAATGAGTTAAGCATACCACGCTATAGAGAGGGCGAGTCCCATATATCCCACCGCCAGCTCGCGAATACGCTGCAACGGCGGTGAGAATGCGTAAATGTATTTCACCCCTATAGCCAATTTCAAAAATGATGTGGTATTTGTTTTTGTAATATTATGTACAATAATAATTTTGATTTAAATACCTATAATTTACTCACGATGTCTGTGATTTGATCTGATCACTTAATAAATTAGTAGTTACTTAAGTTTTAATAAACAATTTAATTTCGACTTAATCCTTTTAGTAGGATTGAAGTTAAATGATGCGCTAATTAGTAGCAAAGGTCAATCTATAGTAGGCTATGTATAATTTAAAGGCTTTTAAAACGATATCCGCCTGTCACGCACTTACCTGTTAAACAACGCTAACTTTAAAAACTTAGAATTTAGGGAAATACTTACCGATATTATATTTCATGTATAATCGTATAAACCTAATAAATATATTCAGCTGAAAAATATTTAAGAAATATAATTCCAACGCAATAAAAATAACTTTATTGAGCATTATGTTTCTCCGTAATGTACTACGCTAACATTAGTTAGCGGAGTGTTATATGTGAAATTTTATTCGGCAATTACGTGCATATACGGCTAACTAACGCTAAATCCAAAAATATAAATAATTAAGAAAAAGTAAATATGGGGAATTGTAATAAATACATTTATTATACAGTGTACCAAATTTCAAAGTAGTATCTTAATTAATGTAATCATAATCACATTTTTCCCTTTGTAAGCTTCTACTGTAAAGTAGGGTTTTAAGAGTTGGCGTAGTATAAATTGCTGGTGTCGACTTGTAACGCCGTGCTGATGTCAAACGCCGTAACAGGAATATGTTTGGCATGGAAAACTCAACTCAATTCCGTTGTTATAGAACATATATCCTTTTTAATGTTATGGCAGATATTTTCTTGTTTTGTAGTTAAAATGTAGGCGAACCAGATAGACTTCGTAATAATACGCCGGATAGTTTTTGAACATGTCGGATTAAAACCTTGATTAAATTATTTTATTCATTGCTCTTTTCAACTTACATTTCCATCCAATCAAAAATAGTTGCTTTCCTCTCTCTATATCTAAAAGTGGAAAATATAAAAAAATTGATTGTGCGAAATCATTAAATTTTGTGCTCCAAAGTTACACTACGAACACTATTGTACTCTGCAGGCTAGGTACTAATTTAGAAATCATTTCGATAAAAGTACCATTTTTGAATAAAAGTACCGTTGTTGAAAAAAAAAGTACCACTTTTGAATAATCTTTAAAAAATATTCCAGATTTTTGTGCAAACTGCAAACAATGAATCTTAGCGTTTTTACGATAATAACGAATATTATTCACATTAATCACTTTTTTTACTTTATACACTCTTCAATTGACATATCGGGCGCGTCACATATTTCTTGTACAATTATTTTTAGTTTAATTTTGACTTTTGTTGCTCAGTCGTCTGCGAAATATTAATCGTGTCGAGTGGTAGGGGAGGTCGGACCGCTTGCGATCAATCGATATGTAACACATTACGATATTAATACAATTGACAATAATACAATCGTGTTTAATTGACGATATTTTTAATTGATTTTTAATTGCAGCAGTCTTCGTTTTTAGTAGAAGTCATGGATTTTTATGTCATGCTTTGTTTCCCTCGAGATGTCCGAAGTATTAATAGTAGAACTTGTATTCAGAGAGCTTTAGGTATAGTAGCAAGATTTTTTATTTTCTGTTACAGTAGATTTGTAAATACTGACACGTTCTAAGACAGATTTATCCATAGCGCACGTTCGAGAACTTCACCATCCATTCATGTACCTGTAGCCTCTGAGTTTTTTTATGTTCTTTCAAAAATGTGTAAATACCAAGACATATTCGCGATATTTCTTGACTGAGTCTCCCAAGACTGATATTTAAATCTAAACTCATTCGCAATAATTTTTATTGCATCACAACCATGCCAAATAGTTCAATGATAAAATCACAATCGTACGAGTCCCGCCTCCTCCTACCGCTTGACATCGCCGTGCTGTGTGCCTGATGGTACAAACCTACCTCAGTATTATATAACAACGACAAAAACATACTAACTACCTGTACACTTAGACGAAAAATACATCATAAAATTATAATTACATTAATGTATAGACTAAATCTAGGTGAATCAAAAGATTCTGATATGTTTCGTTACCTTGGTTGCAACTTATCACGTTGATACTTAAACTAATGATATCGAGTTGATATTTAATATTAATTTATATTAAACTAAGCGAAATATTATAATTATCTTATACTAGTATTGCTGATTTAGCATGTGAACGAGAATTTAAAAAATATAGTATAGAAATCGCTTCTCATTATGATATGAAGAATGCGATTCGAGTGATATGCGATACAAGTATATACAGATATATAAATAGTGACGTATTGTATATAATACCAGCGAATCTGTCACTATTCTTAATTTCAGTAGTTTGTCGACAAGGTATTTTAGTATCTATGTCTTTCCGACAGAGATCAATTTCACTTGTCAACAAAATACTAAAGAGTAAGTGCCAAATTTACATACAAATATTTTAGGCCCTTACATTTAAGTGCGTATTATCTGTACTTGTGCTGGTTGTAAGGTACGACTATTATATATTATATAGCTACACTATATATACTACTTAGCACTATGATTGTGGGTAAAAGTTACGGATATATTTTGTATCATTTTAATTAAATATTAACATTTCCCATACTTTATAATCGTAGAGGAAAAACACAATTTAGAGAAAGGGATTAAGTATGATGTCTTTTGTAGCGATTATCAACCTTAAATCTTTGAGATAAGGTGTAGTACATTATGTACAAATTTACTAGGTACATATCCCCTTTCTCTCTATATTTGTTTCCCAACATCTTAAACTTAGTGCTATATTTCTCACATCAGATATAATTTTCTATACTATAAGAAGGCATAACAGTTGTATTTATATCAGAACAATACAAGATCAACAAGAAAACAGCGGCTGGACACAATAATACGTTTTATAGACATTTTTAAACATTTTCCACCAAGCACCCAGTCCGTTTTTACTTAGAAATTTTACCAATAAAGAATAGGTATAGAATGCCTCTGGCATTAAGACTGCCAGTGTACTATTTGTGCTGAACTTTTTAAATAAATAAATATAAGAAGAAATAGACCCAAATCGGCTAAATCTCCATTAATTCGGCAATTCATGTCAGATCTTCTATTTGAAAATTATTTCTTTTGTTTGTTTTAATTGTTAATTTAATTGGCGACTGGCTACGGTTCGACCTCTTTTTTTTATTAACTTTTGCCGGTTCCATTACTTTTCATTTGTTATGCTTTTTTGTCTTTTTAATACGACAACAAAATAAATCGATCAGTGATATTCGGTTATTGATATTGTACACAATTTTTTTATCTAAAGATACATTTATAAACTTATAACGCATTCTCATTTATTTATTATACGGTCCACTGCTATATAACATATACTATACGATGGAATACGCGGCAGTGCCATTTATACGACCGAGTTAAAGTTCTCTTAGCAAGGGCCGCTCAAAGAATTTATAGTGCATTTTCTAAAGTCGCCTCTTTCGTTGAAGGATCGCCATATTACATTCTGTGGAGACGTGACTGCATTACGTGTTTCACACACATTACAAAATGTCAAAGGTCACCCAATGCCTCATTTAGGTCAAGGTCAACTGCAATTTGTTCAGTTTTTTATTGTTATTAGTATGAATTAAGAAAATAAATTACAATTTAATAACAAATTTCACATAGCGTCATATATCGTCGTTGGTACACCGATTTTATTTCTCTACTTTAAATATTGATATGTTTCTTTCCTTTCCTTAAATAGTCTTTCTAAAAAGCATTATTGTAATCCAGCTGATAATTATTCTACATTACAAGCACAGCTAGTTAATAGACATCTAATCAGATATTAAATAACTTGCCATAGATATAAGACGGCTCAGTGATCGAAATTATATAGTAAAATATAACATTCGATTTACTTGCATTGTAACATTGTTACTTTCTCTTTTTATCATAACATATCTCACATTGTTCGTACAATTTTTAAACACAGACTTTTTCATGATTTCAAATGTTACCGTACCAGTAAACCATATGAAACATTTTACTCATCTACCCAAATAGGACATTTATAATTACACAACAAGTAAATTAAAAAAATATCGACAACCACACTGATTTTGGAGCGAATTAGAAGCCTTGTCGGAAGGGGTTCTTAATAGCGGGCTGAGGCGCGGGCGCGGGGGCAGGCGCGGCCTGCGCAGGCGCTCCGCCTGCTCTGAAGGGGTTGCTAGCTGGAGGTTGCGGCTGCGATGGCAACTGCCGTTGTTGCTGTGGTTGCTGGCTGTATTGCTCCTGATACTCCGGCTGGTACCCTTGTTGCTGTTGCTGCGGTTGTTGTTGCTGCTCATACCCTTGGCTGTAGCCCTGGTATCCTCCCTGATAAGACTGATCGTAATTGTACCCGCCACCACTAGCGTCTACATTAGACTCTTGAGTTCCAGATGCTACTTGCCCAGACACATTGGAGTATTCCAGGTGATTTTTATACTCTCCGTTTACAGGTCGTTGGTCTTGCATGCTGTATGTCTGGTATTCCTTATCTGGTGGGTCAGCCATGAGGATGTTAGCTTCATTCTCAAATGGCTTAAAGTCATAAATGTGCCGCAGGTACATCAGCACGGGAGCATATAAAAGATTACTAAAAGCGATCAAAAAGTTCAAGGCTGTAAAGCCAATAGCTTCAACGATTTCACCAGCAATGATCGGTCCCACAGCGTATGCAAATGAGTATGAGATATCAGCTATGGCATAAATACTTCCGTATACTGATACATATCTTACGTCCACCAGATAACCGAGGGTTGGAAGCAAAGCTGTATCGATGAGGGCTATGCCAAAGCATATTCCACAGATGGGTATCATCAGCATCTTGTATGAGTTAGCGAAAGGTATGATGAAGCAGCACAATCCCTCTAAAGCCAGACCTCCGGCTGCCATCAACCACTGCTGCTGTGGATATTTCCGTGCCATTTTCACTGTAATTATCACGCCGAGAACGTGAGGGAAGAAGGCTGGCAACCAGATCATACCGATCTTCCAGTTATCTTTGGTCAAGTTATCCTCCATCCACAGCGAGATGGTTGGTTCTAGAAAAGCCAGAGCTACGTTGGACATCATCAGAGCTCCGGCACAAACAGCGATGTAAGGGTCCATGAGAAGCTTCCATATCGGTGTGCCAGGGGCTTTTGGTTCGTTAGCTTCCTTTATCTGAGTCTTTAGTGGCTTCATCACAAGCAGTAGCATAAAACCGTCGATGAGAGATATTAGGGCTAGAATTAAAAATGGCACCTCTTTTCCTGCAAACTGGTATAAAGCACCTCCAAAAGGTGGTGCCACTAAGCAGCCAAAACTTATGAAGGCAAGCGCTATACCAAGAGCTTTTGATCGCTCATTTTCTTCTGTGAACCGGTCCGCTATCATAGCCAATCCTGAAGTATCAGCAAAGGCTGAGCCCACACCTTGTAAACTCCTGGCAAAGAACAGCATGCCATAGCTCCTTCCACAAGCAAATATAGATGTGGAGAGGAACATTATGATTAGCCCAAACATCATGGGTAGGTCATAGCCAATGCGATCTATTAAGGCACCAGAGAATGGGTTGATCATCAGTTGAACTATGGCTTTGGAGGCAAATAGGAGACCTGTTGCTGATTCTCGACCTTCGTTAGATGCTGGAATGATTTTTGTAGGCGTTATGGTTATGTTACCTTCTTTATAAGGTTCTAAGGTGACAACATGGTCGTAGCCAGCTTCGCCCCAGGCTCCGATATACCTCAGATAGTCAGGGATAATAGGTACAATGACCATGTACAACATGTTGTCAAGCAATAGTGCTATAGATACAATGACTAGGATGATTTTTCTTTGAGAGCTTGGCTCCTTGATTTTTTCCCATAGTATCTCGCGGACTTCTCGCACCTCCAGGTTCACGACCGGAATGACCGCGTGGTCGATCTTCTGCCATATTGATTGTGGTCCCTCCGCCATCTTGATATGTTTTTAATTCACTTCGTAAAGTCTATATGTGGAAAGCTGTATTCATCGTCATAGGAGTGGGGGCTTCGGATCGCTCACATTAACGCGTGGGCCACGGCGCGACGCTCGCAAGGGACTTCGGAACCTGACAACAAACAGAAATGATCATTGCATTATCATTTCATTACAGAGGGTGCTGCGGGCAGCGCGGGAGAAAGGCAGCTGTTTCAAAAGGATTATGAGTCGAACTTTGTTTCTGTATGTTGTCGTTCCTCTGTCCCGAGCGGATTGATTACGAGCGCGAGGTTTTCAAAGACGATTCAGAGTCCTTTTGAACATAATAAAAAGCAAGCATTGATGAGCTTTATCGACGGATGTTATTGCTGGATATTTTAATAATTACACGTATCAGATATAATGTGGTGAAGTAGTCATATAGCCATTACATGATATCTGATCAATGACTGTATTTTACTTCCAACTGACTGTTTAAGTACACATGCGACTGAAAATAGAACATAAGGTTTTGTGTTTATATTTCATATTCCACAGGTTCCTAAAAAGTCACACTTAAAACCATATAAAATTCAGATTCAAGCAATCAATACCTGTCATATACTTTACTATGAAACCCCACTTTTAAGAGTACGTAAGAAAAAAATGTGTAGACAATATACGGAATTCAAGAACTTTTCAAATCCTTTACCTTACAAAAATCTTACCACGGTAAATTAGACCTTAATGACAATGCAAAAAAGTACAAAATTGACGTCTCACAACAGTAACTCTAATGTCTTGTTTCGTCGACATCCAATTTACGAGGGTTGGTGCAAACTTCATTATCGGAATAAAGAGCTTTTTTCCCAATACTGAATGAACGAGTAAACAAGGGAATTTGTTTATTTGAGCAAAAAATGCCTTCGATACGTTTTATTTTGCTTTGTCATTACTTAATTAGGATTAAACCTGAAAACGTTTAATACTTTGCTAAAGACTTGAATTGTATACATTTGTATTAGTTTACTTTCCTTCTAATTAAAAGTAGGTTATTAGTTAACGGTATTCTACAAAACAACCTTACTGTCATTTAAAACTATATAACGAAAGAAATAAACGAAAATCCTACTAATATTATAAATGCGAAAGCTTGCAAGTATGGATGGATGTTTGTTACTCTTTCACGCCAAAACTAGTGCACTGAAATTTTGCACGGGGATAGGTTATACGCTGGATTAACATACAGGGTACAAAACATCACGCTCTGCCCACTGGAGCAGATATTAGATTCGTCCATTGCACACTAGCTATGCACTTTTAATCAAATGCTTCTTTCATAAAGGTTTGCTGTAAAAAAATCAGTATTGAATTAAGCTCGCCTTTGTACATGTTGTTTCCGTTGTATTAATTTTATGTTATATTTTTACTGTGTGTGCAATAAAGAATAAATAAATAAATAAAAATAAATAAAGCAAGTACATCATAGTATGGTGGAGTCAAGGTTGTGGTTCAGCATCAGCATAATGTGTTGGGGAAATATCTCGAACTTAATAGCTACGGAACAAATTTTCATGCGGGTTTCATCAATAGGTTCTTGAGGAAGATATTCCATAAATTTAACTTTACGACCCATGTATATCCGTGGTGGCATGCTAGCTGAACATATTTTTGTAAACTTTTAATATTTAGATACAAAGTAAATCTATTTAAAACTGCAGAGGTCGAATGTCTGTAACATAGAAAAAAAAACGCTAAAAACCGAGTCAGGGGGATGTTAGAAGTAAAATAGAACACACGCAAACTATTGCGCCGATTTAAAATAAATTTTGCATGGTGGCAACAATTTTAAATACTTTTAATCACAGAAAAGAGTTCCCGTGGGATAGTTAAAAAACCGAAGGAATAAAAAAACACCACGCGGGCAGTCGCAGGCAAAAGCTGAGATAAATATATGAAATTTCCGTTTCACGGAAGGTCAGTCTTTCTACCAATTAGAGCCAGAAAAATGTTATAGCGATATCCATTGATTGCACACCATATGTTAAAGCTACGACAAGCTCCGTAGCGTAGCGGTATTTGGCTCGCTTTACATCTCGGAGGTGGTGGGTTCGATTCCCACACCAGACGAGAAATCTTAGTGTAAATTCTAAGATTTCTTTCCGGTTCTGGTTGGTTGAGAGACTACCCTCCGTCCCCCGGAAAGCACGTTAAGCCGTTGGTCCCGATTGTTATATCATCATCTATAATAATCGTATATCAAGGAACGAGCAGCAGCGTTTCCTTGTGTGGTACAACGTAATACTACGGTCAGCTAACCGCCAGCCAAGCGTGGTGAATATGGCAAATACTCGGGAGGAGGCCCATGTTCAGCAGTGGACGTTATACGGGCTGATGATGATATCCAAGCTGAATGAGTTGAGTCGAATCCACAAATCTAAATACTAATGAAATCTCGCTAAGTCTATGTCATAATCCTATTACTAGTAATAATATTCTAATTTTTATACATAATAAGAAAATAGGTTCTGTTTAATACCGTCTACACAAAGGGAATACCTTCCACTGCCGGGATAGACTGGCGAAGGGCAGAAACCTTGCAGAGACCTCGTTAGCGACGCAAAGGGCGGAAAATCTTCTCAAAGTCTTTGTGAGGTGTACTGAATGCCAATGACGAGGGAATTACTTACAAATCTGACGTTAGATAACCGAATAGGGTCGGGATATTGGAGATCACGTGATGTGTAGGTAAAAGTGAGGGTGTACTACGCCTAATCGAATGCCAAATAATCGAATATCAATTGATCGACCACTATAGATCGAACGACTAAATACTCGAACGTTCATAACATCGAATGGTCATTAAATCGAACATTCAAAACATCGCACACTCAATACATCGAGTGATCAAAATATCGAATGTTTGTTTGATCGAGTGATCAAAATATCGAATATTTTTGAGGTTATGATTGGTTTTAAAAATTGGTGTTGTGTTAATTGCTATTATTATTATATTATTATATGTTACGGCTAAAGGTAGGTGTGAACATAAACTTAAGATTAGCCGGCTAAACTTAGGTTTATCTTCGAGAAGCTAAAGTTCGATAACATGTTAGTTTGCGTCGTGATATTCTAGGGTTTAATTAAATTAAACAATACCTATGCACGGCATAAAAAGGTGTTGGGGTGGTTAAAAAAAAAATAACCTAAACCTAAACCAATGGAGTTGAACAGGGACTTATTCAGGTTGATCTAAGTTTAACCGCATGTGGTCGGCTAGACCTAGGTTTAGCCGGCTAATCTTAAGTTTATGTTCACAACTTCCTTTAGCCGTAACATATATATATAATCGTGTCCTCCTCTCTTCTAACTTGCCATAATCTACATACTTTGTACTTGTTTTGTCTTTGTAACAACTTATTATACATATGGTGTGTAATAAATGAATATGAATAAAATCTTGATTTTCAGTAGAAAACTTATCCTTCACATTAGTTTCACCTTTGGTCCCATCAATCATTCAATCGTTAGTGAAATGTACTTTATGAACTTTAAACATGCCTCTATGTGTACTAGGAAACCTTACACCTAAATCATTTCACACGATAGCACGTCAAAGTTCCATAAATAACATAAAACGTTCGCATTTCGAAAACGCTTACGTTAGAAGTTTACAGGAAAGTGTCGGACAGAAATACAAAATGTGTTCCGTCGTGTCAAGGTTGTGGAAGCAGGTCAGGTCAAAGCTGTAGAGGAACTGTGGTAAAGCAACGGTCTTTCTACCATATACAATGTTTTAACGATAACGCGCTAACTGAATTGGTCGTGACGTAATGTTTGGATGTGGTCTAAAATAAATAAGATAAAAATTAATTTTTATTTACGTAACCCAATAACGGAGGTAGCGTAGCGGTATTTAGCTGGCTTTAAATCTCGGAGGTCGTGGGTTCGATCCCCACGCCGGACAGAAAATCTTTGAGTAAATTCTAAGATTTATTTCCGGGTCTGGTTGGTTGAGGGACTACCCTCCGTGCCTCGGAAAGCACGTTAAGCCGTTGGCCCCGATTGTTATAACATCATCTATAATAATCGTATATCAAGGAACGGGCAGCAGCGTTTCCTTGTGTGGTTATCACAAGACATACAAAATACTAGTTCTGAGAACTTCATTATTAATTACAACCCATTATCGCTGCTATTTGATGTATTTTTCTAATCGGACCAGTAGTTTCTGAAATTCACGTTCATATAAACAAACAAACAGTGCAGCTTTATATATTAGTATAGATGGGGACGGACAGCAGCGTTTCCCTGTGTATTACAACATAATACTGCGGTCACCAACCCGCCCGCCAAGCGTGGTGACTATGGCAAATACCCTCTCCCGGGAGGAGGCCCATGATCAGTACTGGACTTTATACGGGCATTTTTTTTTTTTAATTTGGATTACTAGTAAACTTTTTGCAGTCTACTAGTATTCTTGTTAATCTTTCGTGCTGAGCTTAAATGCTTGTGTTACGAGTGGGTTCACGTCGGTAGTGTAATGGGTGGGGATCGAACTAGCGACCGCAAGATCACAATAAGTCCGAAGCCATTGGGCTACGGCCGCTATTATTAAATTATTGGTTTAATTCATTTGTATTGTTCTTAGCGATAAATCATGCTTGTTCTTATTTGGGTGGATCATGAGCATATAACGAAGGACGCGCATAAAAGCAGGACTTTTAAGCATTTCATTAAAAGTCTATTTTATTTCCCTGATTGTATAAATTGCTTGAGGAGTTTGAGTTTGTTTGTTTGTTTGAACGGGCCAATCTAAGGACCGACTGGTCCATTAGGAGCAGAAAATTGTTGAGATATTTGTTGCAGGAATGATATGTATTAAATAATGATGGTTTTGCCACAATGGCTATATACAAGACAAGCTTCCCGCGTGCGGTTTCACCCGCGTTACTCCCGTTCCCGTGGGAACTTCATTATTAAATATAGCCTATGTCACTCAGGGTGAATGCAGGTTTCCGATGGCGAAAGATTTTTTGAAATTGGCACCATAGTTTTTGAGTTTATTCATTACAAACATACACACAAAAATACAAATCTTTCCTCTTTATAATATTAGTATAGATGACTGTATTTTCATTGTGAATTTTAGGAATTTTCTTCATTTCAATAACATGGACATGGAACAGACACTTTCTAGGCACGCGTGTATCATCTTAGGCCTTATGTTCGCCTTCCATCAAGCGAGATTATGGACAAACGAAAGCCTATATTTAATAAAAAAAAAAAAAAAATGGCGTCCGTCTATGGTCACGGAGAAAGTCACTACACTCCGATTAAAAAAATCCTTCAACTTTAAATAGCTTTATTACTCTTGGATAGATAAGATTAAGATTCTACGGATTCTACTATTCTAAGCTAGCGTATTATAAAGCAAAATTTATTGTTTCTTTTTATTATTTACTCAACGAACCAACTCTGCTCGCCTTAAAAAGGTTGTCAAAAATCTAACTCTTTTAGTTAAAATACAGTCGGCTTAATTATTAATTCATCAGACGAACCCTTCAGAAACGAAAATCATATTTTGTAGAATATTTTTTTTAACATAATTAAATCACTCGCATTTGGAGTGGTGAACTGGACGGTAGCTGGCGCAGTGATTGGATGCTTGTTTTCGTTCTATTACGAGACTATGCCTTAGTAGGATTTTATTTAGTTAACAAGCTGCGCCCGCCATATTTTGTAGCCTATGTTTTAATCGAGCTTATTAACTATCCCCGTGCAAAGTGTCAGCCAAATCCATTCAGTAGTTTTTGCGTGAAAGAGTAACAAACATCCATCCAGTTATCCATGCTCACAAACGGAGTAACTCTGCTCCAGTGGGTCGGAGCGTGATGTTTTGTAGCCTATATGTTAATCCAGCGTATAATCTATCCCGGTGCAAAGTTTCAGCCAATTGCATTCAGTAGTTTTTGCGTGAAAGAGTAACAAACATCCATCCATCCATACTTACAAACTTTCGCGTTTATAATATTATGGAAGAATATTATTTAATTGATATAGAACTCTAGACACGATAATTTTAAGCTAAATTTAAGATTTCTTTCCTATTAAGTAAAAATGCAACAGCAATAATGTAACCGATTAATCGCAATACGTCAGAATATTACACGTTGCCATAACAATTAGTGGCTAGTTGAAGCGTATGTCTGAAAAACGAAAAAAAATGGCTATGTGTCTGTTTTATTCGACCAACCTCAGTAATGGATGCACTGATTTTGACTCTTTTGATAGATGGGTTATCTAGCACTGATACAATTTTCCAAATCGGACCAGTAGTTCCTGAGATTAACGTGTTCCAGCAAACGAACAAACATACAAACTCTTCAGCTTTATATATAATTATAGATAATATCATCATCATCAGCCCGTATAACGTCCACTGCTGAACATGGGCCTCCTCCCGAGGGAAGGTATTTGCCATAGTCACCACGCCTGGCAGGCGGGTTGGTGACCGCAATCATATGTTGTACCACACAAGGAAACGCTGCTGCCCGTTCCTTGATATACGATTATTATAGATGATGTTGTAACAATCGGGACCAATGGCTTAACGTGCTTTCCGAGGCACGAAGGGTAGTCCCTCAAGCAACCCAGAAAGAAATCTTAGAATTTACACAAAGATTTCTTGGCCGGTGTGGGGATCGAACCCACGACCTCCGAGAATGAAAGCGAGCCAAATACCGCTACGCTACGGAGGTTGTCATAGATAATATAGGTTACTTTTTATTGTGTCTGTTTGTTTGCCCGTCTATTCCGCCTAATCTTCAAAGCGGTAGTACTGATTAAAGGTGCAAGTTGGAAGCGGGCCTCATGAGGCAGCAGCAGACGACGTGTCGCAGCTACACTACTGGTTTGTATGTATTTCTATGAAATTCCCTTCGCAGTTAGCGACATGAAGCTAGCGACGCGTTTGTAGCGACCAGTAGTGTCGCCGCGACACGTCGTCCGCCGCCGTCTCACGTCGCCCGCTTCCAACTTGCGCCTTAAGAGCCCCCGCACATTGGCCACTTAGTGGCGGCCACTAAACGCGACCACCAGTGGTTCCGCTAGACCACTACACGCCGCCACCAGTGGCAGCCACTGGTGGCTGCATCAAGCCACCAGCGGCTGCGTCTGGTAGCGGCGTCAAGTGATTAAAAATGTTAAATACATCAACAAAACGCAGCCACAAGTAGCGAGCGCGGTCGACTCTCGCAGCTTGTGGCTCGGAAGCGGCCACTCAAGCGCTCAGTGTGCGCCGATTCTGTATAAAATGTATGAAGAAACGCGTCCGCAGCTTGTGGCGGCCACTAGCGGCTCAAGTGTGGCAGCCACTAAGTGGCCAATGTGCGGGGGCTCTAAGACGGTACTTTGATTGTTTCTCATAAAATACTTATTTTACGAGTAAGTAATGTTATCTATAAATCTAATAATTCACGTTTATTTCAGAAGCAGGAAGTACATAATTTCATTTGCACCACACGCTAGAGTTACAGTGTACGTAATAACCGTTCAGTTCCAGGAAACGTCGCGTGACCTCATATAGTCGAGAGCTATGGGTTAGTACCTCCATACAAATTTGTTCCACCAATGTTTTATAGCTACTTAACGAGTAAGAGGCAGAGATAAGTGAAAACAGATGTAATATCACTACATAGTATAAAACAAAGTCACTTGCCGATCTCTGTCCGTCCCTATGTTTGCTTAGATCTTTAAAACTACGCAAAAGATTTTGATGCAGCTTTTTAATAGATAGAGTAATTCTAGAAGAAGGTTTATATATTTTTTCGTTTTTCTTTTTTTTCTTTTTTTTTAAAAGACAACTCCCGCACTATTGATATAAATCCCTGTGTCGCGGGGGACTTTATGAAAATGAAAATGAAAACGTTTATTGATAATGTAGACGAATCGATCGTTCTTATTAGAAGTCAAATACATTGATAATGGAAAAAAAAAATAAAAAAAAATCTTAACTAATAAATTAGTTTACATTTCAACAATAATGTTATTAAATTTATTAATATTGTTATGGCATGTCCGTAATTAATCGCTTATTATAAAATATAATTAAGATCAACCAGCGCGGGCTGGGATCGGGTCTGAAGCATAGAACGCGTCGCGAGCCTCGCCTTGCGAGGACGACCGGATCCTATCCTAGCTTCCTACGAGTCTTTCTCTATCTACCTACGGTGTGACACTCGGAGAAGAAAGACTATAAGAAACTCCGAGATCATTCTTTTTGTTTACAAACATACATTTCACGGACACAAAGTACACCCAGACTCAGAACAATTATTTGTGGTTCACACAAATAATTGTCCCGGGTGGGAATCGAACCCAGAACACCAGGTCCCAGAAGCAACTACCGTAACCACTGAGCCACCGGTGCAGTCGTATGATGATACATCAGCATTGCACCCGTGAGAAGCCGGGGCGGGTCGCTAGTTTGTTAATAAATATAAAAAAGCTGCTTAGAATTGACCTTCCTATATCGTTCCATGAAATAATACAATTTATTTAGCACTTACACTTGTACTTGTCAAAATTACACTGTATAAGACTAAATCTAACAAAAGTATCACTTAAGTAGCTAAAAACATTAAAAAAAAAACGAACAAAGTCTAAGCGACATCCACCTGAGGGTACCACTGGAGTAAAAGGTAGATTTACGAACAGTGGTGATGATCGCTGGCACGAGATCACAGTTCGGGGAATAAGCAACAACGCGGTCTTCGGTCATGCTGTCGAGGATCCTTCCTACAATAGGGACCTTCAACGCTTCAACAGATGGGCAGTAGCGGCTTTCAGCTCAACATCTAACTGCGATCGCTACTTTACCTGCCAAGAATGGTGATCATGGTAACGTCAACGACCCTGGCTTGCGAAGATCTGTTAAGAGGAGGGCTATTACCAGTAGTGGACGTTAATGGGTTGATTAAATAGAGTCAAAAAAAAAAGTAAATGAAAGTTCACTTCACTTGTTGTATGTCCCTTAGCCGACAGCGAGTAATCCTACTAATATTATAAACGCGAAAGTTGAAAGTATGGATGGATGGAAGTTTGTTGCTCTTCCACGCCAAAACTACTGAAGGGAATTGGCTGAAATTTTGCACAGGGATAGGTTATACGCTGGATTAACATATAGGCTACCAAACATCACGCTCCGAACCACTGGAGAAGAGTAACGCGGGTAATACCGCGGGGCGCAGCTAGTAACACATATGAGAGGACGTAGGGTGGTCTAATCTAAATAAAATACAATTTAGATAATTATGTTTTCAGCCAAACTAACTATCTCGTCTCGTCATGAGTTCTATTTACACTCCGGACAAAAAATCTTTGTGTAAAATCATATTTCTTTCTCGGTCTGGTTGGTTGAGGGCATTCCAATTGTATACAAATGTAATTCTATGTTTTATTGTTGCTATAAAATAAATCTAGGATTGTTAATTATAAATTAGTGCCTAAGCTACCTTTCCCTCAAACGAGGGTCAAGCATTAGTCTTTATTAAAATGATTCAAAGCATAAATCCCCCTCTTGGAAATTCTATATTTGCGTAATCAATTAACTGGCAAAGGGCTCGAACCCCACTCCATCGAAGCGCACTTGGCAGTGCTCATTTGTACGTTTGTGTAGGTATACGTACACTAGGAACCTTCATGTACTCACTGCCAAGTATTTCAATACGACAGGTAGGGAAGATTTAATAAATTAATAGAATTGATTACCAACATCTTTGTGGCTTTAGTCGGCCTTTTTAAGCGATTTTTTGTTGTATTGATTTTTTTCAAAGACCACGGTCCACTGTCAGTCGAAACGTTTTACCAAGAGCGAACTGTGGAAATAAAAAAGAAACATAGATAGAGCATGGAAGAACTAGTTTATTTTATTTTGTCGTTTGATGTGTCATCATCATCAGATCTTACAACGTCCACTGCTGAACATGGGCCTCCTCCCGAGGGAGGGTTTTTGCCATAGTCACCACGCTTGCCAGGCGGGTTGGTGACCGCAGTATTATGTTGTAACACACAAGAAAACGCTGCTGCCCGTTTCCCTGGTATGCGATTGTTAGAGATGATGTTATTAACAATCGGGACCAATGGCTTAACGTGCTTTCCAAAGCACGGAGGGTAGTCCAGTTTGATGAGTAAATGTAGATAAGATGTCCGTTGACCATTTTTATTCAAGTGCGGGCACTTGGGAAATAATTAATCAGTAAAACGTCACCAACCATTTCATTTTTGTTGTGTTTGTTATTGTCAAGTAACGGTTCTCTTGAAAGAAAACATTAAGGAAATTGCGCGGGCAATTAGAAAAGAATTCTTAACCAACAGAAAGCGCGTCCGTCGTTATATACTCATGGTCCGCCCAAATAATGACAATTGTTCGTAATATCATTTAATATAGACAGAACAAGCTATTGGACACATTATAAGTAGTTGAATGATAAAGTTAAGACTAAAACATGATTAAAAACAATAACTAAAATACCTGCTTAATATGCTAATTTATAAATGTTAAAATTATACATTGATTAATAATAAATTATTGTTTTGACTATTTGCAAGTGCCTGTAATAGATTTACGTAAATAAAAATGTTTTTTTTTTTAACAATTTTTTTTAAGGTAACCGCTCTTTTGACTTTATAATCTTTTTTAATTTAACCTTATGGCGTTTGACATAACATTGATAGAATGCATGCAGCAAATATCGTCAAAAGGTAAAAAAAAAAATCAGTCAGATACTCAGTTCACGGTTCAATTTAATATAGAGTTTTAATTACATACATACATACATACATAAGCTCACGCCTGTTTCCCAGCGGGGTAGGCAGAGACAATGGACCTCCACTTGCTACGATCCCTTCACACATCTTTCGCTTCATTCACTCTCATAACATTCTTCATACAAGCACGTCGGTTTAGGGTGGATCTTACTTGACCTTTTGCAAGGATGTCTCCGATTTGGTCAGAGAACGTTCGTCGAGGTCTTCCCCTTCCGATTGTGCCACTCACACTTGCCACTTGCCACAGAGTTTTAATTAAAACAGGATAAGGTCTGTCGGGTCATTAAAGTTTATTTTTAATTATACCTGCAGTATTTTATAGAGTAGAGGTACCCTAAAGAACGAGTTTATTTTTCGTACTAACACTATATTCTACTTCCCTTGCGTGTTCAGACAATTAAACGAAATAAAGGGATATTCATCGTCTACATGTGTGTATAATAAAGCACGTGTGTTAGAAAAAAAGCTTCCCTCTGTATCCTTTGTGTCCTTTTATTTTCATAATTCGATTGAACGGTGCTCCGACGCGACCGGACTAAGGTCAGTCAGGGCAAAGGGAGTGTTACATTAATATGAGTGATATTAGCAATTGTCTATACCTAATGTTAAACATGTGTTACTGGGACTTTAAAAGATATTATGTCATACTGTCCTATGATGCAAGCAGTATTTATAACAAGCTTTAATTACTTGCAATATTGGTGATAATTGTTTGTATAGTTGCTGTTATACTGCACCGTGAGAATCGAACCCATGCAGTACACAACGTCTCAGAAACCAGCAAAGGCGAGAGATGTTGGTTCGATTCCCATCCGAGACTATTGTTATTTGTGTGAACCATGAATCTGAGATTTTTGTTACATTAAATGTCGACCATCGATACCAATGCGAAAAGATATTTAAGAAATTACATCTCAAGTTTGAGAGAGTTTTGCCATGGTCACCACGCTCGGTAGGTAGATAGGTGAACGCAGTTTTACATCACAACACACTGGAAAACGCTGCTGTCCGTTCCCTAGATAACGTGCTTGGCGACCTACTAGACCCGGAAAGTAATCTAAGATTTAACACAAAGAGCTTGTCTGGCATAGAGATCGAACCCAAAAGCGACACTTGTATCGCCCCGCAGGGTGCAATTAAGAAAATATCTCTGGAAAATATCATATCTTACTGAGCGATGCCGACTAGTCTGAATATAAAATTTTACAATAAAATTACTATCGGTACAATATCATAAACTGTCGCCTCAGTTACAAAGTACAAAACCACCAGTAGTACCACTAACGTTTGGCAATATCACAAAACAATAAACCCTTAGCACGAGAACCTCAAGACCCTTGCGTGTTAACCGACGGAGTCACGCGAAGCTGTATCGATTTGAGCTGCCAAGACATTGACAGCCAGCATTTATAGCTTAGCTTTTGTAGCTTTTACTTTTAGAAGAATTATAACTGTATTAAACATAGCACTCGTTTTGATACTTTATAAAAATAAATGAACTTTTAAATAATGACGAAAACTCCATCCTATTTTTGTGTGATATATCACACAAAAATAGGATGGAGTTTTCGTCTCTGCTTTCATATAACTGGATTATTCTCGGATTGGGTAATATTATATTACATTTTCTCGAGACTGAAATACTTACAGCATTTCACGCTAAGTTTTCGTGAAATGATGCATGTCTGGCCCTATGTTTAGATCTTTAAAACTACGCAACGGATTTTGATGCGGTATTTTTTAATAGATAAAGTGATTTAAGATAAATATTTATATGTATCAGCATTGCACCCGCCCGAAGCCGAGACGGGTCGTAAAGGATAAAGCATCGCATAGGGAACCTATTTTATAAGTATCGATCTTAGCTTAAAAGAAAATAAAAAATAAACACCTTAAACTCTTAGACATTAATATTATTTCCACTTTCAATAGATGATCTTATTTAATTATAAAGTAAACTAGAATATATAGCAATGCCAAAACTCCATAAACACGTTTCTATATTAGTTTCCTAAACAATTCGAAACCCATAACTTCCCATAGCGAGTCCATTAGACCAGTTACAGAGTCTCATAACCATGATTTCATTACCATTGGTATGGGGGTATACATTTTAATAACAAAGGTGCGCCCCCATGACTCACCCCCTCGTGTGGTGGGGAAATAACTTTCTTAATGTGTGTGATTTTATAAAAGTTAAAACGTTTCTTTAGTAAAGATAAAATTAATGATTAAAATGGCTACTAATGGCCCTACTTCCTCTCTTCCATTTTTGCTGTGCCCGACAGGGTCCATGTTGGATCTAAAAAATTGATATTATCTGTAACACCTACGCATGGAATGCATTAAAATATTGGAGTTTGAGTTTAAACTAGAATATTATACGTTTGCTTAAGACATGTTTTTGTGTGTAAATATAAATGGTACCTATATCTTTAAACAGTGTGTTGCCAGTATAAACACAGTGACAATTAACGAAGTCAATTCATAGACGAAAAACTAGATTTTAAGACAAGTTTGCCATTTTGTACACTGTCACTGTGTTTTTCATAAAATTTATTACAAAAACTTGAATAGCTGATAAGTTTTTGCTTTGTCTAAGCACTCTGGACTGTAAGCAGGGGTATGGACAACACCGTAAACTTATATTTTTTAAATGTTCATGTTAATTGCGATAAAATGTTGCAAGATAAAAGAAATATTTTTTTATAGCAAATATATATTAAATATATTAGATAAATACAAAAAAAAAACGTGACAAATGCCAAGTACCATATGCGTTAGTGAATTTATGTAAGCGATTGCGTAGTCGCATTTTATTTAGGTCTTCAGCATTTATAAGGCGCGCTCTAAAGCTTGCTGTAAATCCCTTTCACTTAAATAACACTCATATAAACCAGTTCCTCCCGACCCTTAGTTTAAAAAGAACCATCCGATGCCATCGTAGACCCGAAGTCTGAGAGACCCGCGAAAATACTAAAAGTCAGTCCCTCAATCTCATCGCCAGCGACCGCCCTGAGCCGAGGTCCAATCCCCACAGGGGGCGCTTACTTGCGCAGGTTGCTTAGTTTGTAGTTTTTTAAACCATTTATTAAGGCTGGAGCGCTGCTAGCCTTTATGCCCGGTAAAGCAGCAAAAGGCTCGAGGCTAACTACGAATGTTCGTCCAAAAAAAAATATAAACCAGTCACCAAAAGCCTACGATCAATAACTGTAGCAACAGAATACCCGAGTTATATAATAATATATACATATATATACAAGCTATATATATCTTGAATATATTTCAGACGCCGCCCGCAGTCAAGGTTGCACCACCACTTAAAATAAACTACAGCATTGCAGACCTCATATATTTGATTGTTATAAAACAAATATTCAACTCTATGTTTTACAAAATAAGAGCTATTTTGTAGTGAAAAATTGATAAATAAAACTTTGATGATGTCATATTCAGGACTTCGTAGCTTCTTGGAACTGATTTATAATCATAGTGTGCATGTGTGCAAAATTACGTCTAGCTTTCGAAAAAAAAGTGCATATATTAGGTACATTTTGCTAGCATTCATATTTTAATAGTAGTGAATCCACTGCTGACCATGAGCCATCTTCCGAGGGAATGTTTTGCCATAGTTACTACGCTTGGCAGGTGGGTTGGTGACTGCAGTATAATGTTGTAACACACAAGGTAACGCTGCTGCCCATTTCAGCGGTGTAAGCTTGTTTAATCAATCTGGACTAACGGCTTTACGTGCTTTCCGAGGTACGGAGAGTAGTCCATCAACTAAGCAGACAAAGAAATCTTAGAATTAACACAAAGATTTCTTGTCCGGTGCGATATGTTTTTTTTTATAGATTTCTAGCAGAGTTTTGCTGTCTTCTAGTATTCTTGTTAATCCCTCATGCTTAGCTAAAAAGCTTGTTTTACGAGTGGGTTCACGTCGGTAGTGCAAAAGGTGGGGATCGAATTGGCGACCACATGACCGCAAGTCCGACGCCCCTAGCCATTGTGCTACGGCTGTTTGCCCTACGACCCCCAATAATTACCTATATAATCTACCCTGATATTTAACCAAAAAAATGGGTGATATAATGAATGCCCAGTAAAATCGACAAAACTTTATAACTCTTTCTTATTCTAAACCCGTACTTCTTTTAATATTTTTTCATAAAACCGTTTTTCAAACATTAACTTAACTAAAGCTTCTAAAAACAAGATTCGTGATGAAAATACGTAATGGTTGCCACCCTAACGGGATTATATTGAAGGTAAACATTCGCATTAAAATGAAATGAAATTGCAATTTCTATGGAGTTGGGCCCCCTGTGGAGCACAGCGACAAGCGGAGCTGGTTACTGGTATATTTAGGTTAGTTCTTATTTCAAGTTTAAAGGCATTTCTTCTGATAATACTGGTTTTTCGCATTTAAAATTATAAGCCCGATTACTTCCACTCCCTTTATTTATCAGACCTTAACCTTTTTTTTTCGATTAAAAGGTAAGCAGAGCTCCAGCCTTAATAAATGGTTTAAAAAACTACAAACTAATAAACCTGCGCAAGAGGGCGCCCCCGGTAGGGCTTGGACCTCAACTCAGAGCGGTCGCTGGCGATAAGATTGAGGGATTATGACTTTTAGTATTTTAGGGGAGTTTTTTGCAACTGTCGCTCTACTTTACAGTACGCGGGTCTCTCGGACTTCGGGTCTACGAGGGCATCGCACTCTTCTCGGGCTATATCAGACCTTACCGCCTCTTGCGACATCCATAGGAAGATATGGGGTGTTCTATATATATCAAGATATTTTGATTTAATGTATAGATTTCCGAAGTGTACGTGAATACCTGATTCTATTAGTTCTTCCCTTCATATTTTTTTGTTCAGAAACTCGTCAACATCGCCTCGAGCTTGTATTTTGTTCAAATGAGTTTGATCGGACATAAAACAATATTATCTTTCGTTCAGTTTCAGAAAAAGGGTTTTTAAATTATGTTTTTGTATCATAATTGAGTAATAATAATGTTTTTTGGGTTTGTTATTTCTGAAAGTGTTTATGTTTACATGTTTTACGGTCCGTGTATTGGAATTTAATCGTATTCTAGTAAAAACATGCTCAAATGCGAGTTGGACATCGGAGCGAATCTATACAGCTTTAGGCACTATATTATTGTAAGATATTGAAATAAAGAACCATTTCTAGTCAAAATTGTGCAAAAAATATATGTTGTATGGGAGCCTCACTTAAAAAAAAAATCTTATTCCGTTTTTAGTATTAGATTAATAATGTTAACGTCCTAGCTATCACGGACAGACTGTGGAGTTTAAGATATAGGATCTCGTTTTTACCTTTTGTATATACAAGCCTAAAAAGCAGCAGCGTTTAACCTTTTAATTGGCGATCGGAACTATTTTAAATATAGTCTTCAATATTATCAATATTGAAGACTATATTTAAAATTGTACCAATATTGATAATTATAGAGGTTGAGGAAGTGAAAGTGGTATGTCAAGATCGTAGGAAGTGGAAGCAAGTGGTCTCTGCCTACTCCTATAGGAAAAAGTGAATGTATATTTGTACAAAGGTTGAATAAAAGACGACAAACGATTTAATTAGGCTTAATGAAAACACCGTCAAGTAATTTCAAAGCTTCTGTACAAGTCCTTTTATGTACATAAATAAATTCGATGACAAATAAGCAATTTCATTTTCGTAGATTCGTTTGTTGTAGGCAGACAATGCTCTGATAAGAAATTATTCAATTTATAATTCCAATGCCAGATGAACTCGCGTTAAATCCAGTTTTGTTAAAGAACAATAAATGTACATAACTCATGAGATAAGCAGTGCTCAAACTCTCACTCAAATTAATAGTTTCAATCCATATTTGCAACTAATTTTAGTGATGAGATAATTTTACATTTGAATAAAACAAATATTTACCATTGACCAAGTCAGGTAAACGCGAGACAACGAAAAAATCTGATTTAGTAGCTTCCCCCGCGCCTAACTCCAGTCCCCGTAGGAACTTTATAATAAAATATAACCTAGAGCATTTTTCGTGGGCTGTCTTACCAACGAAAGATTTTTTAAATCGGGCCGTTAGTTCAAACAAAGTCCAAGCAAACAAACAAACTGTTCAGCTTTAAATATTAGCAGTAAGGAGTATAGACACAAACGAGTTCACTTGTAAAAAAATCCACGCCTGTCCATTTATATAGCATAAAACATTTACAATTTCACGCATAAAATAATCATAAAACTATTACCAAAACGCCGTTTAGGTGTACACCGGCATCTTCAAAGGGCAGGTGAGAGAGGGCGAGTTAATTCACGGGGCGAGGAGGGAGGGGGCGGGGTAGCCCCGAGGGACGGGGGACTGACCTGGCTGGGGGAAAACCTTTGAATTTTTTATACGTTTTCGGAGCACTTTCACGAATATTTTGGTACCAGTTGTTACAATGTTAGGTATTGTATTTTAGCAAGTGATGTTATATTCAGTTGTGGATAAGCATTTAGAGTTGTGAGATGAAGAAACATGAAAATTATTTAGGAACTAGCTGTCCCGCTCAGACCCCATTCCCGCGGTAACCTTGACTTACAATATACTATATGACCTCAATAAGAAGTACCTAATACGTAAGTATATAAATACGCAAGACTTATATTTTACGCCTTTTGGTTTCAGATATAAATTTTTCAAGACTGCGCGTCTATTAAAATAGTCATACGTTGCCTTGATATCTTCACAATCTTATTTAAGTTTTAAGAAATTAAATAATAAAATAACCCAAATAACGGAAAAGGGCGTTAAAGCCGCGCGCGGAAGTCAATAGTATAATACGGAACGGACAGCAGCGATGCAGTCTTGTGTTTTACAACATAACACTGGTACTTGGCAGGCCAAGTATAGTGATATTTGGCCTGCCAAGTAAAGTGATGGCAAACCCGTCCCTACACAAAATCTTTAAATTCAATAAAATTATTGCGGTAATCTTTTTTTTATAAAGATTACTAGCAGAATTTTTTCACACTACTAATATTCTTGTTAACCCCTCGCGCTAAGCTAAAATGCTTGTGTTACCAATGGGTTCACGTCGGTAGTGCAATGGGTGGGGTTCGAACCGGCGACGATATGGTCGTAAGTCCGAAGTCCTAGGCCGCTTCTTCTTTAAACTTTTCCTAATGAATGTCTATTTCATGATCCACCACAATCAAGGTGTCGCAAGCATATTTGGTAGCTGTCAGTACCGGCTGCGCTCGTGCTGCGAGGACACAAAGGGCACGACCCGCTGTGCTTTGATCGGTTTAGGGCTCAGCCCTCTGTAGGGTAGACACAATCACGCGATGACGAATAGGTATAGGGGTAACTGTTATTTTTGTATAAAGTGGCAATGTAATGTAAGGTGCGCCTAATGGTAAGTGAATAGCGTTTCCTATGAATTCTCGCGATTAATTGCTCATTGAAAAGTTGGTGGAATAGTTCTTTTAAATCATTCTTTAGAGCCACAAAGGACAAAAACTGATTAAAAATACATAAAAAAACGATAATACGATTAAATGACAAACACAACATTTAATATCGTAGCTTCTATTCTCTTTAGTTTGTAGCATATTTTTGTATTCTATTCTTAAATTTATGAATGAAGTCTCTTGACGTTGTCATGGAACACCAATAGATTTTTAGGCAAATTAAAAAATATAATTGATATTGAAGCTTATCTTTCATTCCCATCGACCCCTCAAAAGCAAAATAATGACGTAGTAGTAAGAAAGTATATGGACAAAAGTTAAACCTTTTAAAAATACTCCAATCCTACTAATATTATAAACGCGAAAGTTTATAAGCATGTATGGATGTATGTGTGTTAGTCATCCACGCGAAAACTGAACGGAATTGGCTGAAAGTTTACAATGGGATAGCTTATCAGTTAGTTTAACATATAGGCTACAAAACATCACGCTCCGACCCACTAGAGCGGGTAAAACCACGGTGCGCAGCTAGTCGAAATATATAAAAACAGTCCATATAAATCCCTACACATTCTAACATGACAATACTTACCCTATGCCTACAAAATCAATTATAGAACTACGCGACAGAGGTCGAGTGCACTTGAACGTGCCGTATCGCCGCTTGCCCCTCCACTCGCCGTTCCACTTGCCCCGTTTGCCCCCCCCACTTCAGCGAGAGGTTATTTTGAGCTTAACTTTTGTTCGTTTTTGTTTCGGATTTATATTTCTTTGACATAAAATTGACTTAATAACATGGTTTGAGAGTTTGCATATTTGTGTGATGTGTGAACTGTGGACGTTTTTTTTAATTCCACTTTGTTCGCCAATTCTTTTATGCCCCTATCTCCACTATATTTAGTGCGCAATTATCTACTTATCTTTTTGTAACTGTTTGTCAATTTATTCATATCGAGAACATGCTTAAAATGGCGTACACATTTTATTTTCATTTAGGTTCTATACAGCTATTTCATTTCCATAAATTTTGTCTATATATGTACCATATACATTGGTCAGATGCCCTCTAAGAATAGTAGCCAATAATTTTTACTTATAGCAGAGTACAGTAAATTATAAAGAAACAACGAAAGACGAAGACGAGACTTATCCGTCTCAAGTCTCCACTAGGTGTGTGCCACGTCTTTGCCTTCAACTTCGCCATAAAAAACAAATAGTATAACAAAAAGCTTTCAATCACTCACATATCCGAAAATAGGTAGACCCCTAAATATTTAAATATTGTCTCAGAAATGCTGTATCATGTTTGTATCAACGTCAAGCATATTTTGTTTCATAATCGAAAGAAATAATTATTTCCAAGCATACAAAAGCAAACGCTTCGTCACTTGACATGCAAATAACAATCACCAAACAATTTCCATTTGCATTTAAATTAATCTGAAAAAGACCTTATTTTCATAACAATAAGATCATAAACTCAACGTCTGAAGAATGTACGCTGTAAAACTCGGCATTTTTCGTAGCGTTTCATATTGCGAGGAGAATGGGCCAAACTGGATTATACCCGAGTCTCTGGGGAGAGTGGGGAAGTAGGGCACAGTGGGAAAAGTTTACGTAAGTCAGCTGTAATCTTGTTTGGGTAGGAAGGGTTTGCTTAGTCCTTATTTATTTATGCTGTAGGCTATGCATTCGTGATTCTATGCGAGTACCCTAGAAGGATAAGTTTGAGTAGTTGGGCTTTAGTATTCTTAATATAAACATAAAATGGGATATATAAGAGAAAATTCTATTTGTATGTAAATATAAATCTTTTCGATATTATAAACCAAGGCTACAAATACATAGCGTACTTTTACTAAATGCTATTAAAGGAGCTGTATAACAGTAGGTTTATATACCTATATTTATCAATAGCCCGTATACATTGAAATTTGAAAGAAAACCAATAATCATTTACACTTTTGCAAGCTCTGAGTGAAATTTGTACTAATATTATAAAGATATTTTTTCATGTATGTTTGTTACGAATAAAGTAAAAAACTACTTAACGGAATTCGATAATTCTTTTACCGTTAGAAAGCTACGTTATCCAGGAGTAAGTAAGGCTATATTTAATTATGAATTATCTATGGAACCGAGAGCTACGCGGGTGAAACCGTGAGCGGGAAGCTAGTCAACAATAAATAAGAAATGTTAGCGTGGTCCGCCCAAATAATGACAATTGTTCTAACTTAATATAGACAGAACAAGCTATTGGACACAATATAGTTCAATAATAAAGTTAAGACTAAAACATTATTAAAAACAATAACTAAAATACCTGCTTAATATGATAATTTATAAAATGTTAAAATTATACATAGATAAATACTTTATTATTTATTTGACTATTTGCATTGCAAGTGCCTGTAATAGGTTTACGTAAATAAAAATATTTTTTAATTTATTATTTATTTTATTTATGTTATCCTAACCTGAAACTCTTTTAGAATCACTTATCTGGACTCAAACTCACTCGACTTTTGTAGCGAAAATAGGACTTCAAAAGTTATCGATGTGTATCTACTTTGTTATACCGTTATAAACTCCTCAATATTACAAATAACTGAACTGTCAAAGTAATTATTAATTCCACAACAGTAAATAGACACAAATACGGTAACACAGTAACATGGTCCCCACTTCAGTGCACAAAACGTCGGTAACATTAATTGTGTTAGTCCGACACAGACTCAAATGCAAAGCACTTGATCACCCGAGGGCTCCACTTTGCCCCGGTGTCCCTTTGTAGTCAAAGGGAGCGAATATTTTATATATATACAACTATGTTTTGTCAGTACGTTCTTTTGTGGGGAATTTTACGTTGGACGTATATGTACAGCTCGTATGTTTTATTATACTTTGCTTTGTATATGAATATTAATAGACTTGACATTTTACTCAAGTAAGAAAAAAGGAAGTAGCGGTATTTGGCTCGCTTTAAATGCGAGGTCGTGGGTTCGATCCCCACGCCGGACAGGAAATCTTTGTGTAAATTCTAAGATTTCTTTCCGGGTCTGGTTGGATAAGAGAATACCCTCCGTGCCTCGGAATGCACGTTAAGCAGTTGGTCCCGATTGTTATAAAATCATCTATAATATCCGTATATCAAGAAACGAGCAGCAGCGTTTCCTTGTGTGGTACAACATTATACTGCGGTCAACAATCCGACTGCTAAGCGTGGTGACTATGGCAAATACCCTCCAACGGGAGGAGGCCCATGTTCAGCAGTGGACGTTGTAGGGGCTGATGATGATAATGATGATACTTAACGTCTAAGCTGAACATTGAACATCATACTCCAACCAATCAGAGCTAAGCAGCTAAACAAAAACGAGTGAAAGCGTTTGTGTCAGCTAGTATACAAAACAAAGGCTAGATTTTTTTTTTTTTAAAGACAACTCCCGCATTAGGGAAATAAATCCCTGTGTCGCGGGGGACTTTACAAACATACATTTCACGGACACAAAGTACACCCAGACTCAGAACAATTATTTGTGGTTCACACAAATAATTTTCCCGGGTGGGAATCGAACCCAGAACACCAGGTCCCAGAAGCAACTACCGTAACCACTGAGCCACCGGTGCAGTCATTCAAACACTGTTTCCCATAACTCTTAAATCAACACTGTAATTATAAGTTCAGGTTGGGCAATCCTGTTCAAACGAAGCACTTGATCACTGCTCCACTTCACAACACTCTACCCTACATTGTATGAAGGTACTTTACAGTTCTCCCCTCTAAGGCTGACTCCACATCGGGCGTGCTTGAGCCACATTTGGAGGATGTAGCGGGTGACGGAACTTCAGTGCTCGCGTTATTCGCGCAAAACCAATATTGGGCTAGCCTAAAACTGGTAGTATTTAATTTCACTAGCCTTTAGATTAAGTACTTACTGTTATTTTCGGATGTTAATTAGTTTATTCATTATATATGACACCCGCGTTCCCTATTCACGTGGGAACAGCACGATAAAATATAGCATATAACCTTCCTCGATAAATGGACGAAAAGAAAGCTATGAAAAGTTATAATTTCGAATCGTTTGAAAAAACCGCATCAAAATCCGTTGCGTAGTTTTAAAGATTTAAGCATACATTGGTACGGACAGACAGCGGGGAGTGAATACTGGCCCATAACTATATAACATATTATAAGCCAAATATGTTAATGGATAAGCCAAAATATGTTTTGACTATTTACATATATCTGTCAAAGGTATACGTAAGTAAAAAACTTTCTTGTCTTACTTAAATTTCTAAGCGTAGTAAGCGTAAATCTAGAGTACGACTTAACATTTCTCAGTTTATTGAGTAAGTAACTAACAGGACACACTCTTATACGTTCAAACTACGTCGTACATATATAGTTAGTTAACAATAGTCTATGAAAATGCCTGAATTCCTTACTGTATACAAAAAAATTGTCTATGCTTCTACATTCCCCACCCGGTGACCCCCGGCTCGAACCCTGCGAATGCTAAACTCGTAAGCACGAGACGATTCAATCTTACCCGGAATGTTGCCACACTAATAAAAATTGTATTGTGATGGAATTAAGATCTAAAGTAAAATACACATAACTGTAAATGAAGGACGTGTGCTCACATTTGTACAAATTTAATAAAGTGGACGAAGCTGCGAAGTTATTCTTTTTTACCCGCTAATCTATACTAATATTATAAAGCTGCAGAGTTTGTTTGTTTGTTTGAACGCGCTAATCTCAGGAACTACTGGTCCGATTTTAAAAAATCTTTCAGTGTTGGATAGTCCATTTATCGAGGAAGGTAATAGGCTATATTTTATTTAAAAAAAATTAATGATCCGTAAAAAAATTGCTATTTTGTAACCCAAGGTGTAAAAGCGAAAACCTATTTATGCGTGCGCTGCAAAAACTATTGACATTAGAACAAAATGATGTACTACGGGTTTGTAGGTCTTATTAAGATCTACAAAAAAGTCCGCGAGAGCATATATCTAACTATCATAGTTTAATCACAATAACCGCTTTTATGTTCATAAAAAAATATTAAATCGTCTGAAGAAAGAAACTACGTTAAACGTATATCGTAATATTAATCCTTATCCAAATTAAGCATTATGTTATCAAGGGTATTTATGTAGAAGTAAAATACTTTTTGTTTTAGTCCAATCGGACATTTCGTTGAGAAATTATCACGAGTATGAAAACTCAAAGAATTGGTACCTAATAATGAGTTATTTGCCATAATAGATAAAGCTGAAGAGAAGAGTTTGTTTGCTTGAACGCGCTAATCCCAGCAACGATTTAAAAAAAAATTTCAATGTTAGATAGCCCATTTATCGAGGAAGGTTATGAGCTATATTTTATTATAAAGTTTCTACGGGAACGGTAGTTACGCGGGTGAAACCGCGCGCGGAAAGCTAGTATCTAATAAGACCAGGTTGGATATAAGAATAAACGTATTGCAACTACTAGCTAGCGACGCAATCTAATGTCTACTACAGTTTCATTCACATAGCTCCCATTTCCTAGGAACTTCATAATAAAATATAGCCTTTGTCACTTCTGGACCATCCGATGCCCTCGTAGACCCGCAGTCCGACAGGCCCGCGAACTGTAAAGTAGAGCGACAGTTGCACAAAACACCCCTTAAATACTAAAAGTCATAATTCCTCAATCTCATCGCCAGCGACCGCCTTGAGCCGAGGTCAAGTCCCACAGGGGGCGCCCTCTTGCGCAGGTTGCTTAGTGTATAGTTTTTAAACCATTTATTAAGGCTGGAGCTCTGCTCGCCTTTATGCCCCTGGTGAAGTAGCAAAAGCCTCGGAGATGGCCATCCGAATAAAAAAAATAGTCACTTCTGGATAAAGTAGCATATTAATGATAAAAGAGTTTTTGAAATCACTCTAATGTTTCCGGAGAAGATAATATTAGTATACTTAGATATAGGACATATTTTATAAAATACCTCATTTAATCTCTTAGTGAATTCTCCACATATCCCTCATTGCTTCCACATTCCCCGCCCGACGGCCCCCGGTAGGACGCAGCTAATAAACACGATACGACTCAATCTCTCCCGGAATGTTACGAGCGGGGTTAGACATGTCTGACCACGTTTTTACGAAGACTACACGATTACAAAGAGATATATTAAAATATAAATAGAATAATTTAAATTTATATTCTCGTTTCATTAGTAGACATAGATTTAAAAAAAAGAAATTTCTGCGCTACCGGAAATTTTAGTGTCGCGGGAGATATTATTAATAGTCACAAAGCAAATGCAGGTTTAGATCAGACCCTTCAACAACTATCTAGTGTGGGGACGAAACGAGAACTCAAAAGCAACTGCCATAAGCACTAAGCTTTCAGTGCAGTCATTAAATTTAACCTGAGCCGTCAATCGTATATACCTACTAATATTATAAATGCGAAAGTTTGTATATGTGGATGTATGTATGTTTGCTACTCTTTCACTCAAAAACTACAAAATGGATTTGGCTGAAAGTTTGCAAGCGGATAGTTTATAGGCTGGATTAACATGTAGGCTACAAAATATCACGCTCTGACCCACTGGAGCAGAGCGACGCTAATTATATTAAGATTTAAATCATAGAATTTATAATTGTTATAACCTTACATATGACGTGATACTAGACAGACAGACAGATGATTAGATATAATCCGCAATAGATTTTAGTTGCAATATTTTGTATTTAAATATATTTATATTATTTTATTGTCTACAATTGTTCAAGTGTATGTAAATATCTCAGTGTTAATAAATATCGTTTAAACGGCTCAATAAACATTTAAAATAAATCAGGTTAACAATTATGCGATGTATTTTTACCATCATCTTCCCTATAACATCTATAGAACCATCTCGTAGTCATTAAATTTGCACGGGCCATGTAATAAGACACCGCAGTAATTGCTCTACACAGAGACTGAGGGTGGCTGGGGCAAATGAAGCCATTTCTCTTGTAGAAAAACTGAGAAAATATTCAACTGTACAGTATCCATTCACCAAGGGAAATTCAACCTTTTTCTTTTAGAAGAAGGTATATTTTATCGTGATCAGGTAGTAAGGAGATGGATGTTTATGTTGAATGTTGGTGTGTGAACAAAAGTGGACTGTATGTTGGAGGTAGGAAGATATGTTTTTGTGTGTTTGTAGTGTTGTGTGTTGTAGTCACGGCGTAAAGTTCTGTGAGTAGTTTGGTGTAAATAATGGTTCCGTGCGGTGGTGTAGGTTTGCGAGGGAATGTTATCTTCCTGTAGAACAATAAAGATGTCTGTCTTGATTATGTTCAGTGTTATAGGATTTTTATGCGGTTTAAACGCGTATTTTGTAAACTTGAAAACATATTTGATTTCAAATTCATTCACAGAGACAAAAGTGACACAGGATTCTATTTCATTATTCAGGACCAACACAAAAAACAAAACTTGAACGAAATTTATGGAAATTCGTTACTCATTTCTTCTGCATTTACTCGTATACCGGGCGATACAAGAAAGTCTCACTCGCAGATGGTAATATCCTCGACCGTTATCTTTATTTGTCCGATATTTTTGATTGCATCAAACATCTACTTAAATACCTTCCAAAATGGAATCTTACTTTTATATTAAAAATATCAAATCACACACACAGTTGCTAATCTTTTGGTCTAACAATATATTTTGGTTAAATTCCAAAACAGATGCGTAAGGCGTGAATTATACAGAAACAACGTAAGGCAAAGACCTACCACAAACACGATGTCACGAAACGTTTTCATACAAAAAGTACGTAGGTGTGAATTACACAAAAGTGACGTGGTGCAAACCTAATGCAGTCATTAATATCTGTCCCGCGTCTCAGGCACGTTTTTACCTTACCTCGTCTCTGTATCATTATTGCCTAAAACATTCTCTATATACTGCCTTAGCAGAAAACAAACAATTTACACTACCCACTTCCACGTGTAAATTCAACAAACTGCCAGCTAAAAATTTAAGACGCAATCTCCCTCGAATTCTACAGAGGCAATTCCATTTCCTTCAGCCGAGTCCGAATTCACTAATAAAACGTAATAGAAGGCCACTGCCTACAGCAGACAAGTTTTATCGCTACATAACTTCTCAGTACTGCCGTAAATTGTAAGATACAGTTTCCCATTTCCAGATGTGGAAACATCGAACGCCCGCAGGCAAGAGGGCCCAAACATTGACGGAGAAATTATCCGAAAACTGATTTCTAGAACACTAACCTCATCTTTAGTGACGCGGCGTGTCGCGCGTAGCGTCTAGCGGTACGTTGTACGTTTTTTCCATTTACTGTACCTACGGTGCATCGTAAAGCGACCCTTTTCATCTCACCTTTACAAAGTCGGTTATAAGGATGTGACACGTGAAGATAAGTTCTTCTCGTAGAATACTATTCGAATAAGACTGCCTTAGAGTGAACATAAAACTTTAGATAGCGAATATAGTTAGCAGGATTAATGTATGGTATGACACTTTTGTAATGAAAATAAATATTTTTATTACTTTTATTTTGGTTCCGCGAATCCCTTTTGAGACTTGATATACAGTAAATTTCAACATAAACCATATAAAATATAGGGCTTATTTGCTTACGATTTTTATTCCGACTTAAAGCATTCATAAGTGAAGCGACTACTAACTAAAACTATGTAGCAAGTGAGTCTATAACATAAAAATTAGCATAAAGATTGTGGTTCTGTATAAGCTAAATTCTCCAACCATAATACCCATAACAACCTATAAAAGCGTTCACCTAAGCTTACTACACTTCCATTTTCCGGTATGTTATAAAAGATTTCTTTTCTCTACACCATTTTCTCGAACATTCCAGCGAGCCCTCGAGAGGTTTCGTTAAAATCCGTTCATGTTCGGAATTCGAATTGTAATGTGGAGAGGCGGGGGCGTGATTGGATCACCGGCTTAGATTGGAACGATAGCTTTTCTGTATCTGTGTTTGTTCTATTTCTTCATATATATTATTATGTATGTACAAATACATAACGGAAATTATAAAAAATGAAACATAGTATGACTATTGGAAAGATATTGTATAAAGGCACTGTTTTTTATTCAAAAGAACTTTTTTAGCAGACTTACAAGTGATTAGGAAATAAAGGACTGATAGTCTGCGTACGTCTAACATAAACTTACTGATATTTACACATAAAAAATACTTCATCAGCCCATGTATGTCCACTCCTGATCATGGGCCTTTTATTTTTGTTGTCCGGGGGTAAATGCATTTGCGCATTCCCACCGCCGCTGCAGCGTATTCGTGCGCTGGCGGTGGGATATGTAGGACTCGCCCTCTCCATAGCGTGGTATGCTAAACTCATACCACGAGGAAAGGACCCTACACCACTAAAACCCCCCGGACACTCCTTCAATAAGCCGTTGGTGGGGGCCGGGTACGCATAAGCAATCCGGCCCTCCTGATCATGGGCCTCCGCTTAACAGACTTTGGTAATCTGAAAGATGCTGCTGCCCATCCATCAGCTGTATGTCTCTTAGTCGGCTCTTACAACACCCATTGGGAGAAGGTGAGATCTACTCTAAGCCGGAAACCACACAGTTTTAAACACATGCTCATAATTATAAAATATGTTGTATATATAGTTAGAATTAGATAAAGAGATAGTGTTTCTTGACTCGATTCTTAAAAATGAAACGTTTAAAATGTTCGTTTCTTTTTAGCTTCTCATTATACAGCAATTTTTTTTTTATGGTTTATTTCGCAGCATTTCTTTAATTTGCCTATTTCCTTGTGAAAACTTGAAAATATTGTTTTTGAGTTTTAATAATCATTTGTGTGTTACTGCGAAAATATTCTTTTAAGATAAAAGAAGAAAGATAAGAAGAAATATTTGATTTGCTTTTTATCTTTTGATTTTTTTATTAATTATGTACAAGGATGCTTTGGTATAACATTTATAATTACCATGACCGTTTCAGTTTATACATTTTTATTTTACATTTTTCTTATAATTATAATAATAATATTATTGTACATTACGAAGCTAGTATACAAGTGGGTAACTAGCCTTTTTTAACTAACTTTTTATCCTTGCTTATGAATAAAATCCCTTTGTCGCGGGAGCTGAAAAAACCAGAATCAAGACCCAAAACAACTATAATATGAAGTTCAAAGAAATAATAGACATTGAACCCATAACAAAATAGAATTATTTATAAACATCTTATTCTATACCTACCCAACCCTTCACCGGAACTTGACAACAAATTTCCAAAATCATCAATTTTCTTTCCCATTGAATGCGGTGGGCCCTCACAAGATGGCATTAGCGTCGTTATCGCGATCGGCACAAATCATTCTGCCGCTCGCACATTACTGGCGGCTAATTTAACATGCTAGGGGAGAGTGGACAGAGGGGACATCACAAGGGAACTGCGATGGCTCAGCAAATAGGACTTTTTGTAAAAGGTTATGGATAGTGTTGGACTTGTCGAGCTCTTGTGATAGAAAGAAGCATTGCTTTTCCTGTTAGGATTATTATACAGAAGTAGATTTTGCACGAACTTTCATCAGCGACAAAAAAATCATTACTTTACACAGCTTTCACGATAAAATAATAGGCTACCTATATCCTTTTAGATTAATTCTTCGCCAAATTTCACGAAAATGTTTAATGGTTGAGGCGTGAAGTCGTAATAAATATGCAGATATATCCTTTCCCATTATAATAGTAATGAGGAAGTAGAGATTACTATCATCATTATGCAAAAGTTATTTCTTTGTTTTGTATAAAATACTCATTGTGATTAAACAATGACAAAACTTGATCATAGTTGATTATAGTTGCAGATTTATAAAATTCCACACAAGTAGTACTGGTGTGAAATTTTAAATAATTGAATATTCTACTTCGTATTTGCTGCCCATTTTAAACTACTTACTTGGAAAGTTACTAATCATTTGAAGGATAAATTATGAATGAAAATATAACAACATTATAAATAGATAAATTATTCCACTCAATATACACAGCTCAAAACAAACCATTAAAATATCCTTAACACGACTATAAATCTTATAAAACCGCCATTGTTTCGTCACACCATCTCGCTGCCTTACACCGCACTCGGTGAAACAAAATATTAGGGGAGCCCTGGTAGGTAGCATCTTGCAAATATTATTGTGTCATAATGGGTACATCGAGCGGTTATGTTACACGCATCATTTGGTATTATGTGTTTGCAAAATTGCTCTGGCAATTTTCCGGAATATTCTTTTCTGAAGGTGAATTATGAAGTGTGTTGATGGTGGGTAATATAAATGTAATATTTATTGGTGGTGTGGGATAGTAAAATAGTTTTAAGACTTCATTGCACATGTTTACATTTATATAGTGGAAATGTTTCTGAAATAGGTGTTAGCTCCTAAGTTAAACGTTAGAGGTGGTTACGTACCAGCAACACGAAATTTAAGATAGACAAGATTTTTAAGCCGGTCATGATTACATTTTTAATCACTATTGTTAAATATTTTAAAAACATAATGCGTCTAGCTGCTTCTTTGATCATGACATAGGTACTCTGATTGTGCGTAAAGCTCCTTATATCGAATGTATGTCTTCAAACCTGAATTTTCAATTGACTCTATCCATATTACAATGAGTTGAATCTTAGATTTGTGTAGACATCCTACACCTATCCTATCCTTAGATGTACACTTTTTTTTTCTCGAAATGAGAAACAATTATTTATAAACATTTTACTCGCTATTTAATTTTCAACAGCTATCAATGAAACCGTTTACTTAAACTCCTCTAATATTTTAATACAATTTCATAATGTCATTTATTCCTCTGTTCAACACCGTTGTAACCCGCAAGTGTAAAACGGTGGAATATCCAACCTAATCCCAGTTTTAATGAACGCGGTTCCCCCAAGTATAAATATTGCCATTTTGCCCCACTCGTCCCGGCTTACGATTATTGGCGTTGTGCCCGCAACAATGCTACGGATGTTCGCCATTGTTAGGGGAAGAAGGGGAGATAAGGACCGCCACCAATTGTAACTATGACTTTTTTAAGTTCCGATTGTGTGAATTTTGTATGGGTAATTAGGTGTCTAATATGATCGTTATTTTTATTGTATTAGAGATGCGGACACGATTAGAGTCGCTGCGAAAATTAATGGTAGTCAGAGAATTAATTGACTATTAATATATGGCATTTTGTTTGGTTATTTGATTGCAGACCGACAACAGTCTTACATTCGATAGGTTTAGCTATAGTGCCAAAAATATTATTGTAGGGATAAGTAATTATTAACGCTTTTTCAGTGTGTTTCTTATTAATAGTACAAGGTTTTTAAACATGAAAATATTGATAAAATCCAAGGGAACAGGCGGATTATTTTGGTGAGCTGAGTACCAACATCTTGTTTTTAATAACACTATACTCTTGGTCGTCTAGATATAACATAAATCTGCAAAATACCTAATAAAACAATATTTGTAGTAACACGATTTTTATTCATAAAGAGTTTTTCTTATTTTTTTTACAACCTCCATAGCGTAGCCTGACAACCTCCGTAGCGTAGCGGTATTTGGCTCGCTTTAAATCTCGGAGGTCGAGGGTTCAATCCCCACGCCGGATAGGATATATTTGTGTAAATTCTTAGATTTCTTTCCGGGTCTGGTTGGTTGAAGGGCTTAAATCCCATCAACACAATACAAACATAAATCTCCAATTCCCAGAACATATTTATTAATATAGTGACACTTTAACAACGTTACACTGCGTCTCGTGTTACGCGGTAGGGTCCGGTGTGAGACCGTCATCTGTCAAATGGTGTCAAAACATGGTGGATAATATTTTGCTGTTATTAATTAATTATATTAACTGCTACCTGTGACTTTGTTCGTGTCGCAATAAATAATGAATGGTATTTTTAGACGGATCTTGTCGTTAGCCACGTGACTTTTGCTACTTCACCGGCCATAAAGGTAGGTCTCAAGCTTTGTTAAATGGTATAAAAACTACAAACTAAACAAAATTCGCAAGAGGACGTCTCTTGTGGGACTCTGACTCAGGGCGGTCGCCGGCCGGTGGGAGGATTGAGGAAATATTACCTTTTAATGTAAATTTTGTGGTAGCTGTCGCTCAACCTTACTTATAATGTACTATATTTTTACATATTGTTTTGGCTGTAGGACGGCGCGGCGGTTCTAAAGTGATACATTTATTTTGTGTTGTTAAGGAAGTAATGTTGTAGATAACATAAAACTATTTTTTTAATAATTCAGCAACACTTAATTGACTTTCCATTACAAATAATCATTCTGCAGTAAAACCTATTTTTACCCTGCAGTAATCGACGAATTACAAAAACGTCTCAACAGACGACGCTATCAAGCTAAATGCTGTTTTCTGTAATCGACATAAAATAGATAATACCTTCAACAACAAAAACTGTTACGACTATATAATTCTGTAAATAGTAGACGAGTTCCGTGGATATAGCATTAATAATAAATGTATCGGTCAATGTATCGATCAGCTTTGAAGAGGGAAAATTGTAGTCCCTTTACTGGTACAGAAACATTTATTCATGAGATCCACTTCAATATGTAATGATAGGTATAAGTTTATTTACATGAACCAACATCGTATATTCACAAAAAGCTGAGGCAGTTCTGTATTTCACAGTTTTCGTCTAACTATATAACTGAGGACTAGTATATGAAATAAATCTATTTTTGAAAAGATTATACTGAGTTTCTTACCAAATATTTTTACAACTGGAGGTAGTTAAAAAGTAGTTAAAAATGTCTATATGAATAAAGAATATTTTGATATTGATATATGTCAAATGCAACTTTGGGCTGTCACACAATCCGAGGCAAGAAATCCAATATTATCTTGCTGTGTTAAAGGTTGCAATCTCCTCTAAGTTATTCCTCCTATCGAATAATATAATATTAAAAGATTTTTCGTAAGGAGTCTCAACATACGATAAAGAAAGACAGACTTTGTGAATGGACACTATTATACCTACTGTTAAATGGATTGCTAAATGCATTTCTAGGTACAAATCAGGTTTCTAGAAATTCTATTGTAAGCCCGACCTTTTGAGAGCGACGTTCGAAGAATTCGACGCCAGTTACGTCTAACAAAAATAAAAGCATCGACTTAAAATTTACCACACACCTATTTACTTACTAAACAACAAAATGTTGGCTTTTAAAAATTTGCATTTTTGATATAAAATAGGGATATAAGATAATTTAACATATCGCTGCTTTAATGTGATGGCACGAAGCCACATGTATATCTTTATGGTAATCAGTTTTAGTCGCATAATATTACAGACTAGCTTCCCGCGTAGCTTCTGTGCCCGTGGGAACTTCGCAATTAAATATAACCTATAACCTTCTTTGATAAATGGACTATCCAACACTGAAAGATTTTTTGAAATCGGACCAGTAGTTCCTGAGATTAGCGCGTTCAAACAAACAAACTCTGCAGCTTTATAATATTAGTATAGATTAATCTGTGTTGAATGATAACCAAATTTTTTGTCACTAAAGCAGCTATGTACTTATTATAGTTGAACAGTAATCATCATCTTCATCAGTTCAATACTGTGAAACCTCTAGTCATTGGGCTAGATAAAATAATATTTTCCATCGAAAAATAACCATATGAATTGAAACAAGATATGTGGGAGACATTGTGTGTGCCGAACAAATAACGAGCTAGTCGGTAAACTATAACTTTCAGTGTCCTATTAATTTCATACAACAAAAAACTTGTATAAAAGAAAAATGTTACATCCCACAATTTTTCACCCGATCGATTCTCGAAATATCACATCATGTCCCGCATTCACATTAGCATAGAACACGATTTTCAAGTTGCCAGCAGGCATAAAATATTCATAACTGGGGAGTGAGCCGCTTTGCCCCTCGCTCCCCTACTTAGTTTGTATTGAATTTGTGAGGGAACAGCGGTGCAGATGGATCTATGTTTTTAGAGTTAGATTGAAATGACTGAGGGTAATTGGTAGCGAAGGTCAATGCTTATTACGTCGAAGATATATAAAATATGTAGAAAATATTGGAGCGACATCTACATTAGACGCACAAACTACACGGAGACAAGCAGTGACACCTAGCACGTAGAATTGTAACTAAACTGCATTATTTTAAAATTTAAAATTGGTTTGCGTTTGACCTCAATCTCACCTGATGGTAAGTGACGATGAGGTCTAAGATGGAACGCGCTTGCCCATAAGGTGCCTATTCACTCTGAGCTTGAACAGACCTATGTCGTATGTGTGTGGAAACACGTACTCCGGTAGGGAGTTCCACAGCCGCCCTGAGCCGAGGTCCAAGCCCCACAGGGGGCGCCCTCTTGCGCAGGCAGCAACCTAGTTTGTAGTTTTTAAACCATTTTTTAAGACTGGAGTTCTGCTCACCTGTATTCCCGGTGAAGTAGCAAAAACCTCGCATTGCCGTGCGCATGAGGAGAGAAGAAGGAAAACGCTTGGTGATTTGAACGCGGCAAGATGGGAAGTCAACAACAAAGCGATGGAAGCCCTCGCGGCGCCTAGTAGTCCGATGGAAAAATGGAGATGGAGGAACGAGATCATGGAGTTCTTGTGCGCACTCTCTGTGATACAATCTGTAGTGTATCGCACAATACAAGATAGCAAGTCAATTTGAACATATACGAGCTCTGAACTGTATCAAATGGCCGTCGGCCGCCGGGCATTACACATCGCCCGGCAAAGTGACGGCATAAATTTTGCAAACACCATATGTATTACTAGCTACCACGCGCAGTTTTACTCGCGTAACTCTCGTTCTCTTAGGATCTTCATAAATATAAAGCCTTTCTCGATAAATGGGCTATCTAACACTGAAAGATTTTTTTAAATCGGCCCTCTAGTTCCTGAGATTAGCGCGTTCAAGCAAACAAACTCTTCAGCTTTATATATTAGTAGGTATATACATCTAAAGTATATAATATTCATATCGTTAAAATATAATACAAGGACTTGATTTGCTACTGAAAATCCAATTTCATTTCGTACATCAAATACATAACATGTAATCACGTACATTGCGCGTTTCCTTTGAAGATTCGTTCAACGTATCAAAGAAACCCCGCAATGTTTATCTAATAGAAGTATCGTTTATTTTGCACATAACTTGGAATCGAGTTAGATGAAATTGCTGATTCCGATTTGACTTTCACGGAAATCGAATTTTATAAAGGTAATAGCTGTTGGCAACCTCTGTAGCGTAGTGGTATAAAGCTCACTTTAAGTCTCGAAGGTCGTGGGTTCGATTCCTTCACCGGTCATAAAATGTTAGTGCAAATTCTAATAAATTTTTTTTACGGGTCGGGTTGGTTTTGGGCCGCCCGCATTGCATCGGCGTTCACTTTAAGCCGCTTGACCCGATTCTTATAACATCATCTTTAATAAACGTATACCAGGCAACGGGCAGTAGCGTTTCCATGTGTGTTTTAACATAATACTGCGGTCACTAATCCACCTGCCAAGCGTGGTGACTGTGGCAAAACCTTCCATCTTCAAAAAGCTCATAATCATATGACTTAACAATAAACATCACAATAAAGAATATTTATATACCTATATTAAATTTTAACGGCTCCTTAATGTATATAAACAGTTTAACGAAAAATAAATGGTATTAAAGTAATTCTCCTATAATTCTGAAAGCCTAAGGGACTATTAGGGACGCGATCATTATATGTAGTTCACCCCCGGTGCCAGTTAATTGGCGAACGAAAAATTACACCGAGTGTTGTGTTTCGCAGGTTGTACTGTTAATACGGTCGGATAACAATCTATCGTAAAGATGATCTAATTAGGAGAATGACAGGAAATAAATGTGGATACAGTATTAAACTCAGATGGGCAGCGTTTGGGACACTTTGCGACGTCTTTTCCTCCAATATACCTCAGTGCCTGAAGACGAAAGTCTTTAATCGGTGTGTTGCCGGTAATGACCAATGGATCCGAAACGTGGTCCTTCACTATAGGCCCTATGAACAGGCACAGAGTCGCTCAACGAGCTATAGAGAGGGCTAAGCTCGGGGTTTCTCTACGAGATCGAATCAAAAATTAAGAGATACGTAGAAGAACGCGGGTTACCGACATAGCCCAACGGATTAGTTCGTTGAAGTGGCAATGGGCAGGCCATATAGCACGGAGAAGAGATGGCCGTTGGGGCCGAAAAGTTCTCGAGTGAAGACCCCGCGGTCTCCATCGGCAAGCGTAGGGTAGGACGTCCACCTACTAGATGGACGGATGATCTGGTTAAGGCCGCGGGATTACGGTGGATGCAGGCCACTTCTAACCGCAACAACTGGAGATCTATGAGATAGGCCTATGTTCAGCAGTGGACGTCCTACTAGTAAAACTCTTAGAATATTAATAAGCAAGCTACAGAGCATGGTTTGGTGGATCACCGTGGTGTCTTGACCAAAAACTCGTTTTATTAAGACGGCGACCCATCTATCATCATCATGATCGTCAGCCTATACAATGTCCACTGCTGAACATGGGACTCCTCCCGAGGGAGCGTTTTTGCCATAGTCACCACGCTTGGCAGGCGGGTTGGTGACCGCAGTATTATGTTGTAATACACAAGGAAACGCTGCTGTCCGTCCCCATCTATACTTATATATAAAGCTGAACTGTTTGTTTGATTATATGAACGTGAATTTCTGAAACTACTGGTCCGATTTGAAAAATACATCAAATAGCAACAATAATGGGCTGTTATTAATAATGAAGTTCTTACGGGAAGGAGAGTTACGCGATCGAAACTGCTCGCGGGAACTAGTATCTTGTATGTCTTGTGATAACTTTGATATAATCTACTGTATCAAGTCTCAATTTAAAAGTAATTCAAGAAAGAAAAATAAAAGAAATATGAATGTTTATTTTCAGACTAAAATCAACACAACGGACCGCAGCGAAATCCGCTCTCTATAGTTTTATGTAATCAATAAACCATCAGAGCAATTTTTTATTTCGCATGAAACATGACGAAATTAACTTCGAATGACCAATAATAAAGTTTTATCCTCATCCCCCAGTTAACCTCACCTTTGTTAGTTACCTACCACCCCTCACATACCCCACACGGCACCGAACCTGCGACACCACGCTTCAGTAATTGATGCAATTAGTGCCCGAGGGGAAACTCGCCAAATTGAGAAACGAGGGTACGTTATGCGGTGGTACAAATATTGAAACGATATTTTGATTTCTAAATATACCTACTGATGTATGTTATAAGGTAGACAGTATTTAACAGGGCAGCTCCCTTAACGTAGCGGTAAAAATCCGTGATCGTGGGATTGATCCCGCTGATCATCCCGGAGAAAAAATCTTAGTGTAAGATGATTTTGTGAAAATTTTATTATTATTTATTACTAGCTGCACCCGCGGTTTTACCCGCGTTACTATGCTCCAGTGGGTCGGAGGGTGATGTTTTGTAGCCTAAATGTTAATCCAGCGTATAATCTATCCCGGTGCAAAATTTCAGCCTATTCTGTTCAGTAGTTTTGGCGTGAAAGAGTAACAAACATCCATCCATCCATAGTAGGATAGCGGTCCTAGAAACTAGAAATGTGATCCCGGTTTCGCACGGATGCACATTTCTAGTAGAAACTATAGCCTATGTTACTCAGGGATAATGTAGCATTCTAATAGTGTAAGAACTACCGAAATCCGTCCATTAGTATTTGAGTTAATTCGTCATTTTTATGTATCTGCCTTCTTCACTTCAATGGTATCCTGGGTCGTGGTCCTAAACCCATAAGAGTGCCCTCAGGTGTGTGCCACTTAGATATAGTGTGACCACTTGCAATTTTGATGCGGTTTTGATTTCTTCTTATAATAATAATAAGATAACAGAGATAAATGTCACAGGACAGACGGACAGACTATGTAGTCTGTAGAATTGTAAGATTTACTATTGCCTACTGCTGTTAGTTACCTAGTCGGATATTACATAGAGTAAGAATTATTTTTATTTATTTATTTAAATCTTTAGCACATAACTGTTCATAGGCGGACTTAATGCCAAAGGAATTATCTCCTAGTCAACTATTGGGTGGTGCAGAGACAAAGTGGTAGATGCTTATCTGTTAGTTATAATTTTTTATAAGCTTTATTTATATTATTACATTGTAATTCTGACAAGTACAAGTGTATGTAAATACCTAAGTGGTGAACCAAATTGACTGATTGCAATCGATCACGTTTTGCTGACCTAGCGACTCAATACGGGCCGCACGAGTGCGCCGCGAGTTTAGTGCATATCGGACAGCAACCGAATGCATTCCTTCGTTTTACCATTTTAACGATAGCTTAGTCTAACCGTCATCTTACTAATGCTTTTCCCAGCAATAAAACTTTTAAGTGATTTGAGTGCTTAACTTTGTAACAGAGAGAACCCCTTATACGGTATCAACTAAACCGTAGCCCCTACAAGCCATAGATAATACATAAGATATAGATAAACTGTGATACAAAAGATGACGAAAAAGAAAAAGCCCGGAGTTTCTTTCTTCCTTTCTTCTCCGAGTCGTCCACCTAGGTAGCTAGTGAAAGGTTGCAGGTTAGCTAGGGTAGGATTCTCGCCGGCAAGGACCGCGTTGCACCCCTACCCCTGCCCTGTGATCCAGCGTCTGTAGGCCGATCACTTCCTCTTATGTAAATAAATCTGACTTATATATCAGTGGTACCACTGGGTCGTGGTCCTAACCCCTTAAGGGTGCCCCCAGGTGTGTGCCACTTAATTGTATGTTTTTACCAATTTTTTCTATTTTGATCCATTAAAATCTATAATATATAATATGAACTTAAACTTATTATGAGTAGAGGAATTAATGACCAGCTGACTGACGGACTACTTTGTCTGTAATATCCTACAATTTGCTTCCGGTTTATTAAGTAAGTACCTAGTTTAATTCATAGAATAAGAATAATTGTGTAAGATTGTGATTCTGACAAGTACAAGTGTATGTAAATACATAAGTGCTGAATAAATTCATTATTTCATTATTTCATAAACCTACCTCAGTTCATGAAATCGAGTGTTTTCATTAAATAATCGCTTATTACCGTAGATAAAATAACAATTAACCAAGGTAACAGCACGTTAATCCGATCTGATTAAAGCTTCCAATTGGTTGGAAGCCCGGCGCTGGAGAGAGATGAGCATTCTAGTTATTAATTAATGTTTTGATTATTAACTCAGCTTATTGGATTTGCGTGAAACAAGCCCTAACTATATCGATTTAAGTGTAATTATACTAATGATATGAATATTCATTTCAATTCCGAAGCGGCTGTAGCCTAATAGCTAGGGTGTCGGACTTGCGACTATGTGGTCGCCGGTTCGATCGCCACCCCTTGTACTACCGACGTGAACCCACTTGTAACACAAACATTTTTTGCTTAGCATGAGGGGTAGGTACCTACTAGAATGAAAAACTATGCTTGTAATCTTAAAAATAATAAGTGACAAACGTAATTACTCTAGTCGACTGTAGGAACTAGGAACATTAATAGTCTGATCAACATGTAACTTTTTGGGTGACATTTTTGTATAGTCTCCGAAAATTACGATCAAGGTCATTCGATTGGGAATATTATGTAGAAAGTTTAAGAAAAAAATCCAAAAGGGGCCGATAAAATAGCAAAAGTTATAAATAATTAAAAAAAAAAGTAGGGGTTTGGTTTTTTTTTGAATATCTGATTAGACCAGACATTTTGACCAGACTATAACTAAAATTATTGGTTCTGCCATCGTGCATGAGGGGTACTCACACATGAGCAGTTTCGTGACTCTAAGTGAAGCACGTCTCGAGTAAGGGGAGTTATTTTGGTTCGTTAAAAAAACCAACTCACATCTATACTAATAAATAAAGCTGACCAGTTTGTTTGTTTACTTGATCGCGCTAATCTCAAGAACTACTGGTTCAATTTTGGAAAATTATTTCACTGTTGGACAGCTCATTAATTGAGGAAGGCTATACTTAGGCTATATTTAGTTAAGTTCATATGGAAACGGGAGTGACGCGGGCAAAAGATATATCCCACTAATATTATAAACGCGAAAGTTTGTAAGTATGGATGGATGGATGGATGTTTGTTACTCTTTCACGCAAAAACTACCAAATGGATTTGCTGAAACTTTGCACGGGGATAGTGAATAAGCTCGATTAGCATATAGGCTACAAAACATCACGCTCCGACCCACTGAAGCAGAGTAACGCGGGGCGCAGCTAGTTTTATATATAAATAAGCGAAGCAAAAACGTTGTACCCTTTTTTATGAAAGAGTAGAGAGAAGAGTTATATAGAGAAGGAGTGCAGAATGCTTATATAATTTTCTTAATAATGGTCGAATTTCGACCACTGTGCGACTCTATTTTCTTCTCTATTTTTAAAAAGACAACTCCCGCACTATGGTAATAAATCCCTGTGTCGCGGGGGACTTTACAAACATATATTTCACGGACACAAAGAACACCCAGACTCAGAATAACTATTTGTGGTTCACACAAAAAATTGTCCCGGGTGGGAATCGAACCCAGACCACCAGGTCTCAACTATCGTAACCACTGAGCCACCGGTGCAGTCAACGACTGCAAGTAAACTAGATTTTGAGTGTTAAACACATTGAGATCTCTTCTCTTTCATGTGTACCGCTGATTGGTTATCACATGATATGATGGTAGGAATCTCACAACATGACAAACTCCGTGGCGAAGCGGTATAAGTCTAAGGGGTCGTGGGTTCTATCCTCACGCCGGACAAGATATCATCGTGTAAATTCTAAATTCTGCGTGTCTTCCAAAACACGCTAAGCCGTTGGTCTCGATTGTTATAATATCATCTATAACAAGCATAAACCAGGTAGCGAGCAGCAGCGTTTCCTTTCCAACATAATACTGTGGTCATCTCCATCCGATGCCTCGTAGATCTGAAGTCCGAGAGGCTCGCAAACTGTAAAGTAGAGCGACACTTGCACAAAACCCCCTAAAGTACTAAAAGTCGTAATCCCTCAATTTCATCGCCAGCGACCGCCCTGAACCGAGGTCCAAACCCCACAGGGGGCGCCCTCTTGCGCAGGTTGCTTAGTTTGTAGTTCTTAAACCATTTATTAAGGCTGGAGCTCTGCTCACCTTTATGCCCGGTGAAGTAGCAAAAGCGTGGCTAACATCAATCGTGGCTAACATCAACCTACCTAGCGTGGCGACTATGATACCCTCCTGGGAGGAGGTCTAATTTCTGCTGTGGACGTTACATGGGTGGTATTGATGATGATGGTGGTTGGAAAATATAAGGGATGACTCTCAAACCCGTACTACAGGGGTCGTTGTTTTTTTAATATCATTAGCGGAAAGAAAACACAAGCCACCATACCTAACACGGTTGTTCCTTTATTTGTGTTGCGTCATCTCCCCCAATCTACGACACGCCAAATATTTGCTTATCGTTAGCTTTGCATCCCCAATTCCTAGCCACATAAACCTTAACTCAACTCGATAAAGTCCAATTTCGTTTGGCAAAAAATAAAGTTTCCTTGTATTATTAATTATTTTGTTATGTATCTTATTTTGTTAGTAATAAGGCTTAATTTTGTTTGCATTATCTTTGATGGTATTTATCAGAGCTTGACAAAAGGACCCTTTGGTATTCTGTTGTGTCTTAATATGATCGTCAATAAAACCTTTGTTTTTGGGTCCTTCTGTTTGTTGAACGCTTGTTGAGTTATTATTGGGGTTCCGTATGGATAGAGAATAATTGTTATTGGTTAAACGGTGATTTGACATTAAATTTGAAGAGAGATTTATTGATTGTGCCCCTTGAATACATTGTGTCTCACACCTGACGACAACCTCCGTAGCGTAGCGGTATTCGGCTCGCCTTGAATCTCGGAGGTCGTGGGATCGATCCCCACACCGGTCATGAAATCTTTGTGTAATTTCTAAGATTTCTTTCTTTCTGGTTGGTTGAGGGACTACCCTCCGTGTCTCGGAAAGCACGTTAAGCCGATGGTCCCGATTATTATAACATCATCTATAACAATCGTATATCAAGGAACGGGCAGCAGCGTTTCTTTGTTTGGTACAACATAATACTGCGGTCACCAACCCGCCTGCCAAGCGTGGTGACTATGGCAAATACCCTCCCTCGGGAGGAGGCCTATGTTCAGCAGTGGACGTTATACGGGCTGATGATGATTATGATTACATCCACTGCTGAAGGTGGGTCTCCTCAGTCAGCAGCTTTGAGGATTTTGCTTTCACACGTTTGGAAAGCGGATCCAGTAAGAGGATAACTAACCTTGAGGTGTTAGATGCTGCTGCCCATTCATCATCACGTACTTTATACTGTGCACATGATAGTAACATTATTTAAGACATTTTATATCACTTATAGATGTCTGCATCCAAATAATTCTGACTTAAATCTAACGCCTAATTGATCTTAGTCAGAAAAATAAATCATATCGAAGTCTTATACTCCGCAATTTTTTTGTAACATGCCTAAATATTCATTAAAAGGTGAGTATTAACAATATTCTTTTATTTTAGTTTCATTTAAATATCCGCAGACTTCTATGTAATTACAATAAAGACAATTCAATGGTGTCACTGAAGCCTGACCTATGATGTTGTCAAAAATAACAATTTCTAAACAAAATGTATCAATAAACTGTAAAGTGTAACTTCAGAATTAAACTTTAGAAACTTTATACTTCTTTTGATAAAAATGGTACAATAAATAATATAAATGTATCTCACCTGTGTCTCTAAGCTGCAGCGAGCCAACCTTGTTGGTGAGGTAGCCCCTGATGGAGCTAGCAACACGCGAGGGCGAGGCGGCGGCGGCGCCCCCCCGCAGAGCGCCCCCCAGCCGCCCGAGCAGCGCGCCCCCCTCCGCCTCCACGGTCAAAACTTCCCGAACACCCACACAAAATATCTGCTAGATACACGCTCAACTTTCGTATCGCTTAAATTTTCAATATGGCTCAATTCCCGTTCTAAATTCAAAATACTCGAGATTGAATAATAATCTTATGTTCCAATTTCAAAATGCTCAATTTCGGGTGTCGCTCAATGATTGAGTGTTTGGTCCGAATATTGAGTGTTAGTCTAAGTATAGTTAAGTTTAGATTACGAATAGTTTTTTAGTTAATCAGTGCGTTATTTGATATGTATCGGTTTAGGGCTAGTGCTCCATGGTGCGGTTTGAATCTGAAACAAAATAATATTCAAATCAATTTTTAAGAATAAGACGAACGTAAGGCACAGTATTATCATCATTATCAACAGCCGCTTCACGTCCACTGCTGAACATGGGCCTCCTCTTAACAGACCTTGGCAAGCCAGGATCGTAGAGGGATATTGCCATAATCACCACGCTTGGCAGACGGATTGGTGATCGCAGTAAGATGTAAATCTTGAGCTAATGGATGCTGCTGCCCATTCATCAGCCATATGTCCCTTAGTCGCCTTTTACGACACCCATGGGAAGTCATGGGGTGGTATATTCTAAGCCGGAAACCACACAGGCACAGTATGTCAGATAGAAAATATTATGTGTTCCTTATTATCAGTCATTTGAGGATTATATAATCGTAGGATGTTCACCGAGTCATCTACTCGGCGATGATGCACCGAGAAATAATTTCTATCCACCGGACGATAAGTGCCGTGTGGTTTCCGGCTTAGAACAGAGCAACCGATGTCCTCCCATGGGTGTCGTAAAAGGCGACTAAGGGACATATGGCTGATGGATGGGCAGCAGCATCTATTAGCTCAAGGTTTACATATTACTGCGATCACCAATCCGTCTGCCAAGCGTGGTGATTAAGGCAAAATCCCTCTACGATCCTGGCTTGCCAAGGTCTGTTAAGAGGAGGCCCATGTTCAGCAGTGGACGTCAACGGGCTGTTGATGATGATGATGATGATGGATGATAAGTGGCAGACCGGTCCAAATAAATTAAGTGACACAAGCCGCCCTCGCCGTACCAACTCACAAGACTTTTCTTATATTCCTTGGAGTTTTACGTGGCCTTCTGTCTGTGTGTCTGTCTGTGTGTATAAAGTCACATAAATTTCAAGGTTTTGTCTTGGTCACATTTGTAAGACTCCCTCCTTCCTATTGAAATATCACATGTCAAAATTTAGCCATACTTTATGGCTCCTTGTTGAATAATTGATCAGTCTTTTCCTGGCAGTGAAGACTGATCACACGCAAGGAGACTTAGTGCTTGTCTATTCAAAGTATTGTCACGATTGGACCAGCTGGTTGAGGCCTCCATCCCAGCTAATGTTGGTAACCCGGGGAGGTTTACCGCTACCATCCACTTTGGGCTCTGATTTTTTATAAATCAATACTGTTATTATGCTTTAGAATTCTGCAAGATTGGAGGTACCATGTGAGTCGAGCTTTCTTATTGAGATTTGGTACTTCTTCTCTACAAGATGATTAGAGTAGATGTTTCATCTGCTTGATGTGAAGCCACTATGACTTCATACGCAAGTATTTTTCGATGTCTTAGTAATTGGCGTGTAAGGTCACAGAATATTAGAGGTCACAAAAAGCCACTCTCTTTTCATCTCACTAGGCGGATGTGTGGCGGCAAGCAGCACTCGAACCACTTCCGTCCGCCATCTTGGTAACGGAAACAGACGCGGCTTACGACTTCCGGGCCGCTTTGTGCCGTCAAATGTAAAGTTTTGTGAATTATACATAAGTTTGGTGGTTCCGAGTGCTATATTGTTATTACTGAGAATGTATATTTTAAGCATATTTATTCTATTTTATTTGTAGCTGAAACCGCTTTTGAATAATTCATTTCTAAGTTGTTACTTAAAATTTTGTATTAAATATACCTACTTCACTGTTGTAAAAAGGCCTACGTGAAAAGGTTTTTTTCATAGCCACCACACTTTATAGGCGCATTGGTGTCCGTGGTCATGTTGTATTAGGTCACAGATAATCCTGGAGATCCCGCGGTACCAAATTGGCCGCGGGTGCCGTCGGGGGGCCGGATTGCTCATGCGTACCCGACCCCCGCCAACGGCGGATCGAAGGAGTGTCCAGGAGGTTTTAGTGGTGTAGGGTCCTCTCCTCGTGGTATGACCTTAGCATACCACGCTATGGAGAGGGCGAGTCCCACATATCCCACCGCCAGCGCGCGAATACGCTGAAGCGGTGGTGGGAATGCGTCAATGCATTTCCTCCCGGACAACAAAAAGGTCACAGATAATCGCTTATGTCCTTCCCTGGTATACGTATAGGTACCAGGAGTAGAATAAAATCCTGCTTACGTATGATATTCCTTCTAAAAACCAGACATAAAAAGATAAAGGCGCGGCCCATAAAACCATTATGTTTTGGCAGAAAGCAACGCGCCAGCAAATATCACGCAAAAATTGTTCATGAACGGGTCAGATGCCTATGTTCATCATACGCCATAGTAAATTTTGATCATCCATGCCACATATAATTATAACAATTCATACTAGAACCATACGTATATGGTTAACCATAGGCAACCATTTTAATTTCATCATCATCGGACAGTACAACGTCAATTTTATCAACAAATATATATTAGACTAACTTCCCGCGCGCGGTTTCACCCGCGTAACTCCCGTTCCCGTGGGAAATTCATAATAAAATATAGCCTATGTTCTTTCTCAGGCTCTAGACTATATCATTACCAAATTTCATTTAAATCGCTTCAGTAGTTAAGGCGTGATTGCGTAACAGACAGACAGACAGAGTTACTTTCACATTTATAATATTAGTAAGGATTGTCCGGGGCGAGCCTTGAATCTACGGAACCCCAAAACTTACACCATTACGAGTCTGTCATCTTATTGAGTTAATCATCTAATTTCTAATACATACATAATAAAATATCATATCGAATTGACTTCGTAGTAACTTCGTAGCATGCTGCTACATTGCGTTACGCCGTAGCACTAAAATGCTACGAAGCGATGCATTTATCAGTTCACGTGTCATTTATTTTTATTTGACGTCGAATTTGCTTATAACATCGATTTCTGAATATTTTCAATTTTTAAATCCGTTTTCTCAAACGTTAATCAAATCAACTAACATAGCTGTTAAAAATTGTATAAATTATCATCTGAATAGTAAATGGATGAGTCAATATTGACTAACAGTAGCGTAAAGCGCTAAAAATAGTAATTTGAAATCAAGTTTTATCATCCTGTTAGAATCACGATATTATAAATTATGGTAAAGTTAAGTAGAATCTTCATCATCATCATCACCAGCTCGTATAACGTTCTCCCGAGGGAAGGTTTTTACTATAGCCCGCTTAGCAAACAAATTGCTGACTGCAGTGTTATGTAACACAAAGGAAAACAGTTATACAAGTGCTACAGATGATGAAGTACAATCGGTACCAATAAAACGGGGTACCAACCAGACCCGGAAAGAAATTTTAGATTTTAAAGAAAGATTTTGTTAAGTTAGAATGTTTTCAGTTAAATTCGGGAACATGTTTGCAGCTTAAATCAGTATTTAATTAATTAATTAATTTAAAATATAATATAATTAATAAAAAAACCCTGATATATATTAATTAATGTGGTATCAGTTTTCATTATTATTAATTTTAATTTAACGCGTATAGTTAAACTGATTCCCGACGGCTTTGAAATTTGTGTATAATAAATATTTTTTTATTAAATAAGTTTAAAATAGAAATGTGGTAATAAATAATACAAAACTTATTTTTGATTTTAAAATAAATAAAGTTTTAAACTCAGTGAATTTAGCGCCACAATGTTTTTCTTAGAGATTTTTCTCTATATATATTTATAATCTGGTTTTAATATAAAGCCACACAATATATATTTTTTTTTAATTTTTAAAAAACTCTTACTTGGTACTTCTTAAATTGAAAAATTAAAAGCTGTGCAATATTGAAGTAATCATAACCATCTAAAACACCAATACTTAAATAATGTCAAATTATTTCTCAAGGGAAATTATCTTTGAGCAATGACTTGACTTTATTTTTAGACCTTCACTATATTAAATAAATTTATTGATAATTAATCCTGTACCCATTAAAAAAAGCTTCCAAATGAAGTTGAAATAATACGAAGCGGCTCGACTCTGTAGTAATACTCCCCCTCACTGTTACCTAGTGACATACATCACATAACACAGATTACGTAACTATTATATAACACACTTATTGACAGCTTCTGTGACGTCACTGTGCACGATATTAAAAATATTACCCAAAACACATTCTATGCACTAAAGCACACTAATTTCTGATAAAATCACTCATTAACGGAATACTTGAATAGAAAAATTATTAAAAAAAGTAAAATTATGTTCGATTCTATTTTAAAATTTGAACGTTAACACACTTACATCACTACACTAAAATTCTAAATTCGAAAAATGATCGTTATTCAAAATTCAAAATTGGGGTCTGTCAAATATACAAAATGGCGGACTAGAAAATGTAAAGAAATATTGACCTTTGTTTGTGTGGCAGGGTACTTCGCGCACCTGGAATCACCTCGCCCGGACTGGCAAGCTCGCCCAGTGAGCTGAAAACCCACTGCAGCCATGCGCAGAACACAACCCTCCTATTGGTGGAGGCTTTTTGGTGACGTCACAGGCGACTAGCCAATGGGGTGGCTCTGAAATTTTCATGTAGGTATCAGATCGGTCGATGGTTAAAAATAGGTTTAGAGGGTCGATGGGAGCGGTATCAAGCATTCATTTGATTGCTCAAGGCATTTTCTTAACGATTACAGATTTATGTAAATCGGTAACAATATTAATTGAACGATTTAGTTTTTTGTATTACGAAATAAGGCTGTTTTTTTATAATATAAAAAGTAATATTATAAATATAACGAGAAAGGAATATAAGAAGGAGAAGGCGTGTCGCACAAAATATTATATATCGAAGGCCCTGGAGATTAAATGACAACTAATATTAAAATAGTTTAAACGTTATGCAATATTTAAAATCTACACAGCCCAATCAATCTACTCAATTTATTTTCATTATCTTTTTATCGTTATTCACAAAGTTATAAAATTATACAGTTATACATTAGTCATCGTTTATTTTGAGGCAAATGAATGTGAATATTGTTATTAGATATAATAGTTACAATAAAAAAATAATTGTAAAAGCTATTTATAGAAATTGTGTTCTCGTCAAAGAAAGTATCTTAAAAAAATTTAGTTTGAATACAGTTTTATTCTCGTTCAAAACTTTCTAAGCTTAGCGACTAACATTATCTTAATAAACAGTTTGTTATGATATTATTATTATTATTTTAAGCTTAGTTAAAATTGCTTAAGTTGTTTGTCGTCAATGCATTGATGCAACAGCGATACATAGATAAAAAACTATGTTTAAGGACACCGATCAAACTAAAGCTAATAATTTTCTTCGTTCAAAAATTCTTCAATACAAACATCTGAATGTCATATCTACTACTATTAATTATAATATCTTATCGTAGGGTGTAATTATTAATCGTTAATTTTAAATATCTTTAAAATTTTGCATTTTAATAAGTTTTCACTCTAAGCTTTTTATTTAATGTTATTCTACAACGTATAGCTTTCTTATGTTTTAAAAACCAATGATAAAAATTATATATAATCTATAAGTGGTTAAACAAAGACCTAATAAAAATAAAAATATTACAAAGAGAAAATATTTGTTTGTTTGTTTGTATTGAATAGGCTCCGAAACTACTTAACCGATTTGAAAAATTATTTCACCGTTGGGAAGCTACACTATTCCCGGATGACATAGGCTATATTTAAACATGAAGTTCCCACGGGAACGGAAGCTACAAGGGTGTCATTATTAAGGGAAAAATATAATTATTTTTAAATAATAAAAGATTAGTAAGTAAATTCATTCGTTATTATAAATAAAGCAGAAACTTTCGTGTATAAAGTGTTTCAATGGAAAATAATTAAGCTTAAAAAGTAATTCTTCCGCTAATGATATTATTGATTCACAGTTTTCATCCTCATCAGCCCGTATAACGTCCACTGCTGAACAAGAGCCTCCTCCCGGGTGGGCTTTTGCTATACTCACCACTCTTGTCAGGCGGGTTGGTGACCGCAGTTGTGATTATATTGTAACACTTTCCTTGGTATAAAATTGTAATGTATGATTTTGTAATAACCGTGACGGTTTAGTGCCTTCTGAGGCACAGAGAGTAGCCCCTCAACCAAGCAGACCCGGAAATACATCGTAAATTTTACACTAATTTCTTATCCGGCGTGGATATTGAACTCACGATCTCCGACAGTTATAGCGTGACTATACCCCTATGCCATAGAGGATGTTTTAAAAGTAGGTATAAATAAAAATGAACACTGAAATTATCTTTATTAATGTTATGAATAATCTATTTCGCTTGTTTTAAGCATTTATACAAAAAAAATTACGTTTTGTCAAACTGCCCACTTTGATCTTTAATATCTAACGTTTGATTACGAATTACAAAGTCAAATCAATTTCAAATTTAGGCTTGAGTATTTGTATTTTGAATTTGGTGATTCATTTGTTAATCCTTTGATAAATGATAAGTCTCGTGCGCTCCGAGACCAATCATTTATGTAAGGTTTACTCTAAATGTAAAAATAATTATGTGGATAGTCTCAGCTTTTAAACTAAGATTGATACCTACACTAAGTTATAGCTACATTGCACGTTCAGTAAAAGGATTAATAAAAAATAAATTTGTTGTTAAAACCTTGCGTAAAATCCCCTTGTAATATGCCACGTCTACCCTTATCTAACTGTGAAAATGGCCTTGAAATGAAGCCAGATTTTATTTCTAAGTAGCATAAAGAAAAAGGACGAGATTACTAAGTTTCAAGCTTAAGATTTGTTTTAAATTTTCTACCTAAGCCCTACGAAAAGTTTCCTAACTTATACGTTATCACGAGGTCAATCTCAGCAAGACTGAGGGACATAAGTAGACCCTTTATTTGATAGTATGTAGTAAGGGTAGTAGTGTCGTACTTTTTCTTACGTGGGGTGGTAGAGTATAAAAGTTTAAGTATAGTTAACGCAAAAGTTGAGGGCCAATGGTACACTTGGTTGTGCGTGTATAATAGAAATAATACCAGCGACCACCCACAACCGTGGTCTATCTAAATCCCACAGGGGACTGCCTCTTCCACAGTTTCCTTAATTTGTAGTACTAGAGCCCTGCTCGCCTTTATGCCCGGTGACGGGGCAATAGCCTCGTGGCTAACTACATAAACGTCAGTTCGTAAAAATAAAGACATTTAATCATCATTTGTGTTACGAACACTAGTTCTTGTTTGCTCCATAATGTATAAGATTGTATCGAACCATGTTAACAATACATAAATGATCATAACATTTATTTTAACAATCGTATACCAGCGACCGATCAGCAACGTCCGACGGGCTTAACCAGTCATCACGCTGACAGACGGATGCCTGAATAACTATGGCCATACCTTCGGTAAAGGCCCAAGTTCAGCAGTAAACGTTATATGAGCTGATGATGATGACAATGGCAGTTTAACTAACTGCCATGCACCAGTTATATGAGTCAAGAGAAGGAATTAAATATCAAATATAATCCCTCCGGCACTTAAAAATAATGTATTTCTAAGAATCACTCAACAACTAATTTAAATATTCTAAATAATTAACTAAATAAAGAACACATTAAAAATCTACCTTAAAACAAACACGCAAAGCTGAAAATAGCTTGTATGTATAACTTCACATTTAATCCAATTTTCCAGTGACTGCGTTAATTGCTCTTTCATATACTTTTCTCTCAAAAGCTTTTAATGTTATTCTAACAAACTGAATGTTTTAGTTAGCAATAAATAATATTAATGACTAATAAGAAACTTTCGATGAAATTTATTTCTTAAATAAATCAAGAAATAAATTAAAATTTTAACTAACTTCCCGCTCAGGATTCCACCCGCGTAACTCCCGTCTCCGTAGGAACTTCATATTTAAATATAGGCTCTAACCTTCCTCAATAAATGGGCTATATAACACTGAAACAATTTTTCTAATCGGACCAGTAGTTCCTAAGATTAACGCGTTCAAGCTATACATATAAATCTTCCTTATGAGTAAAGTCTCAAATCAAAAAAGGCATCAAAATACATTGCATAGTTTTAAAGATCTAAGTATACATAGGGACGGACAGCGGAAAACGACTTTGTTTTATACTTTGTAGTGAATTATAGATTATAAACTTATAAATTATTAATCTACTTAAGCTTTTAACATTCCATTAAAAGAAGATTTCATAAAAAGGAGTACTCTGTAATTAATGATTATTTATTATAGTGTATCTCCTATAATCCGACCCCGTCTTAGGCTGCCTGTCCACCGGAGCGGAGCTAGGCTGCGGAGTGGAGAAACTGAGAAATATTAACTCTCCACATAATATAGACTATCTAATACTGAAAGATTTTTTAAATTGTGCCGCTATTCCTGAGAAAAACGCTTTCAAGCTATCTCTCTTACTCTTTAGCATTATGATGGCTTACGTTTGACCATAATCTCGCTTGATGGAAGGCGAAGATAAGGCCTAAGGTGATACACGCGTGCCTAGAAAGTGTCTGTTCACTTTAGCCTTAAAGATGTCCAGATTATAGCGTTCAGAGAGTGTAGAGTAACAATATATTTATACATGTATGACATTAGGACGCAATATAGATGACAATACGTGTGTATGCCTATCCCTACTAGAAAAGCCATAATGATACAATGAATTTTATTCAGCACTTAGTCATTTACTTGTCAGAATTACAATGTAATAAGATAAAATAAAAAAAACTATAACTAACAGATAATTGCTACTCTATGAAACATCCGACTAGGTAACTAACAGTAGTAGGCAATAGCAAATCATAAAACGATACAGACTACATAGTCCATAGTCCATCTGTCCTGTGACATTTATTTCTGTTATCTAATTATTATTATTATAAGAAGAAATTAAAACCGCATCAAAATTGCAAGTGGTCACACTATATCTAAGTAACACACGCCTGAGGATACCCTTATGGGGTTTAGGAGCACCAATTATATACCAATTAAAAGGTGCTCTAAATTCGCCGTACACAAATTAAGTAGGTACTCAATCGAACCAATCCAATCAAAATCATACGCTTAGTAAATCGGACCTCATATACATTACCACAACTATCATATATGTTCAACGTGAGTAAATTAAGTACCCCCCCTCCCCCCTTCTGATGACCAGTCATCCTAGCACTACATGCAGATGTACTATAAATACTGGCGGTCGATGTGTCCGCGCCTGCGCAATGGGGCCGCGCGATCATTCATCAGTTGGTTATATACTTATATATATATATATCAGTATATGTATATAATTTGGGTTGCGTACATTATGTATGTATTAGGAATTTTAACTTGATTTTCGGTAGGTATTGATCGGTACATGTATTTCTTGGAGTTCGTTTTATATTGGGTTTGTTATATGTAGTACTTATTAGGTACTTATCGTTCGGGTAATAAATAAATGTTAAAGAAATAACTGTAGTAAACTGTAGGAGTTAAATATCTAATGTATAAATTGTGATTAGCTATTTGAGTGATGCTTTGTTAGTTTTAGTTCCTAACATTTTGATTATGAGAAATACAAGTGTATGTAAATACCCTAGTAGTCATCATCATCAGCCCGTAAAACGTCCACTGCTGAAAATGGGCCTCCTCCTGAGAGAGGGTATTTGCCATAGTCACTACACTTGGCAGGCGGGTTGGTGACCGCAGTATTATGTTCTACATCACAAGGAACCGCTGCTGCCTATTCCTTGATGTGCGATTATTATAGATGATGTTATAAAAATCGGGACCAACGGCTTAACGTACTTTCCGAGGCACGGAGGGTAGTCCCTCAACCAACCAGACCCGGAAAGAAATCTTAGAATTTACACAAAGATTTTCCGTCCGGCGTGAGGAGCGAACCTCGAGAATTAAAGCGAGTCAAATACCGCTACGCTACGGAGGTTGTCAACAAACTTAATTTTTTCATTATTTTATTCTTAGGATCGTGTGTTTGACATTTATTTTGCTTTATTCAGTAGAGCGAGCAACTTTTTTTATTGTAACTTGGAAATTAAAAACGCAATTAACACTTAATATTTTAAAATTTAGATTAATATTGATTTCCGCAAAGTAACGTCCGATTTTATTAATTGATGTAATTTAATTAGTATTAAATCAATTTGTTCCCGTAAAAATATTTATGTAATAAAATGGTGCCGGCTTTAATACGTTGTGAAAATAAACACGTTACAAAATTTCGTGCTTTTGTGTACACTAAAGCTAATTTTCTACTTGAGTTATAAAAATAAGGGATAATAGTTAGAGCAGTTGCCTTGGTGTGGTACTTACACATAAACAAATAAAATTTATTAGTGAAAAAGATTGATATAGTGTTACTGCTATGCTACTGTTGTTCTTACGGGAGAGTATAATGGAAATTGTGCTCAAAATATCTAACTTGATGTTACGTTTTGCTATTCTGTTTTAGTTGTAGCAATTAGACTAGTCGGTTGCATGACTCTTAGGTAAAATAATATATAATAGGTCTTAAGCTACCGGCAGTAACCGTTTCTCTTCATCAAGCCGATTCTTCGACCATAAAGTAATACATACATAAGCTCACGCCTGTTGCCCAGCGGGGTAGGCAGAGACAATGGACCTCCACTTGCTACGATCCCTACACATATCTTTCGCTTCATTCACTCTCATAACATTCTTCATACAAGCACGTCGGTTAAGGGTGGATCTTATTGGACCTTTTGCGAGGATGTTTCCGATTTGGTCAGTAAACGTTCGTCGAGGTCTTTAAGTAATAATACCTTTTTTCCGGACGGCCATTATGTAGTTTTTGCTACTTCACCGGACATCATGTTTCGTTTGTTTGTGAGCGCGCCAATCGCGCTAATCTCAGGAACTACTGGTCCGATAAAATTAATTTACTGTTAGATAGCCTATTATCGAGATAGGCTAACTATATTTTATTATGAAGTTCTATTCTAGTCTCTATTCTAGTAATCTATATTTCTATACTAATATATGAAACGGGAAAACTATATATTTTTATATTTTTGTTTCTTTATTTCGAATCATCATCATTTCAGCCATAGGTTATCCACTGCTGGACAAAGGCCTCCCTCATAGATCTCCAGTCGTTATGATAATGAAATAATGAAATTTATTCAGCACTTAGGTATTTACATACACTTGTACTTGTCAAAATTACACTATATAAGACTAAATCTAACAAAAGTATCACTTAAGTAGCTAAAAACATTGTTATAATTATTTGATCTTACAGAATTTTTAATCAGTCTGTCCGTCTGTCGAGCGATAAATGACAAATGTACACATTAGGTATAGTAAGATAAGAGTTACGGTTAGGAGCAGCCTGCATCCACCGTGATCCCGGGGCTTTAACCAGATCATCCGTCCATCTAGTAGGTGGACGTCCTACCTTACGCTTGCCGATCCGCGGTCTCCATTCTAGAACTTTTCGGCCCCAACGGCCATCTGTTCTCCGTGCAATATTGCCTGCCCATTGCCACTTCAACGAACTAATCCGTTGGGCTGTTGTTCCGAATAAACAAACAAAAATATAAAAATCTACTGAACGGATTTCGATAATTCTTTCACCATTCGAATGCTACATTATCCGTGAGTAACATAGGCTATATAAGTTCACCCGTGCGAAGCCAGGACGGACCGCTAGTTTATTTTTATTTTTTTACTAACCCATTAATTATTTATTTATGTACAAATACACACAGAAGATATAAATACAACAAGACAGACAAACAGCAATGTACAAAGGTACTACTTATTTCTTAAGAAATCTCTTCCAGTAGACCTGAGAGAGGAGAAGTCAGAAGTAGAAAAAATATATTGTCCCACTGCTGGGCAAAGGTCTCCCCCATAAACTTCGACTCTTCCCTTTGTGCGTTCTCCGGCCAATCTCTCATGAATGCTTCTAGATCGTTAATAATACTAAAATAATCTTTTCCCGTTCGTTAAAGTCACAGTCACTAAATGAAATCTAAACTTAGCAACGATGTCAACTGTTCTAGAACCGTCGAGGCCCAGCCTCCAGACACTGTTTATATATTCATTGCGCTAAATGCAGCCACGGGACAAACATAACTAGTAGGATACTGTAGGAAACAAAATAGAATAGATACATTTTAGTATCTTTTTCTTACGTTTTTTTTTACTAACTCCCCTCGCAAAGTTGTTCCCACGTGGCTGCCATTCTCGTGGTAACTTCATAATTAAATATAACCTATAGCCTTTGTTAATAAATAGAATATATAACGATGACAGATTTTTTAAAATCGGTTCATTAGTTCCTGAGTTTAGCGCGTTCAAACAAACAAATAATTCTTAAGCCAAGTAAACGTGATCACATAATTAGGTAGACTGTAGATACCCGCGCGCGGTTTCTCCCGCGTATTTTCCGCTCCCGTGGGAAATTCATAAAAAAATATATAGCCTTATAGACTTCCTTGATAAATGTGCTATATAACACTGCAAGAATTTTGCAAATCGAATCAGTATAATATAATTTCTGAGATTGCCGCGTTCAAGCAAACAAACTCGTCAGCTTTATATATTAGTATAGATATAGATAAGCAGTAAATATAAGTTAAAATACTAATGTATCACAAACAAAATAAACAGACAAACTACGGTGATTGGATGAATTATGAGTCCTAGGAGTACTATCAGCGCTACTTCGTTCCGTCAAACATCAGGGGAAGCCGGGAGGCGAGGGCAATATATGATGGGTATCTCGATTTATAGCACTTTGGGGAACTGAGGGTGAAACACTTATGAGGGTAAAGTAATATTAAATAATGGATTAGGTTTCGCTTGGTACTTTTTTTTTAAGTTTATTTTTTATTTTTTTATTCGTTTGACACAAAACATACCCAGACTCACAACAATTATTCGTAGTTTACACAAATAAATATCCCGTACAGGAATCGAACCTAAACACCACGTCTCAGATGCCACTACTGGTGGTTGGTTACGGTAATAGCTAATGGATAAAATCTGAAAGTAGTTCCTAATTTGTTTGTGTAAGTTTAAGTTTATCTCCGTTGCCTTGAGGAAAAGTCCTGATAATGGAGACACCAATCCACCAGCCAAGCTTGGTCATTGGAAACGTTACGAACCTTTGATAAGAATAAGAATACCAATTGGAACAAGAGTTCCAATTAGTATTTGACCTTCATCATCATCATCATCACGCTCCCCTACCTTCATCATCATCAGCCCTTATACGGGCTGATGATGATGAAGGTGGCGGAGGGTGAAGCAAGTCATCCACTGCTGAACATGGGCCTCTTCCCGAGGAAGGGGTTTTGCCAGTCACCACATTGGCACTTTGGCAGGCGGGTTGGTGACGGCGGTATGTTGTACCACACAAGGAAACGCTGCTGCCCGTTCCTTGATCACGATTATTATAGATGATGTTATAACAATCGAAACCAATGGCTTAACGTGCTTTCCAAGGCATGGAGGGTAGTCCCTCAGCTTACCAAACCCGGAATGAAAAATTGCATAATTTTTATTCAATAATTAGATTGGTGTCTTACTTTTTGATCTGAAATTTTGTTGACGGGCGAAGAGGGGCAGAAACGGATAGCGTTTGTGCCCGGCTTTCGCCGTGAAATTTTTACTCCTGGTAACACAATAAAAAAGAATGAGGCAAGTTTGTCATGTCGTTATTTAAATGTTTTTAACTCTTTATGGAAAAGATTACCTTATACTATATTTCAAAATTGAGATTAATAAAATTCGACCACCGGCAGGATTCGAACCTGCATCTCTGGGTAAAGCCCCCAATGCCTTAACCAATTAGGCTACGGTGGAACCCTACCGATCATCGAAATTTATTAATCTCTTTTAACACGTCTCTAAGGGGGACGGTAGCGCCATCTATCGGTAATGATCCGCATTACTTCGATAATTAAATTTCGATGATCGGTAGGGTTCCACCGTAGCCTAATTGGTTAAGGCATTGGGGGCTTTACCCAGAGATGCAGGTTCGAATCCTGCCGGTGGTCGAATTTTATTAATCTCAATTTTGAAATATTGTCATGTCGTTTTCAAGTTATGCGCGTACATAAATTTTGATGAATTATTTTCAACTTTAATTGGCGTTCCGCCTCTGTGACTCCCAGAATAGTCATTTTAGCCTTAATTTAATGTATCTTTACTGGCATTTGGAGCGCCTGAGGGGTTTTAGTGGATAAACCCTCTCCTATTGGTATACTTGACATATCATGGCTATGGAGAGGGATGTCCTACACACCCCGCCGTTAAGGCATTGTGATGATGCTTAATTCATGTCCCAGTAATTAAGAATACATAAAAAACAAAATGTACTTTTTTATTATTATGCACAATTCATTTTGTATTATTTCTGGTGTACAATAAAAAGTATTCTACTTTAATATTTTAAAAATGTATGTATATTTTTTGTTTCACTTTTATTTAATGTCAAAATCAGCCTTGGTTAAGAGGTTTGCCGTCACTCACCCCACCGTGGTACACGTTGTAATTCCCACTGGTGGTAGGTGTGGGACGAGGGTAGCATAATAAACAGTTTGCATTTTAACAGGAGAGTCCAACTTGCGGGGTAGCTCGTATACAGAATATAGTAATTGTATGATTCTTGTATTCTTTGGTAACAATCACTACATAGTATAAAACAAAGTCGCTTCCCTGTCTGTCCGTCCCTATGTATGCTTAGATCTTGAAAACTACGCAACGGATTTTGATGCGGTTTTTTAAATAGATACAGTGATTCAAGAGGAAGGTTTATATGTATACATTAGCATTTCACCCGTGCGAAGCCGGGGCGGGTCGGTAGTATATTATATACTAATAATAAGAAAGAAAAAATATATATTTTATTTTTATTTTAATAGACTTCATTACAGGCACTTGTAAATATTCAAAACATTTTTAAAGAATTACATATAAGTTGTATTAATAACTTTAAGTTACATACTATATTTAGTTAATTTCATCATTATCTATATCTATACTAATAAGTATTATAAAGAGGAAAGATTTGTATGTAAGTATGTTTGTAACGAATTGGCTCAAAAAGTATTGGACCGATTTTAAAAATTCTTTCACCATTTGAATGCTACATTATCACTGATTAATATAGGCTATATTTAATTAGGAAGGTCCCACGGGAACGGGAGTTACGCGGGAGAAACCGCGCGTGAAAATCTAGTATTTTGTACGCTACGCTACTAGTATTGTACCGGCATAAGCTAGACTTATTATAGTAAAAGATTATAAAATTGGTACCGCAGTTGTGGAGTTAATATTACATTCCAATTATTTTATTCCAGTGGCACCCTGAGCGTTGGTCCTAACCCCTTAAGGATGTCCTCAGGTGGATGTCGCTTAAACTTTGGCCGGATTCTTGGAAGTTAATTTTAATTTTAGACCTGTTACCTTTAAGGCATCTTACTATACCTAATGTGTACACTTGTCATTTATCGCTCGACAGTCGGACAGACTGATTTAACATTCTGTAAGATCAAATAATTATAACAATGTTTTTAGCTACTTAAGTGATACTTTTGTTAGATTTAGTCTTATACAGTGTAATATTGACAAGTACAAGTGTATGTAAATACCTAAGTGCTGAATAGATTTCATTATTATTTCAGCATTATTACTACAAAAAATACCGAAATATATTAATATTTTTAGTGTATGGTATATTTCCCTAGTGCAGGAGTTGTTTTTTGTTTGTAACCAAAAAAACAAAAAGAACAGCCGCGCTAAGGAAAGTGTGTCGCGAGAGCGGTTTTGAAAGCTTTTTTTTCTGGTTTAAGTAGGTAGCCACGAGTCTATTGCTACTTCACCGGGCATAAAGGCGAGCAGAGCTCCAGCCTTAATAAATGGTTTAAAAACTATAAACTAAGCAACCTGCGCAAGAGGGCGCCTCCTGTGGGGCTTGGACCTCGGCTGAGGGTGGTCGCTGGCGATAAGATTGAGGGATTATGACTTTTAGTATTTTAGGGGAGTTTTGTGTCGCTCTACTTTACAGTTTGCGGGCCTCTCGGACTTCGGTTTCTACGAGAGCATCGGAAGGTTTTTAGCAAACTAAGCGGTGGGCGCGTCGCGTTAGCAGGCGCTCTATTCTCCGGCGTGTCGGATAGAGTGGATTTTTCTAAGCACTGGGTGTGGTTTGTACCAGATTTTTGCAGTCTACTAGTATTCTTGTTAACCCCTCGTGCTAATGCTTGTGTTACGAGTGGATTCACGTCGGTAGTGCAATGGGTAAGGTTCGAACCGGCGACCTCAAGATCACAAGTCCGACGCCCTAGCCATTGGGCTACGGCCGCTTAGAATAATAACAACTGCGTTCACCAACCCGTCTGCCAAGTGTAGTGACTATGGCAAAAAACTCCATCGATGCCTACGTTCAGGTGATGTTTGCTAGTCTTAACGATGAATAAATGGTACAGAATATTTGAAAAAACCGTCATTTTATTTTTAGCTAAGACCCGTCCCAATACAACTATTTTAGGAGCGAGTCTAATACCTTCTCACATAGAACTAACAAAAACGTTAACGTTCTGTATAAAACATTAAAATCCTACTTTTTTCTTTCGCCGGACATGGTGGAAATTCTATTTTCTACTTGTAACACAATTTTCTACTCTGAACTTACGTAGTTAAAGTTCAAAATCAGAATGGTTTCTAGCACACAACAAAGCCCCTTCATAATTCCTCATAGCACCGTCTAAAACGTGCTTTTGCTTTGGAATATGATCCTTAACTCTATATACATAGAGTCGATATTTAAATGAATGTTTTTTTGGATAGTCTATTTTTCGTATCTGTAAAAGCGTCAGTTTTTCGTCAGAATATTGCATGAGACTCTTAGAAAACCAGTCTTTTTCACTTTGAAGGACTAATGGACGGGAAAAGAAGTTTTATTTAACTATTTTAAGACTAAATCTTTATTAACTAGCTTGAGTCCGCGACTTTGTCCACTTTGTATAAGTGGAATAGCTTCTTTGGGCTAACCCAGGTTTTGAAACATTGTTCATTAGTGCTCTGTCCCTTTTGATCTTGTCATTATGATATATACCTAGCCTAAAGCCTTTCTCGATAAATGGGCTATGTATGTAACACTGAAAGAATTTTCCAAGTCGGACCAGTAGTTTGAGATTAACGCGATCAACGAAACAATCTATTCCGCGGACTCCGTGAGTTAAGTTTAGTTCAAGCAAAGCTTCAATACATACATACCTCTAAATACATGTCGTCACACCTTTCTCCCATGTAGAGGTAGAGTAGAGACGAAGGAACTCCATCTGCCTTGGTCCCGGCAATTCTTCAACTTATACAAAGTATTCATGATTATCAACAACTTTTACAATAGGACCAACACTGAAATCACGAAAATAGAATCAGCTATTCCATACATTTATGTTCACTTAAATCGACAAAATGTATGAAACAGCTTATTTTTTATACGCGATTTGGGGGTTGGTCTCATATTAACAGTTGTTTATAGTCATCAGTACTTTCACTCACTGACAGGTTGTTGGTGTTTTAAAAATAACCTTGTATATCAGTATAGAAGTATAAATATATATGTTTGAGTAGTAAGCAGTAGTAAAGTAGAGTTGACTCATCGATCGGATGACCGAGTTTAGTAACCGCAGCACTCAAATAAATCCCGGAGTTGACACCCGGACTAGCGGTAATCGCTCAGGTCTGGCTGGAACTAAACTGGTTTCGGGTTTAGTCTAAATCCATAGAGATTTGAACTAGAGTTTTAGGTCAGCAGCAGTGAGATACGATCTACATTTTTATTTCCAGGCTTTTAAAAGTTCGAAAGCACAAGCAGCAAGTTCTACAAAATATTGGGACTTGGTGAATACAAACTTTCTCCCGCGCGCGGTTTCAGCCGCGATACTCCCGTTCCCGTTGAAACTTCATAATAAAGTGTAGTCGCCTTCCTCGATAAATGGGATATTTCAAATCACTCACAGATTAGTGCGTTCAAGAAAACAAACAAACAAACAATAGTCAGAATAGATAATCTTTACACAGCTAGTCTATACTAATATTATAAAGGGTTAAAGTAAGAGAGTCCTACGGGGGCTATAATGGGGGGAGGCTCACTCGCAGATCCCGTTACCGTTGGAATGTCGTCTTAAAATACAGCTTAAGATTCTAAAAATATGTGAATATTTTGATTGGTAAAAAGATTTTCTAACTCGGTTGGATTCAGATATCTTTTTGAGCACCAATGGTATCGCAGATTCTCAATATAGTTTCACAAGTTTACACACAAAATAATATCCCAACAGGAACTACACCTTACAGCGGAACGAAACGTTTGCGAAATGTAGGACATTTGATCAGCGCCATCTATTGAGACACTCGCAAACTAAAATGACTTGTACACTAAGACATTATTATTTTCTAGACTGATAGACTCATTTTATCTGAAAAAATATCACAATCTTTACCTCTTTATAATATTATATACTTAGTACAGAACTACTACTAACTCAAGTAAAGTACTCTTTATTGGCCGCTGGCACGCTTTAATAAGGCCGTCTTCCGGGCTTAAATTTTACAAGATTATCTCATTTTATCTAATATTTTCGTCCTCTTTTGTGTTTATTATGATTTATTCCGGGTCCCCTTGTTAACTTCTTCCATTTATTTAAATTAGCGATTCTTTCCTAAATCTCACTGTCGTCTTGTCACTCGTAGATATCATGTAAAAATCGTAGACAACTAATTTAGCTTTTTTATTCTTGTAGCTTCCTGCACGTGGTTTTAGCCGCGTAACCCCCGTTGCCGAAGGAACTTCATAATTAAATATAACCTATAGCTTTCGTAGCTGTAGTCTATATTGTAACATCTATTCAACCTGTAAATCACAATAAATATTATTGATTGATTGATTTATACGTAATTCCAATCAGATTTATATCCTACTAATATAATAAACGCGAAAGTTCGTAAGTATGGATGGATGTTTGTTACTCTTTCACGCCAAAACTTCTGAACGGAATTGGCGGAAATTTTGCACTGGGATAGGTTATACGCTGGATTAACATATAGGCTACAAAACATCACGCTCCGACCCACTGGAGCAGAGTAACACGGGTAAAACCGCGAAGCGCAGCTAGTCTTATATATATACTAATATATAAGCTGAGGAGTTTGTTTATTTGCTTGATCGCGCTAAACTTAGAAACAACTGGTCCGATTTGAAAAATTCGTTCATTTTTAGATAGCCCATTTATCGAGGAAGGCTATAGGATATATATAACTATGAAGTTCCCACGGGAACGGGAGTTACAAAGGTGGAACGGCGCCCGGAAGCTAGTATTTGTATATCAATAATTTACAAGCACACCATGTATCACACCCTTTCTGGTAGCGACTTCAACCCCATTGCATAGTTAGATTACACGCGGTTACATGGGGTTTATGGGGGTGCCACATGCTGCGTGATTCTTTAATTTACGACGGATTTAGTAGCCCACAATACCTTATCTGACTTCGTAGTGTGTCTAATACGTAAAGAGAAGTCAGGAAAAGTGTTAACATTCATTCTGCAGAAGCATTTGGTCGTAAGTGCCAGTTAACGATAAAGGCACATACGACGAATGTTTCTGACGTATAATGACACATCCGACCTTATGCTTCTGAGCTCTAGAATTATTTGCTTAGATATTAAGGCTACTCTTTCTTTTTAATGGAATTATTCCACTCTCACACTGCAACTCCTGTAAGCCATGATCAACAGTGGACACATCAGAAATAGATGCATGCAGATACATCAGAAATAGATGAGGAGGAATAGGAAATGATATGACTACTCTTGGATATTAAAACAATGTCCATAAAAGTTTTACTGCAGGGGAAGAGGTTGCAACCTCTTCAGTTGCCTAATTTTTTTTTTTTCTTTTATAAAAAAGATTACTAGCAGAGTTTTGCAGTCTACTAGTATTCTTGTTAACTCCTCGTGCTAAGCTAACTGCTTGTGTTACGAGTAGGTTCACGTCGGTAGTGCAATGGGTGGGGTTCGAACCGGCGACCTCAAGACCACAAGTCCGACGCCTTAGCCATTGGGCTCCAGAAAAAAGGTTTCCTGTCAGTTATTATAATTTTAACTGTTAATCGAATTAAACCGAATTTTACATATCCAATTTTCCTATTTTATGTTCATCACGCATATAAATGGTGTACTTGAACAAATAGTACCTATCTAAGTTATAGATTCGATTGTGTGTTCTGCGTAATTAAGCTCGTAAGCAAATACCCTAGCCCTTTCTGTTAGGGGTAGCAATGAATGAGTGCCCTCACTACAATGTTAGAAGACAAAATCGCGAATTATCAGTTCATCTAGCAGCTAGTTTATCGACCATACATTATAAGAGCATATCTTACATTTAAAAAATGATCTGATGTACGGTGCTATTTAATATTCAAAAAAATATTATGAACCCGATTAACGTCCACTGTTGAACTTGGGCCTCCTCCCAAAGGAGAGTCAAAGTCAAAGTCAAAATTTCTTTATTTATATAGACACAATTCAGAAAATTAAATCATGTTCTTATGATGCGTCCATTTCTTTTCTTACCACCAGTTCAAGACGTGGCAACTCTGAGAAGAACTGGCAAGAAACTCAGAGGAATCCTTTTAAAAAAAAACAATTTATCGTTACTATTACAATATTGTTTAGCAGCAGTGTCATTCCAGAGCAAGTTCCCAATGAGAGCTTCGCCATAGTCACCACGCTTGGCAGGTGGCTTAGTGACATAACAGTTTTATGTACACACACCAGGAAACACTGTTGTCCAATCATATATACAATCGCCGGTATACAATTAATATAATATAGATGATTATAACAATCGGTAGAAACGGCTTACATGCTTTCCGAAGCACAGAGGGTAGTCCCTCAACCAGACCCGAAAATAAAACGTTAGATTAAACCCAAGCCAACCCTTGAAAAATTGCAAGGTCAATTTGGCAATAAATGCATTATGACCGAAGCGTTTTCCTAATTTCCCAAGGTACTGAAAAAATCATGCTCAGTGAGTAATAGTGATTATTTATCTTCGCTCATTTTCCCAATATTTCGGGGGATTTCTCAGGGTCATTACAATGCAGACCAGGTCCCCACAACTTATTACCTACCTCAGTGAGTTGTTAGTTCGCTCACGTAAGCGATAACGCCTATAAATGTATCTCGTGATATCGATTGGAGAGATTTATTTGTATGGATTTAGGTACAGCATTTTCTGATAATGCAGTATAGAGTAGGTACATAAGTTTCATACAGCAATTTAGTTTTAGATGCGACTTTACCTATGTAACATCGCACCTTTATTCTCTAATAAAAATGTTTTTTTAAGTCTCGGATATAGTGGATTCGATCCCCACGCTGGACATCAAATCTTTGTGTAAATTCTAAGATTTCTTTTCGGGTCTGGTTGGTTGAGGGACTACCCTCCGTCCTTCGGAAAGCACGTTAAGCCGTATATCAAGCGTATACCAGAGAATGGGTAGCAGCGTGTCCTTATGCGACTATGTATCAAGCGGAGTGACTATGGCAAAACTCTCCCTCGGGAGGAGGCCCATGTTCAGCTGTGGACATAATACGGGCTCATCAGCCCATATAATCATACATATATAATTAACTTTCGAGTTTATCATATTAGTAGGAATTATCATCATAAATCCTAGTAATATTATAAACGCGAAAGTTTGTAAGAATGGATGGATCGATGTTTGTTACTCTTTCATGTAAAAACTTCTGAATGGATTTGGCTAAAACTTTGCACGGGGATAGTTAATAAGCTCGAATAACATATAAGTTACAAAAAATCACACTCCGACCCACTGGAGCAGAGTTACGCGGGTAAAATCGCAAGGCGCAACTACTATAATATGAAACTTTATTTATGTTTACTTAATAAGTTACTTTCAATTTATAAATTCTATAACTGTTTGCCTTGACCTCCGCTGTGACGGACAAAAGGTCAGTCCCACAAAGTCACCCGAGTGACAAAGTCTACAAGAATTTGTGTAATGTGGCACTTCGCCGCAGACCAATTTATGTTATGACATTCTAAATAATGCAATGTAAAAAGCTACTTTGAATTCGAAATCGAGAAAACAAACCGTAGAAAAAGACTAAAGTTTAATTTTATAATTTCTACGTCATAGAGCTTCGTGAAAGGATTAGGTATGTGGGTTTGAAAGTGAGCTGTTGATTAAGTTTTGGATACCGACATAATTAATTATAGTTAGTTCCTACTGCAGTATTTGAGTTAGGTACTTGAACTTTGTACATTTATTTATAACTAGCGGCTCGCCCTGGCTTCGCACGGGTGGACAAAAAATGTTCCGAACGCTACCAAACCTGGACAGGACTATCCGCTGGGTCAATCTAAGGTCCCACAATTTCTTTGTTTAGCTGTCAGTTTCGATTTGAGAGACTGTTTTTTAGAAATGAACGTTTAAACTGATGTTTTGATTGATTCATTTTTCGTTTCGCCGTCAGTTGCGTGCTGTTATTACATGTCAGTTGCATTTTGTTATACCACGTTTTATTTCCACGGGAACGGGATAAAAAGTATCCTATGTCCTACTCCTGGTTCTAAGCTACCTCCCCATCAATTTTGATCCAAATCGGTTAAGCCGCTCTTGAGTTATAAATAGTGTAACTAACACGACTTTCTTTTATATATATATATAGATAAATAATTGTAACTACTTAATTATTGTTTTTATATCTATTTAGATCGCTGTCGACACTCTAAGAAGAAGATTGTTTTTATAGTATGAATAAAGTACATAGATGAAACAGAGATGTATACCGAATTACTAAGGTTAGGTTGAAGGACCTGTGTATGTACTAGCCATGATACCATTTAGTAAATAGGTACTTAACTTCTTATCGTTATATTGTTAAGGGAAGACACTAGCCTCCACGACACAAGGTACCTAGTGGCGTCTAGTGCATTAAAAAGAAAGAAATGAAAGGTCGAATATTGTATTACTTTATATTGATAAATATCTACTGTATTATGTATTTGGACTTAATAAACATCTTTTACTTTTATCTTTACTGTAAGTTTTAAATTATATTAATTACGTGCTTTCCGCGCGCCGTTTCATCCACGTATCTCCCGTTCCTGTAGGCGCTCCATAATGAAAGCCTTATAGTCTTTCTCGATAAATTGAAGAATGTTTCCAATCGGGCCGTGGGGCTTTTAGGACCGGGACCGCGGTCCCGGATTCCACCTATAAATTAAATATTTACTGTTCAGTAGTATTTTGGGACTACAAATAAAAAAAAGTAAAGTATGTCTTACGAAAGTACGGTCAACCAAAAATTTTTGAATAAGTATAAAAAGAATTTAGTTAAATGATAATTTGTCTTTTATTTCTAAAATCACAGCTTTCTATTGGAATAAAAAATGTAGGTACTTATTAAGAAATATAATTACTATACTATATAAATATGATAATATGTTTAAAAATGAAATACAACAGTTCAATTAAAAACATTTATGTTTTTATCCCTTACTACACATTGCATATAACAATCTCCTACCTAAATTTAACGTCAAAAATAAACAGTATCTTAGTGAGCACATGGCAGCAGTAATAAAAATCTCTACACTTATTGAAAACAATTACTACGAACGAACGTAAGGCAAAAACCTGACAAAAATATAGATCTTTTAACTTACAATATACACCGTGAAATTTTAATGGTTGTTTTCCCGAAGCAGAACAACTTGCCGTCGGTAGTACTATCGAAACATATATTTTTTTTTTTAGACATGATTTGGATTTAAAATTATAAAAAAAAATATTAGACAACTCGAAAGCGTGATAAACAGTAGTAACACTAGACGGAGTGAACGGACCTTGTAGGTACTACTCGAATCGCACGCGCTGCTGACAAAGTAAAGAACGATCCATAAACGTTCAAAGCAAAATAAGAGCTCAATGGTAGTTATACGGCATAAAATAGCCTGCACGCAAGAATCACAAACGAGCCGACTTCCTTTGTCATTCGCCGCGCGGCGCCGACGCCGGAACGCCCCGCGCTCTCCTTCGACTCCCTCCTTCCTTAGTTGTCCCGTGAACGTCGGAAGCGCAGCACGCGTTATCTTATTACTTTATTAGTATTATGGATCGACATTACAGTTTTAGTAATTTAGAGTACGGCGCTATGGTGCAACTGTACGCTAGGGCTAATTATAATTCCCATACTGCCTGGCGTCTTTACGCCGAGCTGCAACACTTGGCGTCACTCCGTCTTCGCGGAGTTCTGAACCCTCAAGTCATACAGGACCGGACGATCGTAGCGGCGACGGCTACTCGATCATGGGCAGTTCCAAGTGCCAGCACATGCACAGGGCAGAGGTCGATCGGCCGTTCTTTCGCCAGAGCTCGACGAGGAGATCATCGTGTACTTCGAACGCGATCCTCGCCGAAGTACGCGAATGGCGGCAGCTAAGTTTGGCGTAAGCCAATACTACGTCTGGAAACTACTCAACTCAGAAGGACTGCATCCATATCATTTCCGCGGAGTTCATTTAATTTTTCATTTTTGTTAAATACGCCTTAAATACTGTATTAGGTATCTAATTCAGAAAATTATTGTTCTTAGATAATACATTTGTTTTAAGTTACGTTTTCTGTAAGTTATAGCTAAAAAGGTATTGGATAAAGCTTATTATTATGATTGGGTACTGTGTTACATTACCTAAGGTGTAGGTATCAGCTGATTGACTAACACCCGGGTCAACGAACGCGCGCCCGATCGACGCGAGCGCTAGGTATCGCGAGGTATTACTATCGGTTCGATGTCACTTTCGAGTTCGGTTTTTCACGATTGTTAATCGGCCATTTTTGGTTTATAATATTTAGTTTTTGTATAAATTGAATGTTTAACTAAGACCAAACCTTTTCGCTGCGGGAAAACAACCATTTCAATTTCAGCGTGTATAAAATCAGTCTCACAACAATTTTTATAAAATGATAAAATATTTCTTTTTTTTTTAATCACAGCATTGTCTTAACTTAAAAATAATAAACAGCATAATAAACAACAACATAAAACCGCTATACTTATAATTATTTGAATATAATCAACAGTCTTGAACTTAACATTAAACATTTCAACAATATAAAATAATTTTGCATCAGTTTTAAAAGTATTGAAAATTGATTAGCTTTAAAATCTAAATTTTTCTAGACAATGACCAATACTTACCTGGTCATTTATTTTGGACGTTAAATTTAGGTAGGAGATTGTTATGTGCAATGTGTAGATGTAAGGGATAAAAACTGTTGTATTTCATTTTTGAACATTATTATCATATCTATATAGTATCTATAGTAATTATATTTCTTAATAAGTAGCTACATATTTTTTCATTCCAATAGAAAGTTGTGATTTTAGCAATAAAAGACAATTTATCATTTAATAAAAATAGTTTTATTTATACTTATTCAAAATGTTTTGGTTGACCGTACTTTCGTAAGACATATTTTAATCTATATTTGTGGTCCCAAAATACTACTGAAAAATAAATATTTAATTTATAGGTGGAATCCGGGACCGCGGTCCCGGTCCTAAAAGCCCCACGACCCTTCCAATCGGACTAGTAGTTCGTTGCAGACAACAAACAAAAGAGTTTGTTTGTTCCAGTTTTATATATTAGTAGGATTGGCGCTGGCCTTGGGGAGTAGGGAACATGGGCCCTGCTCCCCCCTCTATAGGGAAAGAGGCCGACCCGTGAGGAGGAGGTATGCCTGAGTACTTCGGGCGTCCCGTAACTGGATATACGGGCCATATATAAATAGGCCCAGGAGAGTCCGCGGCACCATCAAAGCCGCGGGCGGCCGCCGTGAGGGTTTCACTGGAATTGAAAGCACGAACAGCGATAATGGATGGCCCCCACACTCATGGCGGAAGAAGGAGTTGGTTGAGCGGCGCTGGTTTAGACAATTACTGACGTCGAACCTATGTTAGGGCGCCTAACCCAGATTATTTTGTATGGCAAGGTACTGTAGCTTATTTTGCCAAGTACAGTCAACCAAAGAGATAGGTTTACACCGTCAGGTGTCCTATATATGTAATAATGTAAATAAAAATGTTTTTGTCAGTATAACAGCCGGTAATTCTTTCGCTTCGCTGCTAGCTGTGTTCAAATATACATAATAGGGAAGTATTCTCATAAACGTGTACTTATAAATTTAAAATGCGTTTTATGGGGTGTAAACCTATCTCTTTTGCTGACTGTAGGTACACTTCTCATTGATTAACCTTTTTTTATTAAAAATATACACGTATAATTTAACATTTTAACGTTACATTAAGTAAAACTGATCGGAAATCTGCCAATTATTATCAATACCAATTACCTTATACTATTTGAAATATAGTATAAGGTAATCTTTTCCATAAAGAGATAAAAACATTTAAATAATGTGAAAAACGGGCGGTGTCATCGTTTAATATTTAATACCAAATGTAACTTTGGCGATATTTATCGAAGTAATGCGAATCATTACCGATAGATGGCACTAACGTCCTCCTTAGAGACGTGTTACAAAGAGATTAATAAATTTCGATGACCGGCTGTGGTTCCACCGTAGCCTAATTGGTTAAGGCATTGGGAGCTTTACCCAAAGATGCAGGTTCGAATCCTGCCGGTGGTCGAATTTTATTAATCTCAAATTTTGAAATATAGTATAAGGTAATCTTTTCCATAAAGAGATAAAAACATTTAAATAATATTATCAACGTGTTCAAAACCATAGAGTGAATAGTGCCGGTTTACCAAAACTTTCAATAGATGTCGTTGTACAGTTTGGCTAAATCTGGCAATGGTTTCGTTCACGCTGTCCACCTAGGCTCGTCCATATTATTTGTCAAGAGAAACTAATTACATTAGTTTTTATAATCATGCCATAATGTGTTAGAAAATGAGTGAGACACGAGATGGTATTTTTGTCTGTTTAATTTGAGTAAAGCTAAACCTTAAATACTAATGTGGCGCGTGCTTATTACTGTTTAAACTTATCTATTATAAATCTACTACGTGATTTATGGCCGCCACAAGTTCATAGTTCACCCAATAAATAGGTATTCAAGTTCAAAGATTGTTGTTTCATTGAAAACCATCATACATCACGGTGGGATACCTCAGGATATTTTCACAACGACTATAAAATAACAGTGTACAACGCATTAATTATATTAAGTTACCTGGCACACTTCCAATAAAGCCTTGCTATGAATAAAATTTCTTGAAGGAAAACTTTAACAAGCTTACCAACTGAAACAAGTTTATTTCTGTAAGTTTACAAGTATCGCGTCCATAAAGAAACCCCATTTCATAAATAAATCATATTGTGTTGTCAGTTCTTCAGTGGAGACAATAAAAACTTTATTATTTTCGAATAAATATTTTAAGTAGGTCTGCAACGGTGACAGTGGTAGTTGTTTCTGAGACCTGGTATTCTGGGTTCGATTATCTCTCGAGACAATTGTGAGTAGAGTTGATATAAGCCTGTGACTTATGTATTTATCCCCGGGATTTATAACCATAATGTAAGTCGTTTTAAAAAAAAAGAGAGGAAAATATACATAACTTTCCGTAAAAACCTACTTAAATGAAATGAAATAGTTTATTAGCAACGTAGACGAATAATTCGCGCTTGTTATACGTCATTTACAATGCATAACACATTTAAGTAAATTTTTTTGATATAGGTACTTAATTAAGAATAATATTTTTAACATTATATACAGGTCTTCAGTAAATGGTATATATATATATAAATATTTTTATCAGCCTGTATAACGTCTTCTGTTGAACAAGTAGCTCCCTAATAAGGGACTTGCTATAATCGCCACGACTGGCACGTGGGTTGGCGAGCGCAGTATTATGTCATCATCATCATCAGCCCGTATAACGTCCATTGCTGAACATGGGCCTCCTCCTGAGGGAGGGTATTTGCCATAGTCACCACGCTCGGCAGGCGGGTTGGTGACCGCAGTATTATGTTTTGCCACACAAGGAAACGCTGCTGCCCGTTCCTTGATATACGATTATTATAGATGATGTTATAACAATCGGGACCAACGGCTTAACGAGCTTTCCGAGGCACGGAGGGTAGTCCCTCAACCAACCAGACCCGGAAAGAAATCTTAGAATTTACACAAAGATTTCTTGTCCGGTGTGGGGATCGAACCCACGACCTCCGAGATTTAAAGCAAGCCAAAAGTGGACGCAAACGGATGATGATGATGATGAATACACCCTTTCACGACACGATTCGGCATTTTGTTACAAATAATGAAGTTTGTCATGTTATCAATCACCTGACGCTGTGAAGCTTGAGCTGTGTATGTACACGCCAAGGCAGAGTTTTACAGGCGTCAGTGTGGTATTCGCAGCGCTCCGATTTTACTTTTTATTTGGTATAAGCCAGCCCAGTGTAGAAATTATCACAAGATACACTAAACAATTTAGGTAAATAGGTAATGAATTCAATAGCCTTACGCCTGACTGGCTACTGTGCTAATGAGATTTTAGTAATTAATACGAATAGAAAGTCGAATGATAGGACAATATGTTTTGTCATGTATGTCACGTAATAACGTGATATAACGTACTAAGTAATTGAAGTAACACTTCGAGAGAAAATCTACTTTCAACACAACAGAATAAGAATCAATTTAGCTTATACGTGAGAGATCAAAGCTAATCACGCCCATAATAAATTTCTATATATCTATACATACCTATAGTAAAACTGGTACAGATCAAATTCTGTACCTATATATAGATTTTTATTTTTTTTTATTTTAGAAAAATCATAATAATGGAATTTAATGGATTTTTAATTGTCTATACGTCTGTCTGATTGATTCTTTGAAGGAGCATTAAAGCGAAATCCTAATTAAAAAGACTTTAATGACTAAAATAACTTTAATAAAGTATATTAATCCTTGTATTAACATAATCAACAACATTTACAACTTCACTACAAATCTGCCAATACACTAATTGTGTACATCATCATGATCAGCCCGTATAACGTCCAGTCCTGAACATGGGACTCCTCCCGGGAGAGGGTATTCGCCATAGTCACCACGCTTGGCAGGCGGGTTGGTGACCGCAGTATTATGTTGTACCACACAAGGAAACGCTGCTGCCCGTTCCTTGATATACGATTATTATAGATGATATTATAACAATCGGGACCAACGGCTTAACGTGCTTTCCGAAGCACGGAGGGTATTCCCTCAACCATCCAGACCCGGAAAGAAATCTTAGAATTTACACAAAGATTTCTTGTTCGGTGTGGGGATCGAACCCACAACCTCCAACATTTAAAGCGAGCCTAATACCAATTTTTTGTGTTCAAGCCAACGATTTATTCTACAAAAACAAAGACTATCCAACAAAGAAGCAAATCCAATTCATTCCTACAAATTGTTCATTGAGGGAAGGACATAATTAATCCAGCTCAGCATAGAAATAAAAAATACAATGTAATACTGAATGTCCGGCCGCCGCTCTGTAATACAATTTGCGAAGCCGTAACGTTGTGCCACAGAGAGCTGCAAGTTGAGTTATATCATTCACTAGCTGCGCCCCGCGGTTTTATTCGCGTTACTCTGCTCCAGTGGTCCAGCGTATAACCTATCCCAGTGCAAAATTTCAGCCAATTCCGTTAAGTAGTTTTGGCGTGAAAGAGTAACAAACTTCCATCCATCCATACTTACAAACTTTCGCGTTTATAATATTAGTTGGATAAATGTTCTACTCATCATCATCATCATCACCACTATTCGTAAATCTACTGTTTACTCCAGTGGCACCCTGAGCGTTAGTCCTAACCCCTTAAAGGTGCCTTCAGGTGGATGTCACTTAGATCTTGGCCGGATTCTTGGAAGTTAATTTTATACCAGTTACCTTTAAGTCTTCTTACAATAATGTGTACATTTGTCATTTATCGCACGACAGACGGATTATAAAATTTGTAAGATAAAAAAAGGTTAGCTACTTAACTGATACTTTAGTTAGATTTACTCTTACACATTGTAATTTTCACAAGTACGTAGTGTTTGTAAATACCTAAGTGCTGAATAAATTTCATTATTTGATTATTTCATCAGCCTGAATAATGTTCACTGCCAAGGGCCTCCTCCCAAAGGGAGGGTTTTATCATAATATAGATAATTTATTTTGACAATTGTTCATCATGATGGTACGACGACAGTCAGAACCAATTATTGAATGTGCTATCTGAGGCACACAGGGTATAGTCCCTCTACTAACCAGATCAGAAATCTTTGATTCTACTTAACAAAAAATATCTGGCGTGAAAAATTAACGCCGTGGGACTACGCCAAGAAGGATAATCCATCTTACTCATCTATCATTGCAACTTTGTAAGCAAAATACATTGAAAGGGCTATAGGCAAGGATCAGGTGTTCGGTCACACGATACCGTGTGTTGGCGCCTGCTACGAATTTCATCAGAAACTTTCTAAAAGCTATCGTAAAAGCACATATGTGTATTATTTATTATACTGACGGGATATGTTTGGGGTTCGTAACAAGCTGGAAGGAAACGAAATCTTAGGAAAAATATATAAACTTCTATTGCAAGAATGGAAAGGACAACCTCCGTAGCGTAGCGGTGTTTGGCTCGCTTTAAAATCTCGGAGCTCGTGGGTTCAATCCCCACTCTAGACACAAAATCTTTGTGTAAATTCTAAGATTTATTTCCGGGTCTGGTTGGTCGAGGGGCTACCCTCCGTGCCTCGTAAAGCACGTTAAGCCGTCGATCCCGATTATTATAACATCATCTATAATAATCGTATGTCAAGGAACGGGCACTTGTATGCACAACATAATATTGCGGTCACCCGCCTACCAAGCGTGGTGACTATGGCAAATACCGTCCCTCGGGAGGAGTCCCATGTTCAGCAGTGTTCGTTATACGGGTTGATGATGATGATGATGCAAGAATATATTTTGTACATTAATTAAAGCAATACAATATCAGCTAAGAATAAACCACCCCATATCTTTCTATGACAGCCGATGCATGGACAGCAGCATCTATCAGCTCAAAGATACCCCCAAAGCATTTATGGGTCAAACAAATAGTTATCCCGGGTGGGAATCGAACCCAGCACACAGGTCTCAGAAGCAACTAACCTTTTTTTTCGGAGGGACATACCTAGTTAGCCTCGAGGCTTTTGCTACTTCACCGGGCTTAAAGGCGAGCAGAGCTCCAGCCTTAATAAATGGTTTCAAAACTACAAACTGTTATGCGACCGACCTGAGCCGAGGTCCAAGTCCCACAGGGGGAGGGCACCCCCTTTGGGGCTTGGACCTCGGCTCAGGGCGGTCGCTGGCGATGAGATTGAGGGATTACGACTTTTAGTATTTTAGGGGGTTTTGTGCAACTGTCGCTCTACTTAACAGTTCGCGGGCCTCTCGGACTTCGGATCTACGAGGGCATTGGATGCTTTATAGCTACTAACTTAACCACAGAACCATCAATGCTAATAAATATTTGTAACAAGAAATTGCTCCAATCTACTCATTTTTGACCCCTTTTTTTTGTCCGGGGGGAAATGCATTTACGCATTCCCACCGCCGCTGCAGTGTATTCGCGCGCTGTCGGTGGGATATGTGGGACTCGCCCTCTCCATAGCGTGGTATGCTAAACTTCTAAAAATGCTCCTTCGATCCGCCGTTGGCGGAGGCCGGGTGTGTATGCGTATAAGCAATCCGGCCCAACTCATTTTGACCCAGGTCCTACAATTAATTGGGCACTAACATACAACATGGTGGAATAATGATCTACCGCGCCCACCCCCCGCCCCCAACACCGCAGATCTCACGTTATATACCTACTGTGTAATAGGGGTAACCACATTTTATAAATCTGTGTTTGAAGTGACTTTGATCGATTAAGCTAGAGTACTATTTGATCGTTTGTTACACATGGTCTAGACTTTTAAGTAGAAATAAACCGTGAAACAAATAAATATGATAATATATAAATATATATGGGTTCGATCCCCATGCCGGACAAGAAATCTTTGTGTGAATTCTAAATTTTATTTTCGGTTCTGGTTAGTTGAGGCACTACCCTACGTGCCTCGGAAAACACCCTAAACCATTGGTCCCGATTCTTATAACATCATAACTAGCCTATAGCAAAACACGGACAGCAGCGTTTATCTTTGTATATATGTACTATCAAGACTATACATAATACTGCGGTCACCAACATGCCTTTTTTTTTGTAGTCCGGGCCTAAATGCCCGCTGCAGCGTATTCGCGCGCTGGCGGTGGGATATGTGGGACTCGCCCACTCCATAGCCATCGCCCTACACCACTAAAACCCCCCGGACACTCCTTCAATCCGCCGTTGGCGGGGGCCGGGTACGCATAAGCAATCCGGCCCCCCGGACGGGTCACCAACCCGCCTGCCAAGCAAAACTTTCCCTCGGTAGCTCCGGGAAGCCCATGTCCATAATGATGATGACCGATACTTATTTACATTTAAAAATGTTTCATTATAAAAAATATCTGTACAACAACACATTACTCATTCGACTTTTTTCTTTTGAGACGAGTGTAGATAACAGCTTATACTTCATAAACACAAAATATAAAAGCTGAAACAAATGTACTAAGCAAAAGCACTCGCTCGTCGCTTTTGCCGACTAACATTTTAATTAATTAAACTCGCAATTTAGATGCATTACACATGATATGTTTTACATGTATAAAGAAATACTTAGTGAAAAGTTGAGAGTAACAGAAGCTTATAATATATTTTATTCACTTAGAGTAATGGAAGATTTTACGTTGAAAAATATATATGTACGTGGCTTTTGGCTTTTGAGAAATGTGAAAGGACGAATTATTTTCCTGTTGGATCTCAGATGACGTGAACAAAATCAACTTCTCTACATCGAGCTGGTACTTACATGGTTATTAATAAAAATGAATCGCCAAAATGTATGTAAGCGCATATCTTGAGAACAACATTACCAATTGTGCTCATTTGTTTTTTATTGTCGTTGTAATAATCAGAAAAATGTTTTGTATCAAAGACATTCAACGCACAACAACTCTGGGTTGAAAGATGATGCCTAACATGCCCTTAAATAGCGGCAGGACAGGGTAAAGAAGTCGCTATAGGGATTGTATTATTTAAATAAACCTCTTTGTAGTAAGCCACAACCCACTCCAGTCCATTACTAAGAGAAGTGTATCAAAATTGGAATCAATTCATTTAACAATAAGCAAATCGGAGTGTATAGTAAAAACTTGTTCCTTAGTAATCAATTACATCTCATTCCAGCTTAACACACACAAAAGCGCACTTAATATCTGATAAGATCTCATTAATTACTCAGGTAACACTCCGATTTGCTTATTATTAGATGTATTGATTACAATTTTGAAACACTACTCTTAGTAATGGACTGGAATGGGTTGTGGCTTATTACTAAGAAAGAGGGTTATTAAAATAAAATAATCTCTATAGGGACTTCTAAATAATTGAACAGATTAAAAAGTTCACCGGCAGGATTCGAATCTGTAATCACCAATTCGAATCCTGCTGGTGTGAACGTTTTCAAATTTTAAATTAAGTAAGAACTGAAGAGCTCATTGCAATTATATGACAGGCATGACCTTTTAAGCTTAAGTGTACCTGATGTAACTGTTTAGAAAATTACGAACCAAAAAGGTGAGTCATATTATTTAATAATGCTCTTTGAACATATTTTTCTCATCCGCAATCTGAACGCAATCTTAAAATGTGCAAATTATTCACTTATGTTGTTATTTTAAATTCAGTTTGAAGTACAGACTAAGCGAGAGGGTTAATGAGATTACATTGAAGTTGCTGTTTATAAAAGGAGGTGAAGATAAATAAACCTTGTATAAATTATTATATTAATGCTAGGTGTTTGAGGTTCCCGAATGGTTAACTTCGATGCAGACTGCGTTCTGCCAGGATTTGCTACAAAAGCCACAATCCTTTCCTAGATTGAATTGCGCCAAACTTTTCGTAGGTGGAAGTAAACAGAACTGGATATCGTCGTAGGTTAGACTGGGTTCATTTACTTCCACGCTGTGGAGTCTGCACATTGACTACACAGCGTGGAAGTAATTGAACATAATCTGACCTACGACGTTGCACAGTTAATCACTCGATGTTTTAGCCACCAGCTGTATCAATATGGCGATTCGAGTACTAGCCACCCGGTGTCACCACTGTGACTGTTCCAACGATATGGCGAAGCACATGGAGTGTCAGATGTGGTGGTATTCAACCTTTGACCTGGTTATATCAAATATGGTCGAAAGCGAGAGGCCGAGGGAGGCTAAACGATCTTTCTTCTGTAGAATCCAAGGTCCCAATAATGGTGCAGACGATGCGTAATTAGGAAAATAATAAGGCTACATACATATATTATGCTGATATATCCTCCTCTCTACTTTTATAATGAACTAGCTTCCCGTGCGCGGTTAAACCATATGCCATCCGGAGATAGTGTAGTGTCCCCACGTCGAAAGAATTTTTCTAATAATAATTTTTAATAATTCTAATCGGTCAAGTAGTTTCAGAGCCTATTCAATACAAACAAACATTCAATCAAATCTTTAGCCTAAATGGGTAAGGCATTAGGGGCATTGTAGCCTATTGGTAAAGGCATTAGGAGCTTTACCTAAGATGCAGGTTCTAATCCTGCCGGTTGTCGAATTTTATTAATCTCAATTTTAAAACAAATCTTTCCTCTTTTAATATCAGTATAGATAGTAACTATTTATTATTCTGTGGTATAGATGAGATCCAATTAAACCTAAACAAACAGTCTTAGGAAAAAAGTGTCTACATAGTAAAGTGGTCTGTAAAATAAAGGCGAAAACACATTATTAAAACGCCACGCCACGCCACGTGTCAACACCTGTGCATCAGTACGCGCGTGGCGTGGTGTCGGGTGTTCATAGTGTGTTTCTGGTCTATAGAAAACAATACATTTGATTCGACTCAACACGCGTGGCGTGTCGTCGGGTGGCGTGTCGTTTTAATAATATGTTTCCGCCTTAAAACTAAATTAACACATTATTATAAACTAACATCAGAAAATACACCGTTTCGACACATTTGACATTCATAAGACGTGTCAATCAAGGACATTAGGAAGGTTAACAATGTCACTAATCATCGTTTAAGCTTACTGTGACTGCGGTAACTGAGAACTGAGTCAGGTTAATTAGTTAAGTACCTTCCGTGCTTTAAAAAGCACGTTAAGCCGTTCATCCTAATTGTCTTATCATCACCTATTAAAACTGCAATCTGCAGCAAATTTAAGGTCAATGGTAAATTCGCTGGTCGTAGGGATGTGGGTTTTGCCATAGTCACCATGTTTCGGAGAGGTCTATGTTCAACAGTGGACGTTTCATAGGCTGATGATTATGAAAAACGATGTAAATTACAGAATGGCTTGGAAGTGACTGGCTCTGAAATGATAACAATATTGTACACTGGTATATTGATTATTAAAAAAGAGGATTCCTCTGAGACAGTCCTGAGCTGGTGGTAGGAAAAGAAATGGACACATCATAAGAACACGATTCAAAACCTTTTCTCTTCTTTTTCGTTTACAGTCCATGCAGTCAGATTGTGGAATTCGCTCACCGCAAATATCCGTAACAGCCATACTCTTTTACTTTCCAAAAAAAGAGAATTTGAATGAACACTATCTGTCCTCTTCGTAATAATATTAATATTAGTGTATGTATTATAACTATTTATCGTTATAAAATATATGTAACATACACACTATTTTTCTTTTCATATTCTTTCGCAGGTCTACTGGAAGAGATTTCGTTAGAAATAAGTAGTACCTTTGTACATTGAGTTTTCTTTGCATTTTTTTTACTATATTTCATGTGTGTACTTAAATAAATAAATCTTTGAATTGTGTTTCTATGAAAAAAGAAATTCTACATACACGTCCTCCGTGCCTCATATGCCGTGCTACACCACTGAGCTTACTATAACCAGATTACACGCAGCGGACATCATGTCCAATTGTCCATGAAACATTTTACATTATTGATTAATGTCGTGTTTCTGTGTCTGAATAAGTTCATCAGAGTATTATAATATTTGTTGTAGGCTTCGAATTTAACAGCCAGCTCCATCTCTTCCCATGGGTTTCATAAGAGGCGACTAAGGGACAGACAGCTGATGAATAGGCAGCACCATCTATCAGTTCAAGGGTGTTACACCATCTAACTGCGGTTACCAATCCACCAGACGAGGTGATTATGGCACCATTGAAATGAAATGAAAATAAAATGAAAATGTTTATTGATAATGTAGACGAATCGATCGTACTTATTATAAGTCAAAAACAATGATACAAATATATAAAAAAAAAAAAACTTGACTAATTAATTAGTATATATTTCAACAGTCATGTTATTAAATAGAATTTAAATCTACCAATGTGGCATGTGATAGTCGCGTATTATAAATATAATTAGAATCAACCAGCGTGGGCTGGGATTCGGTCAGAAACATATAACGCGTCGCAAGCCTCGCCTTGCAAGGACGACCGGACCCTATCCTAGCTTCCTACGAGTCTTTCTCTATCTGCCTACGTTGCGACACCCGGAGAAGAAAGACTATAAGAAACTCCGAGATCATTTTCTCATTCTTAACGATCATTACTTAACGATTCTGCCTTGCTAAAGTCTGTTAAGAGTATGTCCAGCTGTGGACGTAAAGGGGGCAGCCCCTTTACTTTCACAGCTGAACATACTCTTTCTTTATTCTTTCTCTTTCTCTATTCGTGTAAAGTAAGTAAGCAAAAGAATTTCTGACCGCACCGGTGACTCTGGGTTCTGGGTTCGATTCCCACCCAGTCCAATTCTTGTGTGAACCATAGATAGTTAATTTAAACTTGGATGTTCATTGTGTCCTTGGATTTAATGTTAGTGAAGTCCCCCGCAATACAAGGATTAATTTCCCTATTTGAGAGTGGTCTTTAACACCTTCACTGCGGAACAGGCCCATATCGGCCCAATCCGGTAGCTTCAGAACGTAGAAAAAAATGCCCCTCTCACTGGTGCGGAACGATTATCTCTGGTTTTCGTAAGAGTTTGACAAAGACAAATATATATTTCAACTAGTGGTAAACATTGTAGGTATTCCGTATCAAAATATCACGGCAGGCCCTTTTTGGCCTACTACGCACTGACGGTAAAAAAAATATTGTATACATTATGTTTTCGCAAAGTAGCATAGCATTTTAATGTATCCTAGAGCTGGTAGGTCAAAAAAGGCCTGCCACGCACTGGCGGAAATATCGTTGGGGGCTAATTTCGACCCGCCGCCGCACCAGATGAAGGTTTATAATCTTACTTGCCGCATTGAAGGTGTTATAAAAGTATTTATATTTGCGCTTCAAATTATTGTATAATTGTTACGGAACTAATAAATAAATAAAATGTAAAAAAATACTCAGAGGTGATGCGGTAGCGAATGTTCTTACGTAAATTTGTTTATTATTTACTTATAAATTTAATTGTTCGTCTTATGTTGTGCAATGCTATAGCATATCATAATTAACCCGCATTCATATATACGTAACATAAACAACATTAAGAAATTCTGAATGTAAATTAGTATTATACTAAAAAGTAAACTGTTAGTATCATTTTTAATTAATAATCATTTTAAGCAACTAATTGTTATAGTTATTTTATTATTCACATGAAATTGTTTGCGTCAATATGGATATTATAAGCGGTAGGCATATTAATAAATGTCCTGTCGAAATCGGTACTTCCGTTTTGGATATTAGGCGGAACAAATAGACACACACACGGACAGAGACATATATTATTACGTTTTTGTTATTATTACCCTATGTACATTCATATAGTACAACCCTGTTATTTGCAACAAACCATGCCTTTACAAAAACATTTCTAAAGATCACATCGTTTTGCTAGAGGTGATGACAGTACAGACAGACAGACGGCCTTTTATAATCAGATTTATAATTGAATTAGAAGATGAATCAAAAAATTAGAAAATCATTGGTTTATTAGGCAAAATACATGCTCTTGATAGTGGTTATGTCTTTGTGCCATTAGGAGGTAAATTTATACAAAAAAAAAACTTGTCAAGGGCGAGTCGGACTCTACCAGTCGCCGTAATTCATATCGAGCAAAAAGCCAAAAAAATGGGAGCCCCCTTTAATATTTATTTTATTTTATTTTTAGTATTTGTTATTATAGCGGCAATAGAAATACATCATATAAGAACATTTCAGCTGTCTAGCTATCGCGGTTCTTGAGATATAGCCTGGAGACAGACATACAGCAAAGCCTTTAAAAGCCTTTATAACGGCACGTTCCCCGTGTGCTGCTATTTACACATCAGATAAGCATTGTTGTTCAACGGAACTGGGAACGTTGTTAAGTAGCATAGATTTACAATAGTTAGTATAGTTAGTATTTTATAAGATAATCCTACTTTAGATTAAATAATTTTAGTATATGAAGTGTGGCACAGATTTAGTTGACGGCTATAAAATATCAAGGACAACCTCCGTAGCGTAGCGGCATTGGCTCGCTTTAAATCTCGGAGGTCGCGGGTTCGATCCCCACGCTGGACAGGAAATCTTTGTTGCAAACAAAAATGCTAAGATTTCTCTCCGGGTCTGGTTGGTTAAAGGACTACCCTCCGTGCCTCGGAAGCACATTAAGCCGTTGGACCCGATTGTAATAACATCATCTATAATAATCGTATATCAAGAAACGAGCAGCAGCGTTTCCTTGTGTGGTACAACATAATACTGCGGTCACCAATCCGCCTGCCAAGCGTGGTGACTATGGAAAATACCCCGGGAGTAGGGCCATGTTCAGCAGTGGACGTTATACGGGCTGATGATGATGATGATGATGTATAACTTTAATTTACATACATTTAGTTTATATAATCATTATTATAATTAATATTTTTTTATTATTTTATATCCAATAGTATAGATGTTATGATAATTGGACCCAATGAGTTAACATACTATGCGAGACACTGAAGTTAGTCCCTTAGACATCCAAAGTAGAAAAAAATAATTTGCGTTCTGCCCATGTGAGTACGGGGTCGTGCTAAAACCGGCAGTAGAATAACCCACTGAGTTTGTTTCTCCAGGTCTTCTGAGTTGGGGCGTATTGGATCCGATGGTAGCATTAAAGCGCGTCCGTAGTTATTTACTAATGGTCCGCCCAAATAATGACAATTGTTCTAACCTAACAGAACAAGCTATTGGACACAATATAGTTTAATAATAACTAAAATACCTGCTTAATATGCTAATTTATAAAATGTTGTACATAGATTAATTGTTTAGACTATTTGCAAGTGCCTGTAATAGGTTTACGTAAATAAAAATTATTATTATTTTAATTTTACAAAAAGCTTTTATTGGCGCGAGCATCGAACCCACGACCACGACTTATGCCGCTACGGAAGCTGCTTACCACTCAGCACTCTCAACATGATATTAAGTCTAAAGTCGGTAATTACAAAAATAAAATTATTGTGTCATATTATGTGTCTTAATTAAATTGTAAATTTTATTAAATTACTATGTTAATTCTCGCCAAGTAATTTACTATGAAAGTGGTTACACAAACGCATAAATTAGACGGTATTTAATTTCACGTCAGCCATGTTATACGTCCGCCATGTTTCGTGTCAATCAATTTAACTTGAATTACGTGGTTGTTACAATATGATTTCAATTATAATAATTATTGTAATATTCTTATTCAGGCTCCATTGTCTAGTGGTACAACATAGTGGACAACCTCCGTAGCGTAGCGGTATTTGGCTCGCTTTAAATCTCGGAGGTAGTGGGTTCGATCCCCACGCCGGACAAGAAATCATTGTGTAAATTCTTAGATTTCTTACCGGGTCTGGTTGGTTGAGGGACTACCCTCCGTGCCTCGGAAAGCACGTTAAGCCGTTGGTCCCGATTGTTATAACATCATCTATAATAATCGTATATCAAGGAACGGGCAGTAGCGTTACCTTGTGTGGTACAACATAAAATTAAATAAAAAAATAAAAATAAACATTTATTTACGTAAACCTATTACAGGCACTTGCAAATAGTAAAAACAATAATTTAGTATTTAGTATTATTATCTATAATTGTCATATTTTATAAATTTTCAAATTAAACAAGTATTTAAGTTATTATTTTAATCATATTTTAGTCTTAACGTCCTTGTTTATTATTTAACTATATTGTGTCAAATAGCTTGTTCTGTCTATTATATAGTAGGTTAGAACAATTGTCATTATTTAGGTGGACCATGAGTATATAACGACGGACGCGCTTCAATGCTTCCACCGGATCCAATACGCCCCAACAGAGAAGATCCGGCGAAACAAACTCAGTGGGTTATTCTACTGCATAATACTGCGGTCACCAAGCGTGGTGACTATGGCAAATACCCTCCCTCGGTAAGAGGCCCATGTTCAGCAGTGGACGTTATACGGGCTGATGATGATGATGTCTAGTGGTATACCTAAGCTTAGCTTTTAAGCTCTGAGGTCGAGGATTCAAATGACACAGAAAAAAATACCTTAAGTTGGAATAAATTTATTCTCTAGTATACAATTGCTATAGATTATGTTAATTGTTAAGCAATCGTGACCAACGGCTTAACGTGCTTTCCGAGGCACGGAGGTTAATCTCTCAACCAACCAGGCCCGGAAAGAAATTTTCGAATTTACACAAAAATTTCTTGTCCGGCTCGGGGATCGAACCCATTACCGCCAAAACTTTAAGCGAGACTTTCTTTAAAAAAGTCATTGTCTTTAAGAAACCAACAAATGATGCAACTTATTCTACATTAATGATGACCTACCGAACTCTCCTCATATCTCCAATATTTTATTGATCAATTATCCTTCAATAAATATGATTATAGTCGATCCAATGTCACATGCCGGTGTCTGCTTACCCCTAACGATCGTCGTGAACTTTAGATGGTCCATTATGACGTCACTGTATCAGGTCAAGTTCTCCTTATAAACATAATTGTTGAATCAGGACATAATAATATGTAAATACTTCGCCAAGTTTGCAGTTACGCATATTTATTCACTCTCTCCTTACGTTATTGCTGCTGTTTGACAACTAGCCCGCCTAACTCCAGTTCTCGTAGGAACTTCACAGTTAAATATAGCCTACCTCGATAAATGGACTTACTAACACTGAAATATTTTTTCAAATCGGAACAGTAGTTTGTATTTATATTTAATAATAAGTTCCCATGGTTCGTGTGGTTTCCGGCTTAGAATAGACCACCCCATGTCTTCCCATAGGTGTCGTAGGCGACTAAGGGACATGTGGCTGATGGATGGGCAGCAGTATCTATTAGCTCAATATTTGCATCTTACTGCGATCACCAATCCGTCTGCCAAGCGTGGCGATTATGGCAATATCCCTCTACGATCCTGGCTTGCCAAGGTCTGTTAAGAGGAGGCCCATGTTCAGTAGTGGACGTCAACGGGCTGTTGATGATGAATAAGTTCCCATGGGAACGAGAGTTACGCGGGTGAAACCGCACGCGGGAAGCTGTCTTTAATAAAAACCCAAAATTTCTTTCCGCGTCTAGTTTGTTGAGAGCCTGACCTCCGTGCGTCTGAAAGCACTTTAAGCCGTTGGTCTCGATTGTTATAACATCATCTATAGAAATTGTATAGCAAGGTTTGCCTGTGTTAGCTATTACATAATACTGCAGTCACCAACCCGCCTACCTAGCTTGGTGACTATATCAAAAACCCTTCTGCGGGAAGAGGCCCATGTTCAGCAGTGAATTTTATACGGGATTATGATGATTTGAATCTTTTCTTCTCGATATACGGCTTTAAAACAATCCTGAAAACGAAATCTTTATCGTACTTTGTATAATCCTTGACCGAAAACGAAACTTCAGAGCGCATGTAAAACCGATCGTTTCGCTTTACGTACGCTCAGTCGACTACATTGTCTTCTAAATTCACTCAGCGAACTTTTACTTGCTAACAAGGTTAGGATTTACCACGTGTATACGACCGATTATGACGTACGCGAGTACCAGTGGTTATGTTCTTGCTCCTCATTAGACCCTCGTCATAATGTGCGCAACGCAACATACTGACTGATTTATAAAATTTGGATGTTGTAATTGCTTATTACTGTAATTTACTGTATTAAGATCGAATAGGATCTGTTCATGTTTTGGTTGCAGCAATTCTATCGGTTTATAACAAGCGCATCGCTACGCATAAGTTGTAAGAAAGTCATATAAATGTTTCGTAACTCAGCAACTAAATAATCAAAGTAGAAACGAATAGTAAAATACGCTATTATTTTCTGCAAACTGCAAAATTTAATCACAAACCGATAGAATCGCATTGATAAAAAATATGGAACATAAAGCTTGGGTGTCCCAGTTGGCGCCGCGCCAGCTCGTCGTACCAGCTTCGTTAGCTGTTCCTATAACAAGCTTAAGCTCACTTTGAGCTTTAAATGCTTGCATAGTGGTTTTATACTAGTATATTCTTTCGTCTTTACGTAGAAAAATATTAATTTTTAAAGGCGTGAACTATTAGTCATAGATTACTATTATCCATAAAACATATGATATTTTATGGTTTGTGTTCAACTATTTATCTGATATGTAGGACAACCTCCGTAGCGTAGCGGTATTTGGCTCGCTTTAAATCTCGGAGGTCATGGGTTCGATCCCCACACCGGAAAAGAAATCTATGTCTGTCTATTTTTATAATGTATGTATTGTATTCATATATATTATTATGTATTAGCATTAGTTTAATATACTCAAACTGTTACTATTGTTGTGTACACTGTTATTGCCCGTTTATCACAAATCTCACTATGAATATGGTTTGCTGGAAGAAAAAGTCTAATCTAGTCGTGGGTTTTGTTAAGACCAAATATGTCCCTAGGGTGTAAATAGGACAGCATGAAAATAAGCAGGTGCAGAAACGAGACGGACATACGTTAAAGTGTGCCAATTAGCTTAGTTTCGTGGTGCTAATCGTCAAGCCCGGGTATAGTATCTAGCTATTTTTTAATATAACATAATTGGTTATTTAAGAATTTTTTGTGTAAAATCAAAAAATATAAATTCAGGGCTGGTTGTTTGAGGAACTGCCCCCCGGGCATCAGAAAACCGTTATAACATCATCTATAGCAGATGTACTATACCAGGGAATGGGCTGCAGCGTTGCTCTGTGTATGTTACTACATTGCCAGCGGTCACCAACCCATTTGCCAAGCGTAGTGGATAGCCACTACGGTTGGTTAGGGCTGAATCCGATCCTCGTGAGGCGTACCATATTCAGCAGTGGACGTTGTACGAGCTGATGATGATGATGATGTGTAAATTATACGTTTTATATTTAAAATATATTTGGTAGGTTCATTCCAACTTGTTCACATGGGTGATATTTATTTCATAATTCATTTATTCCGTAGAAATGGTTACATTTGTTTGGAATCGTCATATTTTTTCCCCTACTGTGCAGTGCGTGACGTGACGACTACTGAGAAACACTGACAAAAAACTCAGTAGAACCCTCTTTAAAAAAAGTATTACATATCAATATTTTATTAACTTTATTACAAAATACTTTATTTTACATTAAGATTGGAGCGATTTAATCCCAAGCATTTGTCAAAAAGATAATCGGAAATTTTATAATCAGCCCTACTGCACACTTTGGCTTTAATAGTCATTTTAAACTTATTTAGTTATAGTCAATTCTCTTATACGATTCGAAAGGTTGTTATAGAACCGTATACATTGCCCCATAAAAGAGCTAAAATGAATAAAATGAACCACAAATTTTAATTATGCTTATATCTAGTATTTATACTATGTGTGTCGCTTTTTTTTATCAAGGTGGAATGAACTGATATTTCATATAAGACATATATATATATATATATATATATATATATATATATATATATAATATAAAAGTGCAATAAATGTATGCAGAATTATGTATTTTACTCTTAAACTGCAAATTGCTTCGCTCGTCTTAAACAATTACATCACATAAATACCAAATGTTCACACATATTTATGTTTAGCACTTAGCTATTTACTAAGTAATGTGATGTGTCAATTTAACACATAATTTTTTGTTTTTCTAGCATTATAGACAAGCCCAGGTCCATATACATAGCCCATAGTCTGGCCCTTTTTGACATCATGCATCTATAAAGCTGAAGAGTCTGTTTGCTTAAACGCGCTATTCTCAGGAACTACTAGACCGATTTGAAAAATGTTCAGTGTTATGTATGCCCATTTATCGAAGGAAAGCTTTAAGCTATATTTTATTATAAAGTTCCCACGGGGACGGGAGCTACGTGGGTGGAAAGAAAGCTAGTAATTAATACAATTAAGCGGCCGTAGGCTAGGGCGTCGGACTTGTGATCTTGAGGTCGCCGGTTCGAACCCCACCCATTGCACTACCGACGTGAACCCACTCGTAACACAAGCATTTAAGCTTAGCACGAGGGGTTAACAAGAATACTAGTAGACTACAAAACTCTGCTAGTAATCATTTACAAATAGATGACATTAAATATATTGAAATAACATATATCAGTGTCAGTGACTTTACCGATCTGATAACTCATTGTGAAAAAAATCCATTACTAAGTAATTAAACAAGCCCTTTAGTTTTAATCACCACTTACTACCATAACAAAACACAATATTTCACACAAATGGTTAATCAAACAAGTGATTTTAGGAAACATTGCATTGCACCGGCGCGGGCGCATAACAAACAGTATTTGCTCAGAAGTAATGTGTTTCTATGCGTTACCTAACACTCTTATGCCACTGGGTTTGTATGCAAGAAAGTGTGTTTCACTGAGATTTCTGTTTGACTTTGCGTTAGTGAAGATTTTTAATGATTCATTGCGAGTTTAGATAAACTGTGTTCGTGCTACTATGCGTATGAGATTCGCTTCCTTGGTGGGTAGAGTAAATGGCAATCCTAATACTGTGCTTTCGACAAAATACAGTAACTTGCACAGTATTAGGATACAGCGGATTTAAAGTAAGAGCCTAAATGAAAATACTCAGCGAAATTATTTATTTTTGGTAGTAAAGTTGATGTAATAGTACGTACATTGTCTTCATCCCCCTCTTTCAACCCCCCACCACTCTTATTTCGCTTTATAAAGCAGCCCTTTTCTTGTTCTTTCTATCTGTGGATCATGGATGGATTTGGCGTGAAAGAGCGACAGACAGACAGACATTTTTTCGGACGGACAAACTTATTTAGCCATTTCGCTTTTGCTGTTTCACCGGGCATAAAGGTGAGCAAAGCTCCAGCCTTAATAAGTGTGTTAAAAACTAGAAACTAAGTAACCTACGCAAAAGAGCGCACTCTGTGGAGCTTGGACCTCGGCTCTAGGAGGTCGCTGGCGATGAGTCAAACTCAAAGTCACTCAGCAAGCTATGGACAGAGCTATGCTTAGCATTTCTCTGTGTGAACGAATCAGTAATGAAGAGATCCGCAGAAGAACGAAAGTAATAGCATTAAAAATTACTTCGAAACCGTGTAAGGAGCGTGAGTTCGTGCAACGTAAAGTATTATTAGTATTAAACGGCAGTACAGCTCATTTTGCTTTGTACATTTATCATTGCCGTCCCCTTGAGACCCTTTCTTGGTAAAAAAAGGATAGGTACCTATACGTTTCGACAGAAATATTGATGGTAGATCGTCCCACCAATTACTGGCATCGATTCGATAAAAAAATCCTCTTCATCTTCCCGACCCTTAGTTTGCAAAGAACCATCCGATGCCCTCGTAGACCCGAAGTCCGAGAGGCCGTTGCACAAAGCTCCCCTAAAATACTAAAAATCGTAATCCCTCAATCTCATCGCCAGCGACCGCCCTGAGCCGAGGTCCAAGCCCCACAGGGGGCGCCCTCTTGCGCGGGTTACTTAGTTTGTAGTTTTTAAACCATTTATTAAGGCTGTAGTTCTGCTCGCTTTTACGCCCGGTGAAGTAGCAAAAGCCTCGTGGCTAATTTCTTAAGTCCGTCCGAAAAAAAAATATTAAAAAATCACGGTGTAATAATTATAACAAGATGACAAAGACGGCAATAAAATATTTTGTATTGGGACAGACTACTTCCAATTTTAAAATATTTACACCAAATCATCAATGGGGTATTATGCCTGCTAGAGGTATATTTCAAGTTTAGTTTTAGGACCTTTACGAGTCCTTAAAGCAGAAACAACATAATTATTTATACCCAAAACCCTAATTAGATAGTACAAAGACATTTCGTGGTATCCAAAGTTTGTATAATTTCAAATTACTTCGACCCATTTACCGCGGCTCGTGTAAGTTATGCCAAAACATCTGTTCTGGAAAACCGCCAAGTTTCAGTTTTCGCCAGTTTTTGAGCTTTCGCAGCATTTTGAGTAAGTACTTGCTAAGTTTAACAACTTAATTCTATAAATTCTTTGAATTTCTATACCTCGTGCTTAAATATACAGCTAGAAATAAACATTATTTTTAGCGACGAGCTTGTTTTTTAAAGAATAAAGTGGTAAATATTTTCTATCCTAATATATAAAGCTTAAGAGTTTGTTTGTTTGCTTGAACGCGCTAAGGTCAGAAACTGCTGGTCCGATTTTAAAAAAATCTTTCAATGAGATAACCCGTTTATCGAGAGAGGCTATCATCATCATATTAACCTGTTGTCGTCCACTGCTGAACATAGGCCTCCCTCATCGATCGCTAGCGGCCTGCAGCCACTGACTCCCTGCAACCTTTATGAGGTCGTCGGTCCACCGTGCCGTCAGTTCTTCGAGCTATGTGTCCTGCCCATTGCCACTTCAGCTGGCTAATCCGTTGAGCTATGTCAGCGACCTTCGTTCTTCTACGGATTTCTTCATTTCTGATTCGTTTACACAGAGAAATGCTAACCATAGCTCTGTCCATAGCTCGCTGAGCGACTTTAAGTTTTCTTATGAGGCTCACAGTAACATTCCCAATCTCAGATCCATATGTCATTATCACTGGTAACAGACATTGATGGAAGATTTTTCTTGTAAAAAAAAAATATTGTTACGTTTCGTACTCAGTTTAAAATACTACGTAAATAAAAGTTCCAATTATTGAAACATTCTCCTCGCAGACCCGAGGTCCGAGAGGCCTGCGAACTGTAAAGTAGAGTGACAGTTGCTCAAAACTGCCCTAAAAAAATTTAACGTCATAATTCCTCAATCTCATCGCCAACATCCGTCCTTTGCCGAGCCCCAAGCCGCACAGGGGGCGCCCTCTTGCGCAGGTTGCTTAGTTTCTAGTTTTTAACACATTTATTAAGGCTTCAACCGCCTGCACGTTGGACCGACGACCTCATTAAGGTCGCAGGGAGTCGGAATTCCACGCGGACGAAGTCGCGGACACGGCTAGAATACACATATTTTAAAAACATACTTGACCTCAGCTCACCTCCGTGTTTTTCCACAGTTTAAGGTAAATTATAGTAATCACATAATCCCGGGTCCATGATGAAACTCAGATAAATGATTAATGATGCCAAACATGTATACTTGGTAATGTGATGTTACAACATTTACGAAACATACAACTAAATTCGGTTACATCGCTGGATAACTAAAGAGTTAACAATTAATTCTATCTCAGCGGAGGTTAATGTATTTTATGAGTGATGTGAATATAAAATGCCGTTCGGATCACGTGATTGGAGATTGAAGACCACACTATGATCCTACTTAGCAGCCTTTTGTATAGAAATAAATAAAAATCTAGTTTTTAGGGTTCCGTAGCCAAATGGCAAAAAACGGAACCCTTATAGATTCGTCATGTCTGTCTGTCTGTCTGTCTGTCTGTCTGTCTGTCCATCCGTATGTCACAGCCACTTTTTTCCGAAACTATGAGAACTATAATGTTGAAACTTGGCAAGTAGATGTATGTTGTGAACCGCATTAAGATTTTCACACAAAAATAGAAAAAAAACAATAAATTTCGGGGTTCCCCATACATAGAAATGAAACTCAAAAAAAAAAATTTCATCGTACCCATACGCGTGGGGTATCTATGAATAGGTCTTCAAAAATGATGTTGAGGTTTCTAATGTCATTTTTTTCTAAACTGAATAGTTTGCGCGAGAGACACTTCCGAAGTGGTAAAATGTGTGTCCCCCCCCCTGTAACTTCTAAAATAAGAGAATGATAAATCTAAAAAAAATATATGATGTACATAACCATGCAAACTTCCACCGAAAATTGGTTTGAACGAGATCTTGTAAGTAGTTTTTTTTTAATACGTCATAAATCGTAACCCGCAATTTACCTTTCATTCAATGAACTCGAATATAAAAATATAAAATAACATTTCATTTCATAAACATACGCTTTTTTATTCTTGATATCAAAAATAGGTACGCACTTGTAACTTATACGCAACCCTTGGTGCGCGAGTCCGACTCGCACTTGGCCGGTTTTTATTTATTTGTTTTGGGGAGCTGCAAAGCCTTGCGCACCGACGAAGGGTTGCCAGTTTGTCGGTTTTTTATCGGATACATTTCGGACAGTGTGCTGAGGAACTGCACAACTTAGTTCTGCCTTCCCCTTTCTTCTATCGGACAACAAGACACTCGGAGAGGTGCCATCAGTACATGGTCGATATTCCCAAAATACGTACGAAGCGCTTCGAGTCCACGTTTTTTGTACGTACTGCGAAGATGTGGAACTCCTTGCCGGGGTCTATATTTCCCGATATGTGCGATATGGGTCTCTTCAAATTAAGAGTAAACCGGTTCCTTCTAGGTAAGCGTGCTCCATCCTAGGCTATTCCGATGCTTAACATTAGGCAGGGTGTAGTCAAAAGCTAACGTATTCCGAATAAAAAAAAATTAAAAAAAAAAGCTTTCGGGGGTATCGTAGCTTTAATGAACCCAAGACGTAGCAACACTGACGTCATTATAAATACCTAACAATTCTTTTGACAAACATTGTGACGTAATAACCCTTTAATGACGCAATCCCCGTGACCTCCAGTGACCTCACAATCCGATGACCTTTCAATTGTTTAACAATGTGTTAATGGTAAAAAAAATATGGAAAGTCCTCACCTGTCAAATCAAACTACTATATAATTATTATGTCATAGTGAATTATGACAGTTTTCTATGTACGTAACGTTTCCAATTTATAATACGAGTATGTAATCGTAAAGATGTACATATCGTATGTTTGTTCTCAACATGTTTACACGAAGGTATACGATAAGATATAATCATCAGCAGCCCGTAAAACGTCCACTGCTGAACATGGGCCTCCTCCCGAGGGATGGTTTTGCCATAGTCACCACGCTTGGCAGGGGGATTGGTGACCGCAGTATTTGTTGTAATACACAAGGAAACGCTGCTGCCCGTTCCCTGATATACGCTTGTTATAGATGATGTTATAACAATCGGAACTAACGGCTTAACGTGCTTTCCGGCGCACGGAGGGTAGACCCGAAAATATATCTTAGAATTTACACAAAGATTTCTTGTCCGGTGTGGGGATCGAACCGGCCGCCGGTTTTAGCCGGCTACAACTAGGTGCAGCCCACAGATTTGTGCAGCAGACCACATGTCCTGTTAGTAAGCTTTTTAAAAAAAAAGAAAACTTAATGATTAACAAACATTATTACCAGTCTCCTCCCCTGCTGAACATGGGTCTCCTCCTGAGGGAGAGTATTTGCTATACTCCCCACGCTTGGCAGGCGGTTTGGTGACCGTAGTTTAATGTTATAGCAACAGGGGCACGCTGCTGCCCGTTCTCTCGCATATGATTGTTATAGATGATGTTATAACAATCTACCAACGGCTTAACGTGTGCGTTCCGAGGCACGGAGGGTTGTCCCTCAACCAACTAGACCCGGAAATAAATTTTAGAATTTACACTAAGATTTCCTGTCCGGTGTAGGGATCGAAACCATGACCTCCGATAATTAAAGCGAGCCATATATGGCTACGCTACGGAGGTTGTCTGGCAACAGCTAAAAATATTTAAGAATATTTCTTAATGGAAATGGAGGAAGCTACTTATATCAAATTGTGAAGAATTAGGATTTGTTTCCGTCTCACATGAGTGCGAAATGTATTCAGACCATGAAATATTCTAATTGACGTAATAACAGTATATCATTAGATTTTTTCAGCACTTCATCTTAACACTTGTACATTTTATCAATATTATAAAATACTAGTACTACTACTCCACACGCGCGGTGTCACCCGCGTATCCACCGTTCCCGTGAGAACTTCATAATTAAATATAACCTATGTCGTTCGGGGATAGCGTAGCTTTCCAACGGTGAAAGATTTTTTTTAATCGGTCCAGTAGTTTCGGAGCCTATTCCATCCAAACAAACAGTCAAATCTTTCCTCTATAGTAGTTTTTTAACAGTTATTCAAATTGCGGAGACAAGGGCTGTTTCGAAAAGATGGATGGACCTGTGAGGATATAAACAAATCTATACTTATATATTAAGCTGTAGAAGTTGTTTGTTTACTTGAACGCGCTAATCGCAGAAACTACTGATCGGATTTGAAAAAATATTTCAGTGTTATATATATATATAAATAAATGGGCTATCGTTACCGGCTAAACGTGTTTTCCTAGGTAAGGTGTATAGTCCCTCGACCAACCAGATCCGGATATAAATCTTAAATTTTACCTATTTTTTTTTGTCCGGCGTGGTTTTCGAACCCACCACTTCCAAAACTTAAAGCAAGACTATATACCGATACACCACAGAGACTGTCAAAAAGAATTAGATTTAATTAATATAATTTGTCTTGTCCAAGTCTGAACTACGTCACGGCTCAGGTCCTTATAATTGTTACGAAGATAGCATCTAACAGATTAACATATTCATATAACCGTAGGATAATTACGAGCTACATTAGGATAGCGTTTGTAGGTAAATAGGCTTCACACGCCTTCATTACAACATTTATTTAATTAGTAATGCGAAAGAGAGAGGAATGAGATTATTTGAGTTTGACGGGTTATGTAATTGGCAGGCAGTGGCGGAGATAGCGGAGATGGCAGGCGGGGCATTGTTAGCGACGTAAAAATCAACATATTGTATTGAAATTTCATTCTATCATTTTTGAAGCCAACTCTCGCACTAGGAAAATATGAATCTTGCTATGCCCTACAGGGTTTATAGTTTGTGCTGGTTTTGTCTTTGTAAAAACTTATTATATTTACCTATTTATGGTGTGCAATAAATAAATATAAATATGAACATCCCTGTATCACCGAGTAGGTACTCCCAGACCTTTACAAAAATAGTTATCCCGGGTGAGAATCTCACCCAGAACACCTAGTCTCAGAAATAACAACTGTAACCACTGAGAGTCAAATATGTTTAGTCTCACTATCATTGACTTTTGTAAGGTCCTGCAATTCTTCGCTAAGGGCGGAATTTGTTACCACCATTAGCAAGCGGATTGACAATAATATTGACTAACTCTGATAATGCTGTGTTTTCTTTACCATTATACGATTGACATAGTTATGTCAACGCACAGGCTGCTCACAAAAACATAACTGTTGAAAAAAAAATCGCTATTTTTAAAACAAATAATAATAATATCTATAATAATAATAATATCTAGGGACAATGTCACACAGATCATCCTAGCCCCAAACTAAGCAAAGCTTGTACTATGGTACCAGGCGGAGATATACATACTAATATAGATAGATAAATACTTAAATACATAGTAAACATCCATGACTCAGAAACAAATATTCGTGCTCATCACACAAATATTTGCACTTACCGGGATTCGAATCCAGGACCACCAGCTTCGTAGGCTGGAGCACTACCGACTAGGCTACGGTGACCTAAAGAATATAAAGATAGCTCACTGTTATTATTCTAAAGTATTGTGTAACAATGATCTATACTAACAAGTCCCGCCCCCTCTATCTCCGCCACTGATTTCAGACTCCAAGTGTACTTTCGTCAGCCTCGCGCTGAACAGATAGTTCATGACTACAGATCTCAAACGGTCTGAATATACACATTTATATAAGCTTCATTTGTTATTCGTTAACGAAGAACTTAATTATTTAAAAATCAAATTGTTTATTTTAGTACCTAATGAAATAGTGAGTAGGAGCCGTGAGGTTAAGTAACTCTTCGTTAACGGATAGTATATGGAAATGTGAAACATAGACAGTTTTTACTCTCACACAAGAAAATAAGTATCTGGATCAAGGAGATAACTTAAAAATATACAAATAAAATTGATAATTAATACCCACCAGCATAAAGCCAAGGATACACTAGGAGACAAATGTGCCACGACATGTATCGGCGACATGTCAAGCGAAGCCAGCCGATTTCGCCTGACATATCTGGCGACATCGCGCGACTTATGTCCGTAGCGACGTCAGGCGAAGTCGTGCAACTTCGCGAAGCTTCGCCGGACATATCTGGCGACATCACGAAGTTTTGTTTCACAAGGCAATCGATATCATTACACCCACCGAGGTAGTGTTGTTGGCTGCGGTGTGATGTTGCCAGACATGTCGAGCGAAGTCCGGCAACGTCGCGCTACTTCATTCGATGTAGTTGGCGACACGTGTCGTGCGATGTCAAAGTCAAAGTCAAAGTCAAAAATTCTTTATTCAAATAGACACATTTAAAATATTTTAAATCATGTTCTTATGATGCGTCCCATTCTTTTACTACCACCAGTTCTGGACGTGGCAACTCTGAGAAGAACTGGCAAGAAACTCAAAGGAATCCTTTTTTTTAAATAAATTATATTTTACAATGATTAATAAAGCAGTATTGTTTCAGAGCAACTCACTCCCAAGCAGTTTTGTCATTAACATAATCAGAAATTTTATAATAAGCCTTTTTACATAATTTATCTTTGACATATCGTTTAAACTTGTTTGTTGAAAGATCTCTAACATTATTAGGAAGTTTGTTGTAGGAGCGTATACATTGCCCCATAAAAGAATTGCTAATTTTGTGGAGACGTGTAGCATGTAAAACGAGATTATGCTTAGATCTAGTATTAACATTATGAGTGTCGCTTTTTTTCTTAAAACTATCTATATTCTTATGAACATATAAAAGGTTTTCATAGACATATTGTGATGCGACTGTAAGAATATTAGTCTCTTTGAATTTCTCCCGTAGGGAAACCCGCGGACCATGTTTATATATAGACCTTACAGCTCGTTTCTGTAGTACAAAAATGGTGTCAATGTCCGCACAGTTTCCCCACAGAAGAATTCCATAAGACATTACGCTATGAAAATATATATATATGATGTTGCCAGACATGTCGACCAAAGTCCGACAATGTCGTGTTACTTCACCCAACGTCGCTGGTGACACGTGTACGCACGACATTTGTCCCGTAGTGTATCCTTGGCTTTAAGATGTGTGCATAAACCTATCCTTAAAGTTTCATATAACCTTTGCATTTGCTTTGTGTTTCAACTGATATAAAAAAGCGGAACACCTGCCATCTTTTTGTTCGGGCGCTTAAAGAGAATATTGCAAATATAATGTGGTGCATATTTCAAAAAGCGGATGTATGGGATCTGTTCCATGCCCATATTTGTAAGTATCTTACAAATATGAGCCTTGACCGCTCATGACTAAAGCAGTAATATTTCGCGACGCCCTCGTAGACCTGAAGTCCGTGGCCCGCAAATTGTAAAGTGGGGTAAAAGTTGTACCAAATTTCCCTATAAATCTCAAAAGCCATCACTCCGCAATCCCCTTGCCAGCGACTGCCTTGAGCCGAAGTCCAGGTCCCACGGAGACACCCACTTGCGCAATTCTTTGTAGTTTTTAAACTATTCTAAAAAAATGTCCGTCAGAAAACGAAATTAATGTGTAATCTTACCTTTGTTCCCTTAAACATTTCAACCGTGACTTTTTTATTTGTTTATATTACAATAATTAATATGAATTCGACACTGCTGCTTTCATCATCTTGTCTAATATTCTAAATTGGTAACAAAGGTTCTAAGGGTTTACATGATTACTCATACATATCTATTACATTAAATGTTTGTATTTTTGCAGTCATCATCATCATCAGCCATCATCGTATAACGTCCACTGCTGAACATCCTCCCGAGGGAGGGTATTTGCCATAGTCACCACGCTTAGCAGTCGTATTGGTGACCGCAGTATTATGTTGAACCACAAAAGGAAACGTTGCTACCCGTTTCTTGATATACGTTTACAAAGATTTCCTGTCCGAAATGGGGATCGAACCCACGATCTCCGAGATTTAAAGCGAGCCAAATACCGCTACGCTACGGAAGTTGTATTTTTGCAGTAATTATTTTTAATTATAATTTCGAGCACATTCAAATGTTTTATTGATTTCATAGTCAAACTATTTATCAATAAGGTAGTTAATATTATACCGATTGTTACATTTAGATCGATAATTATGCGTAAGTCTGTTATAATAAGAAGTACAAAGATAACATTAACTGATTTTGACCTATATAATCAATATCCAATAACTACATAGTATAAAAAAGTCGCTTGCCGCTGTCTGTCCGTCCCTATGTATGCTTAGATCTTTAAAACTACGCAACAGATATTGATGCGTTTTTTTTTAATAGATAGAGTGATTCAAGAGGAAGATTTATATGTATGATACATCAGCATTGCACTCGTGAGAAGCCGGGGCGGGTCGCAGTTAGATATAATATAAATTTAGTCGCTAAAATCGATGACATGGTTCGTAAGATTAGATCTATTTGCTCACATCTTAGAGTTACAGATCTAGAAAATCTTACTGCATGTGAGGTTGTACGTAGTAGGTAGTCTCGTAGGTAGGTAGAAGATAGTGGACTGATCATTTTGATAATTCTTCTTCCAATAGAAACCTACATCATTTGCTGTGTAGCAGTATACAACAAAAACTAATCATTGTCGAACTAAACCCATTATGAAATGAAAGTATAATAGTTAATCGTCCTTTACTGAAACTCTTTTGGCACGTGATCAAAGTTTTGACATTACCATCATCATCATCATCATCATCAGCCCGTTTAACGTCCACTGCTGAACATGGGCTTCCTCCCGAGGGAGGGTATTTGCCATAGTCACCACGCTTGGCAGGCGGGTTGGTGATTCAGTATTATGTTGTGCCACACAAGGAAACGCTGCTGCCCGTTCCTTAATATACGATATTATGGATGATATTATAACAATCGGGACCAACGATTTAGCGTGTTTTCCGAGGCACGGAGGGTAGTCCCTCAACCAACCACACCCGGAAATAAATGTTAGAATTTACAAAAAGATTTGTTGCCCGGCGTGGGGATCGAACCCATGACTCCGAGGATTTAAAGCGAGCCAAATTCCGCCACGCTACGGAGGTTGCTATGGAAGTTTTGACAACTTATTTGAAATCGATTGTCAAGTGTGATTTGCCACAATAACAATCATGGTAGTTAAACTCCTCTTCGTCCTCATTATTTTCTTCAATAACGTCGTAACCCTTTCACTTGGTTAATTCTTTTATTAAAGTTCGTCAAGTTCCCCGATCTGTTTAGACTCCAAAACTCTGCTAGAAATCTTTTTAAAAACCTAAAATAAAAATAGACTTCCGTTCAGTAGAACCAGAGAATACCCTACAGCGTCACAAACTCACAAACTTTACCTCATTATAATATTAATATAGATTACGTTTAAATCGTAATAGATACACTATTACGATTTATATATTTTTGATAATTAACATTTGTGACACTTCAATATTAATAAATAATATATAAAATAAAATAAAAAGCCTTTATCCTTTATGTCTTGTACCTACTAAAAAGTTACAGAGTTTTAAAAAAAGTAAGAAAAAATAAAAATGGAGTCCTGTAGTAGATATTATTTAAACATATTGTTGAAAAAAAAAAGAAATGTGTAGTAACCTACGAGTATATTGTTCTTATGCAAGAACCCCTCCTCAGGTGAAGGTGAAGGCCTCCCCTAAATAATCCTATTTGTCTCGATCTTGATCTATTTGTGGCCAGCCAGGGCCAGCTAATTGTGTTATTTCGTCCTCCTCTCTCGTGTAAGGTCTTCCTATGCGACGCTTGCCGCATGGGGCACTTTGTTACTTTAATAGTCCACCTCTCGTCTTCTAGTATTGTCAATATTAATAAACAGACTTAATTAGGAAATAAATTGCATTGTTCTAGATATAATAAATTGCCAACTTTCTTTTGGTATACCGAATGATTCATTATTATCTCACTATGTGCAGATGACATTCATAAATCATAGAAGTTTAATCATTGAAGGTCGGAGGTCGAACAATAGTTTATATCACCACTGTGTGAAAACTGTTACCTAACGTGTGACCGTCTGTCAATAAAATCTACCAAATATTAGATGCAAAATGTTCTTTCACATTTATAAAAAATAGACTAAGTAGTTACTTCATCATCGTCCCATATAACGTCCACTGCTGGACATGAGACCACGACAGTTGCACAAAACTCCCCTAAAGAAACTAAAAGTCATGATCCCTCCATCTCCCCGTCAGCGACCGCCCTGAGCCGAGGTACAAGTCCCACAGGGGACGCCCTCTTGTGCAGATTTATCTAAGCTGGAGCTCTGCTCGCCTTTATGCCCGGTGAAGTAGCAAAAGCCTCAGGGCTAACTACTTTACTTTAAAAAAACAAAGAAAAAGGCATGAGACCACAAAAGATTTTAATATAGCTTGGTAGGAAAGAAAACTCACAGAAGTAACGTAACTTACACAATCAGTGAAAACATCATGAGGCATATATTTTGAAAATATTTATATAGAACAAGCTTCACGTGCGCGGATTCACCCATGTCAATCCCTTAGAAATTTTATTATCAAATATAGCCTTCTTCGATAAATGGGGTATCTAGCATAGAAATAATTTTTCAAATCAGACCAGTAGGTAGTTCTTGAGATAAGCGCCTTCAAGCAAGGAAACAAACTCTTCAGCTTTGTGTATTAGTATATAGAGTACTGAAGAGTAGCTGCTCCCCGCGGTTTTACCCGCGTTACTCTGCTCCATTGGGTCGGAGCTAGATTTTTTGTAGCCTATATGTTAATCAGGCTTATTAAATATCCCCGTGCAAAGTTTCAGCCAAATCCATTCAGTAGTTTTTGCGTGAAAGAGTAACAAACATCCATCCATCCATCCATACTTACAAACTTTCGCGTTTATAATATTAGTAAAGATAGATAGTAGCTGTAGGTAGTAACCTAAATAAGGTACTTCCACATCTTAACAACAGAAAGCTCAAAACTTCGTCTGCGTAGATTTCAATTTCTTCATGCAAACTATGCCATACCTTTTCATCTTCTTGGAGTGTTCTTAGAGGTGACGTAGGCGTATTGAATTGATTAAAAGGGGATCTTGGAGGGTCATCATCAACAGCCCGTTGACGTCCACTGCTGAACATGGGCCTCCTCTTAACAGACCTTGCGAAGGCAGGATCGTTGAGGGATATTGCCATAATCACCACGCCTGGCAGACGGATTGGTGAACGCAGTAAGATGTAAACCTTGAACTAATAGATGCTGCTGCCCATCCATCAGCCATAAGTCCCTTAGTCGCGTTTTACGACACCCATGGGAGGACACGGGATGGTCTATTCTAAGCCGCTAACCACACGGCGGAAATCACGGAGGATCTTGGAGGGTATATTCTGTAATATACACTCTAGATTCAAGTTTCTTTAATCAGCAGTTAAGACTACGTTGATCTGTCAGTCAGTCATTCAAAACAAAGCGTTTTATTAACATCGACCCTCAAAACTAAGTTCTTGCAAACCATAATCAGCATGTATCGCAATATAATTAACGGTAATCCACAAATACAGTTAAAATTGAGGCCTTGAACAAATTCACAAGAAAACTGCCACTTGCCACCGGTTATTATCTAAAAGAACAATATTTACTTGTAAACCTGACCTCCTAACATAAAATGTTCCTCGGACCGGCCACCAGCCATTATATAACGACTTATAATTGTTATGACAACGGACAGAAGTGTCGATTATGTATTATGAATGATGTAGAAACTTATTGCATGGGAATTCTTGTTAAATATACCATAGCGATCGCATTGTGTGCTGTAATATCATAGATTATGGGATTTTGTACTGTTTTACACAATTAACGGCGAGATTTGAATGCTTGATTCATTTGTGGAGAACACTACTTCACCACTTTTTATATACACTCGTAACAAGGAAACGAATGGATTGCGACCATTGCGCCAAAGATTTATTTTATTTGACGCAAAAGTCAATAAAATCAACAATTTATTAAGATTGCTATTTTAAGAACACTGTACAACCCTGTAAACCACGGGCAAATTTTCAAAAATTGAGATTATTTAATCTAGCCCACCGTAGGACTCGAACCAGCAACTCAATTATAGACCCGAATCGAAATCCCAATGCAACTGCAAACGAAGATATTGTATGGGCTAGTTTTAGAAGGTTTAAATGTAATGTAAATAATATGTATAAATAATAATAAGTTACTTAATGGGGTCACATTATCGGTGTGCGAAAAAACCCTTAAAAATAAAGAAAAAAACATGCGACTGTGGGGATATTTGTCAAGTAATGTTAACCATTACCGATAGATGACATTAACGTTAAATTTCGACAGCCAGTCCGTATCTACAGTGTTGTTTGCCTTTGACGAACATTATGTAGTTAGCCAGGAGGCTTTTGCTACTTCATCGGGCATACGCATCTTCAATTATAAACCTCTTAGCAGATAATCTTAGCTAATTATCTAATTACGTTTAGGCGATTCTTAGTAACTGCTTTGACAGGTCTTGTTTTCAACGATGATCAACATCTCAATCATTTCAGAAACTGGAAGTTATATTCATATTCATTTATTGCACACCATATGTATAATAAGTTGTTACAAAGACAAAACCAGTACATAGTATGGACCCTGTCGGGCACGGCAAGTTAGGAGTTAAGGATGTACACGTAAATGTACAAAGATACAGTCACTCGAGATCTGACTTCGAGGAATCTAACTGTCATCTAAAACCATTGATAAGTTTCTATAATATTTAAATATTAAGTTTTGAAGCTACGTTGTGTAAAGTCACCATTAAAAGAAAAGTTTGGGTAGTATGAAGCAAAATTCCGCCATTATTTTAATTTAGCTTGAATAGTAGATTACTGTACTTGTTTCAGAGATAGGTTCTGGGTTCGATTTCTACCCGAGAAAACTATTTGTGGGGATTACAGATAGTTATTCTGAATCCGCTTTGTGTCCGTGAATTATGACTTCTCAAATTGACCACAAGCCACACATTACGGCCAACACTCAAGTGCCAAAACTATGACATAACGAATATTAGCGTCCTTTCTAAAAACCTACTTAACTGTCAAATTCAGTAATCAAAGAAAATTTTGATGACAATGAGGCATACTTTCATTCGTTCTATACATTATATCAGAGCGCCTACATCGATGGAAATAATGAAATAGTAAATGAAATTAGGGAATTTATTTAGCACTTAAATATTTACATACACACTTGTTATGTTGTCAGAATCACAAAAACTAAATCCGGCAAATGTGTTAGCTATTTTTATATTATTTGATCTTTACAGATTTTATCATCCGTCTATCCGAAAATCAAATCACAGCTTGAATAGCCGTGTTTATCTTTATAAAATTATTCAATATACTAATTGCTCACAAATATACGTATGATTAAAGTACACGAATATTTGTGTGAATCTACTGAATGCTCGCCCATCCTACTTAGTATCCAAAGAGCTTTCTGATGGCTTCATCGATTTGAAGTCCGAGAGGCTCATGAAACAGTAACGTAAAGCTAAATTTTCACAACACTCCCCTAAAAAAAACTAAAAGCCCTAATCCCTCGGCCGTAACCACCCTAGCCGAGGTCCAAATTCCACAGTTGGCTCTAATGGTCTCTATACTTAAGCAGAAAAGTGTGACGAACACTGGTTTGTACCACATCTGGTTAAGATAATCTATATTAATAAGGTGAGCAGAACTCAGCTTAGCTTTGTGTTCGATAAAGTATGACGTAACGCTCCAACCATGTAACCACCACGAAAGGAAGTGACCCTATACACTGAATTTGACCACAACCCACTGAATCGTACGTGTCGCTCAACATTCTATTACAACTGTGTTTGCTTCAGAAATTGCGGAAGCAAATATTAGTGATGAAAAGTAAGAGGCTTATTAGGAATGTCAACGAGTTAAGTCCTGTTCAAATACTTGATATTCCGTGTCTAGCAGAACAATTATCTCATCATCATCAGCCCGTATAACGTCCACTGCTGAACATGGGCCTCCTCCCGAGGGAGGGTATTGCCGTAGTCACCACAGGCAGGCGGGTTGGTGACCGCAGTATTATGTTGTAACACACAAGGAAACGCTGCTGCCCGTTCCTTGATATACGATTATTATAGATGACGTTATAACAATCGGGACCAACGGCTTAACGTGCTTTCCGAGGCACGGAGGGTAGTCCCTCAACCAACCAGACCCGGAAAGAAATTTTAGAATTTACACAAAGATTTCTTGTCCGGTGTGGGGATCGAACCCACGACCTCCGAGACTTAAAGCGAGCCTAATACCGCTACGCTACGGAGGTTGTCGAACAATTATCTATTCTATCTGAATTTTCTCAAGAATCTAAATGGTATTAAGAAGGTTTATTTCAAACACAAGATGTACAGTCAGCAGAAGAAGGTTTACACCCTGCGAAACGCATTTACAATTTATATGTACACGTTTAGGAGAACAGTTCACTATTATGTATTTTTGTAGACAGCTAGCAGTGAACTCTTCGTCCAAAAATAATTACCGGCTGTTGTACTGACAAAAAAATATTTATTTACATTATTTGATACTGACGGTGTAAACCTATTTCTTTTGTTGACTGTACATCTACAGAAATGTAAAAAAAAACTTAGAGATCCTGTGATAAAAAATTAAAAAAGATACACCCTGATTTCGGTACCATAAAGGTGGTGTATTAACAAAAAGTTATCAAAAGTAAACTGACATAACAAGTATATTAACACTAGAACTTTTAATATGAACTATTGTTGGAAAATTTTAAAATGAGATTATCCTGTTGGAATAGGTTCTCGAACAGGTAATTTTTTGTGTGTAAATACACCCATCTATAAATAAATACACACACATAATAATATATAGGTAAGTATATGGTTTATTTTTTTTTCAAAATTGGCATAAATAAATTTTAGCAGGATTAGAACTTGCATCTTAAATGTAGCCTCTAACGCCTTAACCATTCAGCCACGGTGGAACTTATTAATTTCAATTTTGAAGAATTGAATTGAATTTTTTTACGACCCTGAGGAGGTAAAATAAACTTAAGTTTTCCTAAAAATAAAATATTATAATATTATCAGAAACATGCATTGTATGTGTGTATGTCCGTGAGAACTCTTGTTGGCATGGCATGGTTTATCAAGTTGTTTTTTTTTAACATAACCGTTGGTTCCTCAAAATGAATAAATAACATGTAATTATAAATTGCAGTTTAGTGTATGCGTAATTAAGTTTTATGTGTCAATAGTTGAACTAAAGATCTGGCTAAAAGGCAGGCTTATGTCGAAAATATTTGCGTAAACACCTCAATGAATTAACGTGCGAGAATCTTATTGTTGCAACCTTGAGGCCATCTTCTAATGATAATGACCCAGCATCTGATGGACCGGCCCACGAATCGAGGACAGGAAATAATTAAATTATGAGTGCTTAGCCAAAAAGTTGTTATTAAGCACGCGATGCATGCGCAGTAACCTTCACGATTGAAGAGCTTTACCATCAGATGCCATTATATATTTACCATAGAACAGGAATCTCCATCAGCTCTTTGTATGGGACTTATCCCTCAAGCCATTGCAATTTCTCTAAGCCAGGATCACGAACAGTCGTAAGCACACATTGGAAATTACAATGGAAAAATGGTATACTATCTTCGAACCCGCAAAGAATTTAATCAGATTAGGAGGAATAAAGAACTTTTATGTTTCCACTTTCTTTCCATCGTTTCAAGTAGTTTTTATTTTTAAATATCATAATTTGCAAACAAACGTACGGACATCCTGATACGCTGATGATAAGTTGTTACCCATTGCATTTTGGATGTGCTAGATTGATCAAAAGCGGGAGTGATCGCTTTCTTTATCATCAACATTGGCCAACATGGCTGCAGAACATGGGTCTTTCTCTAGGTTTCTACCAAGCGGATTGGTGGCCGAAATATTATGTTGTGACGCACATGGAAACTCTGCAGCATATTTCCTAGAATACGATTGTTATAAAATGCCATAGCAATTCGGAGCAATAGCTTACTGATGTACGGGGAGTAGTCCATCATCCATCAGGACTCGTAAAGAAAGACTCAGACATTACATAAACATGTCTTGTCCGACGTCAAGATTGAACCCTTTTGAGATTTAAAGAGAGAACACTAAGCAAGAGATGTTGCTTATTATTCTTAACTTAACTTTTGTTAGTTGGCTGCGATTTAAAACTATGAAAGCAGTCTTCTAAATATACTTGTAAGCAAAACGTGATCTCGTGCACGCGCCTCAGAACTAATGTGTGTGGATGTAGCATTTACTGCGTGCGACACGATGTTATAATTAAGGACAGGCGTATCATCGGTAGCTTTCGGGGACTCGGAAACAGTAAATCATTGATCATTATTTCATCGTTATTTCATTATATTAAGCTGAACAGTGTGTTTGTTTGCTTGAACGCGCTGATCTCGGAAATTTCTGGTCCGACTTGTAAAATTCTTTTAATTTTAAATAGACCATTTACTAAAGAATATACTTATATTATAATGGCTATATTTAATTATGACATTCTTACGGGAATGGGAGATACGTGGGTGTAAACGGGCGCGGAGACCTAGTGTCAAAATATAGAAGTTCCTTCTTTCATTGAGAGAAGAAAAAGGCCTTATTCATTTCTTCTGACAGAATCCGGCGGTGACAACGTCCTTGGTCTACCTGTTGCTAATAAGTTCAACAGTAGTGAAGTCCTGGAAAGTGGAAGCGATTTCTGAGTCTGGCAATATTTTTAATATGTGATATATAGAAGACTAGCGACCCGCCCCGGCTCCGCACGGGTGCAATGCTGATGTATTATACATATAAAACTTCCTCTTGAATCCCTCTATCTATTAAAAAAACCGCATCAAAATCCGTTGCATAGTTTTAATGATTTAAGCATACATAGGGATATAGGGACAGAGAAAGCGACTTTGTTTTATACAATGTAGTGAAGACGCATCATTAGAGACGATTATTTTAAATATTGGAAATGTATCAATATACATATATCTTTCTCGGACTTTTGACTATAATCACGCCTGTAATATTCTTAGGGGTTTCAACCAAATCCACATAAAGATAAAAACTTCATTGAATATTTCTCGAATATTTCCAAACTATCGGCCAAGCAACAGCTTTACATAATATTCTTTTATAATAGGCCTTTACACAATGCCATAGACAATATCCATTAGGTGAACAATCATAGATGTTTCTTCTAATAGTCTTACATTTACCATAGACACACTCTGTCATTGACATTCTACACTTTCATTTTGCCATTATTTATGCATTTTTAAATTCTGTTGCCAAGTTATTTAAAAATATGTGATCTAGGTGTTCCGGCGACGTTGCTTGCGTGGTAAAAGAGGCAGTAGCTCTGAGTTTTGTGTGTCACATAAAACTGTCTCGTAATTTGTTAATTAACAACAGCGAAATTTGGCTCGCTTTAAATCTCGGAGGTAGTGGGTTCGATCCCTACGCCGGACAGTAAATCTTTGTGTATATTCTTAGATTTCTTTCCGGGTCTGGTTGGTTGAGGGACTACCATCCGTGCCTCGGAAAGCACGTTAAACCGTTGGTCCCGATCATCTATAATAATCGTATAACAAGAAACGGGCAGCAGCGTTTGCTTTTGTGGTACAACATACATGTGGTACACAATACTGTGGTCACCAACCCGCCTGCCAAGCGTGGTGACTATGGCATATACCTTCCCTCGGGAGGAGTCCCATGTTCAGCAGTGGACGTTATACGGGCTGATTAGGATGAGGAAATTGTTATTCTAAAATTGTACGGAAACCTCACTGTTATCTTTACTTCTATACTAAGTTTATAGCTGATCAGTTTGTTTGTTTGCGTAAACGCGCTAATCTCAGGAACTACTGGTCCGATTTCAAAAAAAATTTCATTGTTAGATAGAATATTTATCGAGGAAAGCTATAGGCTATATTTCATTAATAGTTCCTACGTAACGCAGGTGAAACCGCACGCTGAAGCTTGTGTCCAGTGTGACCAATAAACTTGTTATAAATGAAAATAGAATGCGCTATGAGTGAATCAATAAAATGTATTTTGTATGAATATTTGCACAATAACAACGTTATGCGTAGTAGTAGAAAATAATACTGAATATGAAGATGGAGATATGTGAAGACGAAGACCAAAAACAAGATGGATGGACTGTTTGAAAGATGACATGTGTAACAAAGGTAGAGGAAGAGACATCTAATAGGGAAAAAGTGAAGAGGATATTGTACTGCACCGACCACAAATAATGGGAGCAGGGCAGGAAGATAATGATTTGCACAACAGCAATAAGCTTAGCAAAGCAATAGCACTAAATAGGACAACATTTCGTTGCTTTTACTTGATATTGACACAAAATAATGTTTGGATTCAACGAGAACTGATCTGTAACAACATGTGATTAAAACTCAATATCGTTAATTTTCACATTTGCTTTAGTGCCACCATAAAATTGAAGCAGCGATCTGTTCGTTTTCAAATCAAAGAGAAAAAGCAATCAAGAATTATAAAAAAGCAATCATTTAAAAAATATTAAGTTTATAATAAAAAGAGGTCGTACATCATCCTTCACATTTCTTCGCAATAAAAAAAAACTTAAATATTAATATTTAAAAAGATGTTTTCATATTTATTTCACAACTTTTTAAATAAGAAAGTTGAAAACGTACAAAAATATTATTGATACTAATTCTAAATATTTTTTTAAATCAGCACTTAATTTTATTATTAGTGTATTTAGTGTAATGTGAATGTATTTTTAAAAGGAGACTAATATTTCAAAACACTCTTTACTTAAATTTTAAAACAGCCAGTTTTTTACTATCAAACATATATTTACAATATTGATATTATTTTCTCGTACTTATTTTATCTTTGTGAATCAAATCAACTCGTTAAGTATTGCTAGGCCTAGAATTCCTTCCACCGGATGTCATACATTAGCAGTTTCCGGTGCCCCCATTATTGGCGTTTGGAGGAGCACCCGGGGGGATTCAGGGGGTAAACCCTCTCCTCGTGGTATGATTAGCATATCTTCGGTATAGAGAGGGAAGTCTTACATAGCCTGCTGCGGTGATGATGCCTTATTACTTTTTGAGGAATTTACACCGAGTCACTCAAGCCTCTGCAGCATATTGGCAACCTCCGTAACGTAGTAGACAACCTCCGTAGCGTAGCGGTATTTGGCTCGCTTTAAATCTCGGAAGTCGTGAGTTCGATCCCCACGCCAGAGAAGAAATCTTTATGCAATTGCTAAGCTTTCTTTCCTGATCTGGATGGTTGAGGTATTACCCTCCGTGCATCGGAAATCACATTAAGCCGTTGGTACCGATTGTTATAACATCATCTATAACAATTACAAACAAGGGAACGGGCAGCAGCGTTTCCTTATGACTGGTGGTGTAGTGACTATGGCAAAAAAGCCTTTCTTGGGAGGAGACCCATGTTCAGCAATGGACGTTATTCGAGCTGATGGTGATATAATAATGCCACATTAGATCCCAGGTGGACTTTTAAGACTATTCTTGCCAGTGTGCTGTTAAAAATATTTATGTCTAAAATTCCACATAAGAAACGTGAATCATTACATTTTTATTAACATTGAAATCAGCGGCAATCGGCATCGTACATTCTAAACAAATAACTTTCATGTTTATGAAATGTGTAAGAAATGTTTATCTTAAAAATAATGGGTTGCCCAAGGTTACTTAACTTCGTGAAATATATAGAATTAAGGCCAGCAATTACAGTAAATACAATTAATTTCACATATTCATGCGTGCGGCTGTTAGATTTACGTGTACTATGGAAATGGTTGTATTGTGTTATTAAAGTTAATTTTTTAAACTTTAGTTCATATCATCATCATTCGCTCGTATAACGTCCACTGTTGAACGTTCTTCCTTAAAGAGGAGTTGGCGGATTGGTGGCCGCAATGTTATGTTGTATAACACACGTAAACTCAGCCCTGGTTTACATTGGTTATTACCATCAAGATCAACAACTTAACGTGATTTCCAAAGCAGGTAGAGCAGGTAGTTTCTAAACTCGTGGTTCCGAACCTGAGGGTAATTACCCCCGCGGGAGTAAATCAGCTTTGTCCCTGGGGTAACGAAATTACTTATATTTTGTTTTGCTTGTATTGTTTGTATTAATAACATTTTAAGGGCAGGGTAAAATCGGTTTCCCTAATACGTCATAACAATATTGAAAAGGTTAGAAACCACTGTTTTAAACTAACTGACCCAGAAATAAATCTTTGACTTTCCACAAAAATGATTTGCGTTTCCAGCAAATTGATGGCGTAGAAATCGAAACCACTGAATTAAAAGCTAGGTAATTACTACCTGTTTACACTAATTTAACTTTGAAAATGTTAAGTGAAGAGTTAAGCTAACGATAAGTTACAGTTAATTAAGGTTAAAGTACAATTTTCCAATGGTCACTAGAATAACGTGGTCTAATCTCGCTCGATGGATAGGCATTAGGTATAGAAAAAGACATACGCCAGCAATAGATGTCCCCACCGGCACAGCGGTGAGATATTTAGGACTCTACTCATCAAACCGATACATAATAATATGCTATTGATACTAAGAGGTGCTCCTCCAAGAACTAAAGCAATTGCAAAAATACCTATTACTTCTACGTATAACATAAGAAAACCAAATTACACAAATATTACAATACCGTCTCACTACAGGGGGTCTACTCTCTAAGTCCGTCAACGAAAGTACGGGCCCGTCCGAAAGTAGCTCGTAACTTAGAATAGTTTCGAACGGAATCATAGACAATTTTCGTGAACGAGAACGATAACAACTTTGCTGTCGCGAAAACTGACATAACGTTCCGTCAAAACAAGTGTCAAATTCAATTTTTCGGACGGGCGAAAACACTTCAGGAGTAGGATGAACTGTCATATCATTTGGTCATTCATTCTTAGTTCGGACCCCGAACGAAACATATGTACGTAGGTGATCCGTAGTAGGAAACGTTCCGTAATTACGGCCGTAACTACGATTTCGTGCTTAGAGAGTAGACCCCCTGTATCAAATTAGCACGAACATGTTACATACAAATCTTACAGTATTGTATGACTTCATACTGCATGAGTGACCCATCCATACACATACCTCATTCACGCCATCACTCCTAACCTCTCACATGTAATATTTCGTAACATCATTGACATTTACACAAAACGTACGCTACATGTCATTCAATTGATTATTTTTATTATTGTGTGCCGATTTGGAATGCTGACGAATTGACACAGCATATTGTCATTAGTCTTTTTATTTGGACGGACATTTATGTAGCCACAAGGAGAACTTTTGCTACTTTACGGTACAACGGCGAACAGGCCTCCAGCCTTATTAAATGGTTTATAACCTACAAACAAAGCAACCTAAGAGGATTATGACTTTTAGTTGTTGGGGTGGGAGTTTTGTGCAACTGTTTTTCTATGTTACAGTCCGCGAGCCTCTCGGACTTCGGGTCTACGAAGCATCTGAAGTCATTAGAACCATCAGCCATTAGGTAGCATGGCCTCTAATTGAAGCCCCAAATTGTACCCGCCCATCGTGTTAACTTTGGAAAAATTCCTCTTTGAGCGATATTTATGGCCAGCAGTGGACGTTACAAACTTCATCATCATCATTGACCACAACAATACATAAACACATAATGTTGTTGTATACTTCCGATGCCCTCGTAGACCCCAATGTCCGAGAAGCCTGCAAACTGTAACGTAGAGCGACAGTTGCAGCAAACTACCCAAAAAAAAAACGAACGTCACAATCGCTCAATCCCCACGCCAGCAAGTGCCTTGAGCCAAGGTCTAAGTCCCACATAGGACGCCCTCTTATCCAGGTTGCTTAGTTTGTAGTATTTTAGGTAGGCAAATGGTGCTGCCCCCTCTCTGACATCGAATAAAATAAACATTGTTATGACAACACAACCCACGTGTTTCTTCAGACAGCAATAAAATTATCTTTTAATTGTAAGAATTGAGTCATACAAATACAATTTATCCTCGTTTCTTTAAACTATCTAAAACAATACTAGAAGGTGGTATTTAATTTCTTAAATTTGCATACAAATGACTCGGGCTAAAGAAACAGATATATGGAAATGTAATTGTACGAGAATTAACCTACAAATAATATTTCGCCACGTTAGTTGTGGCCATTACATCAGTATTATACAGAAAATCGATTGAACACAATTCTGCAACGTTTATTACTTCTCATGAGTACTCATGACATATATATAGTTCTTACAAAAATACTTTAGAAGCCGTTACATAAGTCACAAAAAATGGCATTGTCAATAATGTTGAATAAATACATATAAATTGGTACCCATTAGTTAAGGAATTGCCGATAGATGGCGTTGTCGGTACTGAAACAATCGTATCCGAATTAATAAGGCGTTTGGCTAGTATTTATAATGTAATTTTCATATTACATAAAGCCTCTCTAGTTAAACACGACCCCCTTGAGACTAATTGAAATTTTTGAGTTTTATTTTCTTTTTGTAATGGAAGGAGACAACAAAAATATTTTTCTTTTAAAAAAGAAGACTATATATATATATTTTATTCTAAACCCAACATGTTTTAAAAAATAACACAGCAGCCTTCTTGCCATTTTTAAACGAGATTCAGTACATCTATTCATCATCATCATCATTACAACGCAAATCGATTATTCTTAATTTTCATACGTTAGCAATCAATAAAAAATATCATTTTCATTTCGTTCAGATAAATTTTATTTCTCTTCGATTTTAAGAGTGACATATTTGAGATATTAATTAAAATTGAAAATGATAATAATGAGTGTTAATAGAAACATCTTAACGGCTAAAGCTTTATATTTAGAAAGCTAAACAACTACTTTTTTATTTATTTTTATTAAATATAGGCTTACGTTTGACCATAATCTCGCTTGATGGAAGGCGAAGACAAGGCCTAAGATGATACACGCTTGCCTAGAAAGTATCTGTTCACTTCAGCCTTAAAGTTGTCCAGATTATAGCGTTCCGGAAAAACTGACCCCAGCAGAGAATTCCACTCCTTAGCCGTCCGCATTATAAAAGAAGAAGCAAATCGCTTCGTGCGTATTGAAGGAATGTCTACAACATAAGGGTGAAACCGCTCGCCGCGCCTGGTCGTCCGGTGATGGAAGGGTGAAGGGGGTATCAGGTTATGTACTACTCTTCTTAGACAGAAATAATGTTAAAGATTTCTTATCTATTCGGGGTCTAATCAGTGTCTCAGTTTAGTCAATTAGTTCTGGTTATAGCAACAAATTAAGAATGGGTTGTAACATCGGCTAAGCTCAATATAATTGCAACGTGCAGCAGCTTTTATATTGCGGAATATGAAAATATTTTTTACGGATATATTCAGGAGCGGATATTTTTTAATATCCGCTCCTGAATATATACTATAATACCTACAATGTTAACTCCTTTTTTAGGTTAAATGCTCGTTCGTGTATTTCTTAAACACGCATACATACAAACATTCACGCCTGTTTCCTAGTCTTAGGCAGAGACCACATTCTTCCACTTGTTACGATCTTGACATACCACTCATCACCTCTTCTACATTCATTAACCTCCTCATACATGTCCTTCGGTTTAGGGTACTTTTGGCCTTTCCTAACAACGTCAGCCTTGGTCTTCCCCTTACTGCGAGAACAATACGTTATAAACGACCTACATTCATTCACAATAGTTTAAATTGAAATAGTGACACGAAGTAAAATTAGTGCGACCTTTGACATTGAAGAACGACCTTTGGGTTTTTCATTTTGTTCGCCTAATGTCGGTTTTTGTGTTGTTTGGTCCTTGGAATTGAGCTTATCTAATGGTTAACGTCAACAAAAACTTTATACAAATATTGTGTTACTAACGTCCCAATTTTGTTACAAATAATATTAAGAAAACTAAATATATTATCCGTTAGGTTACGGAGGTTAATATTATTTGTAATATTTGTATAAAGTTTTTGTTGACGTTAACCATTAGATAAGCTCAAATCCAAGGACCAACTGTAACCTAATAATACTTTATCCAATATTGAGGCTGGAGCGCTGCTCGCCTTTATAATTCGACTGCATAATGTCCGTCCGAAAAAGGAACTATTTAAGAAGATATATCGTGATTATTTTTTCGTTGCCAATACATTTACATATATAGATCGAAGCTAAAAATAAATGATTTCGTTAAATGATTTCTTTGTGCCTTCGATCTATATATGTCCTTTTTAAAAGTCTTCAAATTACAGGTTAAAATGACAATTCTATCAAGATCGCATCTCTATCATTTCACAACTCCACATTTAATACAAATCAGGTGTCTAAGTAATTGGCTCCTAAAAATACCTCCTTGACACTTAGGTACAAGCTGTCTCAAAACAATGCGCGTGCGCATTACTACATGTAACGTTACGACACAATAACGACCAATTAATGCAAACTATCGATTGTTCAGTTGTAAAATGTCATAACTTCCCTAAATCCATCATTAGCTTTTTGTCCATTGATGTAAAACAACGCTATTTGCATGTTCGAGTAGCAATCTCTAATAATATTTATAATAAATGGCTCTATTAATAGTCATTCTCACGGAGTCCTGCGCAAAAACTTTATATTCGATTGTTATTATTTAATTGAGTACTAATTTGATGTGTCGAAATGTATTGTTTGTATCTTTCACAATGTCTTGAAAAGGTGATTTTGGTGCGTGAGGTTCTGGATTCGAATCCTGATTCGGTCAATGTATTATAAGACTGCACTGGCGGCTCAGTGGGTACAGTAGTTGCGAGACTTGTGGTTGTTAATGATGTGTTTGGAAAGTCCCTAAAATTAAGATATATTTACATTTTTCTTTAAAATAAATATTCAGATATTTATTAATGTGTTGCTGTATATTATCTGTATTTGATGCTACTGACGTCGGTGTTTATACAATTCGTTATGAACCTATACTTACTCCTAGAAAGAGAAAAAAACGAAAAAAGCATATTGGTCGATTATTCAACATACTATTTTTTTTTTTTTTTTTTTTTTTATTATTCTTGAGGTTGCCTACGAAAGATGTTTGAAAATAAGAGTATGAGCATGTCAGTTTATGACAACCACATCACGTACGCTCTCCTAAACCTAGAAGCTCCTTCCAAAGACCTTCATCCCATCAGATAACAGATAACAAACAAAACTTTGAGATTAAGTTAAACTCGTGATGTTAAATCGTGTGAAAGGTCTCAGCAATTACAAACTAAATTCTTCCATTAGGTAATTTCACGTGTACCTACGAAAAATATATTTGTTTAACTTTTCGGATGGCCATGTGGTTAGCCACGAGGCTTTTGCTATTTCCAGGCATAAAAGACTCCAGCATTATTAAATGGCCTAAAACTGCAAACTAAGCAACCTGTGCTATAGGTGTTTCCTGAGGGACTTGAACCTCGGCTCAGGGTACTGGTAGCGGGAGGGATTGAAGAATGATGATTTTTGGATTTATTATCAAGTTATTTACAACTGATGCTCTACTTTACAGTTCGCGGGCGTTTTGGTCTTTGGGTCTACGAAGCCATCGAAGGTTAAAAAGTAAAATTTACATAGATTATCATCAATGTAAATTTTAAAGCGAGTTCACATTGAATATACTTAAACATTACTTATTTACAGTCCAATGACTCAAGTGAAACCGGCTGTAGTTATGATAACCCAAAGCACATGGGCGTAACACCGGGCCGTCCATATCTAAAAGTATATACAAATATATAAAGCTGACGACTTTTTGTTAGTTTGCTTGTACGCGCTAATCTCAGATTTGAAAATTCTTTCAGTGTTATATAGCCCATTTATCGAGGAAGGCTAAAGGATATATTAAATCAAAGTAAAATTAATGCAGTGGAAATGAGAGCTTGGAGAAGTATGTGTGGGTTAACATTGAATGACAGAATAAGGAATAACGTGATAAGAGAACGGTGTGGAGTGAAAGAGGACGTGATTACGAAGAGAGAAGGGAATGTTGAGATGGTTTGGTCACGTGGAAAGAATGTATGAAGAAAGATTGACAAAACAGTTATACATGGCCATCCTCGCAAAAGGTCAAATAAGATCCACCCTAAACCGACGTGCTTGTATGAAGAATGTTATGAGAGTGAATGAAGCGAAAGATGTGTGTAAGGATCGTAGCAAGTGGAGGTCCATTGTCTCTGCCTACCCCGCTGGGAAACAGGCGTGAGCTTATGTATGTATATTAAATTATGAAGTTCCCACGGGAACGGGAGTTACACGGGTGAAACCGCGCGCGGGAAGCTAGTAACAAATATGCGTCAAGTATTATTCATGAATACGACCATAAGGATGCTTTTTATGGGTAAGTAAATCTGAATAAACTGTATTCAAACGATTTATTTCATAAACGCAGCCCGCGTTTAAGCAGTCTTTTTAAGCAGTTTGCGACATGTCAAGAATATCTATCCAGTCTATGGAGACCTGGCATTCACTGAGATCTTCATCTGCGCGTGGGCAGTCGGTAAAGGCTACCAGAGAATATTAAGTAGGGTATCAAATCTTGATCTTACTATCTTTGCAAACAGAATACTGTATCTATGCGGATCCACTCAGTTATAGTTCAAGACATTTGTTCTCAAAAGATTTAGCCAATCGCTTTGGAGAAAATTCCAAGCCGGATTATCAAAACAAAACAACTGGATGTAAAATACAATGAATATAAAAAATAACTAAAGAATTACCGGAATCTCAGGACAAGAAACCTTTGTTGGTTGGTTAAATTGACTACCGTCCGTGCCTCAGAAAGCATATTAAGCCGTTGGTCCCGATTGTTATAACATCATATATAACAAGCGTATACCAGGCAAAGAAGCAACGATGCCATTTTTACGAGGTCTGCCGAGACACAACAAGCGTATACCGCGACACCGTCTTACTGTGTGGACGTGGCCAGCCCATTCCCACTTTAGCTTAACGTCTTTTTGAGCAACGTCAGTAATCTGTGTTTTGGAGCACAGTGTGGTGTTGCGAATAAAGCAAACGACCAGTGGCCTATTTTAGCCCTGGATCGAAAGAGCTGGAAGTCATAGGGATAGGCATTTGTCCAGCAGTGGGATGATGCAGGCTAACAATAACAGTAACGTACCCGCCTGCAAAGCGTGATGACTATGGCAAAACCCTCCCTCGGGAGGAGGAGCATGTTCAGCTACGACGATACATCAGAATATGTCATAGGCTATAAATATTCTATGGGAACGAGAGTGAATTAAGTGTGAGTGAGAACGTTATAAAAGTCCTTTACGGAGGTAAAGAACTGTTCGATGTAAGTACCTACCTCGCGACATTATGTTAAAAAATAATTATCTTTTTCCACCCTTAGGGGAGAATGAAACAAATAAACAGTATTAGTGTATCCAAGTACCTATAGTAACGAGCACGGCAGACAATCTGTTTAATGCTGAGTAAAACTGCGACATTTAAATCCTCATTAACATGGACAGTGGTTCACCGCTCTATTTATATCAACAACTCAATGCAAATGTACTCAGTGTAGAAGAAAAATGTGATCTTTTGCAGTATTGCTATCCATAATAAGTTACTTACTATAATTAAATTATTTTAAACATTTTAAGAATAAATTTATCACTAAGTATGTAAATTCTAAGTTTTCTTTCCGGGTCTGGTTGGTTGAGAAACTACCCTCCGTGCCTCGGAAATCACGCTAAGTCGTTGCTCCCGATTGTTATAACATCATCTATAATAAACGTATTTCAAGGAACGGGTAGCAGCGTTTTCTTGTGTGATACAACATAATACTGCGGTCACCAATCCGCCTGCCAAGCGTGGTAACTATAGCAAATACCCTCCCCGGGAGGAGGCCCATGTTCAACAGTGGAAGTTATTCGGGCTGATGATGATGATGACTATGGAATTCTATAAACTAAACTTTTACAAAATTTACTTTTTTGCCGGAACATGCATTAGGCATCTCCACCGCTTCTACTGTGTGGTACTCCCCTCTCCATAGAGATAAAATGCTACTCATAATACAAGGGGAGATTCGACCCACTATAAGGTGTTCCTATTTTAAATGAAAGGAGACTAATAAGTAAAAATTATAGGGCAAATGTGAACGGAAGTGTGGGAAGGGGAACCAAGGCGGATGTTTCACTTTCAAATCGAGGACGTTCTTAAGAAAGTATAGTCAAAAGTATCCTTACCGAAGGACATGCAAGAGTTTATAAATGTGGAAGACGCGAAAGTGGTATATCAATCGTGTAGCAAGTGGAAGGTTGAAGTGGTCTCTGCCTACCCCTGGGAATGGGAAAGTGAATGTATGTATAAGGTCTTCCTCGAGGAATGGAGACACCGGGCTGAGATTCGATAACCCTAAAACACTGACTACTGAATTTTGTTACACCCAATATAAACTTAGTGAATATTCAAATACTAGAGACTTTTTAATATAGTTCTTTCGTTGGGAATGTACAGCGATCTAGGGGACAAGATAAAAATAACAGCAGCAGAACAAACGAGCTGCGGTAATGAACGCTGCATTCACATTGAAAAGTTAAAAAGGAAGCTTATCTTTTATGTAAACCTTGAGGACTGAATGTACGGATAAAGGATTTTAATACTTTTACGAGAGTAACTTTCTAAATATTTTAGATACGTGTAATATTATTGTACTTAGATATTTTGAAAAGCCGTGGTTTAATAATATATTACCTGTCATCATTTCAGCCGTAGGACGTGCACTGCTGGACATAGGCCTCCCTCTATCATACATATATCATATTTTAAATATCTAAGCATACATAATTACATACAGACAGCGGGAACCAACTTTGTTTATATTATGTATTGATAAGAGTACCTAAACGTTATAACAACGGATCGTTCGCCACGGATCACACACTGAAGATTTCTTAAAGTAGAAAACAGCTAAGAAAAAAAAGTCATCGTTAAAATACCGTAATTAATTTTTTGGCGGTTTTGACATTTTGTGTCATTTACTGGAGAATGACATGTAGTTTCGCCATTTAGAAACTAACATCGTCTTATAGAACCTCGTAAAATTTAGTCAAAAATAAAATAGTATTGTTCTAGGGTCGACGTTAAATTCTATAGTTATTTCACTGTCCTGTAAAGTTACATTTTCTGACGTACGTAATGTTGGAAAGTCGCAATGACAAAATATAATGATCCCGGAGTTTCTTATAGTCTTTCTTCTCCTCCGGGTGTCACATCGTAGGTAGATAGAGAAAGACTCGTAGGAAGCTAGGATAGGATCCGGTCGTCCTCCCTAGACGAGGCTCGCGACGCGTTCTATGCTTCAGAGCTGATCCCTTTTTTTTCGGACGCACATACGGAGTTAGCTCCGAGGCTTTTGTTACTTCACCGGGCATAAAGTCGAGCAGAGCTTCAGCCTTAAAAAATGGTTTAAAAAGCAAAGCAACTTGCGCAAAAGGACGCCCCCTGTGGGGCTTGGACCTCGGCTCAAGGCATAATTCTTTAAATTTTCATTAATAATATAAATTATAGTCATTTATTAGTCAAGAATTTTGTTCATTATCTTTGTATTCGACTTAAAATGAGTGCGACCGAGTCGTCTAAATAATCGACGTTTTCAATTCATTTAACGATTTCACTGTCTGTCTCCATAGCACATATACCTATCTGTTTTAAAATAGCTGATATTTTGATTACTTAAAGCAGTCGACGTCGTCATCTACTAATTTTCACTCCCTCCAACTTTCTGACTTTGGATAAATATTTATGTTTTCTTCATTACTAACTCAAAGAAAATACTTTAAAGTTGAATTTAATCAACTTCTTTCGTCTACAAATATTAACTTGCCAAAAACAAGCACCAGTAGGTAAAATCAACACTGTAGGTTGAGCAACCTCCGTTGTCACTGAATGTTAACATTGAGTATATACCACAAGTAGCGAGTTGAATAAATACATAGTAACCACATATACATATTGACAATTCTAATAAAGATCGCTATGACATTATATCTAATGACCTTTTTTGGGTACCCAAATATCTCCGTGGGTCACTGGAAACTATGTAAAAGTGGTGCTGTTCCACAAACGATGGGACACTTAATATCGTGTCCTGCGTGTCCTGTCAGCTGCACGTCATGATGCCAAACAAGTGGCCGAATTCTGGGCCGAGTCCATTTAGATTGCTGTCGACACGCTAAGAAGAAGACTCGAAACTATAATATTTTTTGTCATTTAAAAGTAGCGTAAGTAAGAGCGCATAATATTATGCAAACTTACTAAACTACTGATTCTTTAATCGTACACAACAAAATACGAGTACCCACTTAAGGTACGTACGGTTGGCGTACTTTCTATTGGCCAAATAGCCAAATATATCTAACGCGGTTCTGTAGTTAATGTTTTCCAATTTACACTTTTATATGGAGGTTGTATACCTCCGTGGCGCTTAGTCTCGCTTTAAGGAATGGAGGTCGTGGGTTCGATCACCACGCCGGATAATAAATGTTTGGTTTTTCATTCCTTTCCGAGTCTGGTTCGTTTCCGTTCTTCGGAAAGTCGTTGTTCCCATTCGTTATAACAACAAATGTATCAGGGAATGGGCAGTAGCACTTCCTTATGTGTTACCACATAATACTTTGATCACCATCCCGCCTGTCAGGCGTGGTGACTACGGTGATTATCCTCCCTTTGAGCAGGCCTATTTTTAGCAGTGCATGCAAACTTATTATTATATTATGATTTGTATAATAACAGACTTAAGAGCTCCAAACCTCGTTATTAATAGTAAATATTCGTTGTCTGTTTAATGCCTGTCTTACTGATTGGACTAATATTATATCTATAAGTTTAAATGTTCTTTTATCTACCGGTCAATGGTCCCACAAATATGTTTAAATGAAACTTCAGTGAAACCACAATATATGGTAATTTAGGTCACATATTTTGCAACTCGCTAGGATAGGATGTTAATTGGCATTGACCTTGCGTCATGTAGATTGACAAGAAGTAAGGTCCCGCAGAACAAACCACAGAAAATTAATTATTATTGATGTTTACTCTATAGAAATAAAAAGAATTGTAATATCTGGTTGTAACTGTAAATTAACAGGTTTGTTTGGTTGTAAATGCATGTGAATGTATATAGAGTAGTTTTAAAAGATCAGTACCATTTTGTTCTTTTCTTAAATCTTTCTCTTGATTGAGTAAATATTTATATAAGAGTATAGCTATTGTGCTTTTTATTTATAAATAGTTATATGAGGTTATTATAAAATACGGTAACTACGCTCAAAAGCGCTTTATTTTGAAAATACAACCTAAAACATTCTAAATTTAGATACTCCGGTAATATGCTAGCTGTAAAACTTTATAAACTACACGAATATTACAAAGTACTTATTTCGAGGTAGAAATTTAACTGTAAAAACGTTCAGTTTGGGCTTTTGCTAGACCAAGGTATAAGGAAATGCAGTTTTGATGTAGGTTGGGCTAATTTATACCCGGGGTCCACACATGCGAGGTAATCGTTATTATAATGCTCATTCCAGTCATACTAGCTGCCCGGCGTCGCCCGTTTTTTTCATTGTCCTCAGAAATATTATCAGTGAAATCGTTCTCATATTATGCGCGTACATACATTTTGAAGATTCATTGTTATTTATATAGGTGGATAGAGTCATGAGATCATGGCAAATAAATGTTTTATAACCACTTATATATCTTGCTGTGTTGCTTTCCGGCTTAGAATAGACCACCCCATGTCCTCCCGTCTGCCCAGCGTGATGTGTGTGAGTGTTGATGATGATGATGATATCTTATACGACCTGACGAAGATGATCCGAAAAAAAAACTAATTTTTCTAAAGTTAATCTTGCAACTGCCGGTAATCGCGTGACAAACAGTAAGTAATTGCGTTGATAAAAGAAATATGACAACAGAAACATGTGTGTGAAACATTTCAAAGATGAGAGAAACACGGAAGCAATCAATAAATGGGTGTCACTCTTAAATAAATTGAAAAAATTATATTATTTGAAAAAACTCGTGGAAATCACTTATTTATGTCATTTTTCATCATCATCATCAGCCCGTACAACGTCCGAGGGAGGGTTTTGTCTTAATCACCGCGCTTGGCAGGTGGATTGGTGACCGCAGTATTATGTTGTAATACACAGGGAATCGCTGCTGCCCGTTCCCTGATATACGCTTGTTATGGATGATGTTATAACAATCGGGACCAACGGCTTAACGTGCTTTCCGAGGCACGGAGGATAGTCCCTCAACCAACCAGACCCGGAAAGAAATCTTAGAATTTACACAAAGATTTCTTATCCGGTGTAGGGATCAAAACCCACAACCTCCAAAACGTACAGCGAGCCAAATACCGCTACGCTACGGAGGTTGTCATTTTTATTAGCTTTATAAAATAAATATTGGGAGAGGTTTTCGGAGTTCGGATCTCGTTGCTCGAGAAACTACCTGCCCTGTCAGCAAAAGCTTGAAAGAAGCCCACGTTAACATTGGGCGCTGATTATAATTAAGTTTTAACTGAAGAAAATATAAGCGGACGAAGCCTAATGGCTAGGGCTTCGGACTTGTGATCTTGTGGTCGCCGGATCGATCCCCAACCATTGAACTACCGACATGAGCCCACTCGTAACACAAGCATTTTAGGGGTGATTATTTTTTTTATTATATTATTATTAACAAGGCTAACAAGAATACTAGTAGACAGTAAAAATTCTGCTAGTATTCTTAAAAAAAAAGGTTTGCAAATTATAACGAACTTGTTTTTACAATACATTTGTACGTACGTTTGGAGACTCGAGCACTTAGTTCAGTGTTTCTTATGTATCTATGATCATTTTAAATTGTGCTCTTAAAGCCAGGGATACACTATGGGTCAAATGTCCTGCAACACTAGTCTCCAGCGATGTCAGGGAAAGTCGTGCGCTTCAGGAGAGTCCGCGGCGCCATTCAAACTGCGGGCGGCCGCCGTGGGGGTTCGCTAGAAATGAAAACGCTATTCAGCGATACCTGGTGGCCCCCACATTCATGGCGGAAGAAGGAGTACCCGGGGGGGTTTTAGTGGTGTAGGGTCCACTCGTCGTGGTATGAGCAGCATACCACGCATTTGGAGAGGGCGAGTCCCACATATCCCACCGCCAGTTCCATAAAGGCGGTGGGAATGCTTAAAGGCATTATTAAGCACCGGGGGGGTCGAAAAAAAAAAGTGGAAGTCACATGTACGAGTATGGCAACAACGCGCATCAAACGTCGTAGCTACAGATATAAGTCGCGCAATATCGCGACATATCCCCGACACATGTCGGGGGACATTTGTCCCCTGTTGTATAAGCTTACACTAAAGGACATTTAACACAGAGGAGTTAAATATTCTACAGTGTAGTGAACCCAGAGGGGTTAATGACAATGGTATGTTAATAGTCCATTCGATTATTTAATTAGTATTTTCTTATACATGTGTAAACTAACAATAAACTCATTAACTAATTCAGCTAACGTACACAACGAAACATATTAGTGCAATGCATAAATTGTGGAAACTGTGAAAATGTCGACAAAAAGTTATTACAACTGAGTGCTAACGTTAGCATAGTACTTAAGTAAATGTCCCGTCATCAGAAGGTGTCGTTTCTGACTGACAAGTTTCCATGTGTACATCTAATCTATCTTCTTTTTCTTTGTTCGAAAAAGAACTTTGGCACTTTGGAAATAAATCGACGGGGGACTTTACGATTGCGTAATTGATGGACACAAAGCAAACCCAGATTCTGAACAAGTATCTGTGTTTTTTTTTTAAATTAAATATAGGCTTACGTTTTCCCATAACATCGCTTGATGGAAGGCGAAGATAAGGCCTAAGATGATACACGCGTGCCTAGAAAGTGTCTGTTCACTTTAGCCTTAAAGATGTCCAGATTATAGCGTTCCGGAAAAACTGACCCCGGCAGAGAATTCCACTCCTTAGCCGTCCGCATTATGAAAGAAGAAACAAATCGCTTTGTGCGTATTGAAGGTTCACTCAAATAATTGTCCTGTGACCCACTTCATCGAACCAGAATACGAGATCTCAAAAGTAACAACATTACCAAGCCATCAGTGTAACGTTATCGTCAACTAAAGGTACCTAGTATTCCTTTATTTTAAACTAGCGACCGCCCACGGCTGCGTAAAATAAAGATTTTATAATCTACTAGCTATGCCCCGCGGTTTTACTCGCGTTACTCTGCTCCAGTGGGTCAAAGCGTGATTTTTAGCCTATATGTTAAAAGAGCTTATTACCTATCCCCGTGCAAAGTTTCAGCCAAATCCATTTAGTAGTTTTTGCGTGAAAGAGTAACAAACATCCATCCATCCATACTCACAAACTTTCGAGTTTTTAATATTAGTAAGGATCTAACAATATAAGTTCTTTCTAAAACGATATAGACATATAAAATAAATAAATGAAACCTTATAAACTGGTTATTTACCAAGTCCCGTCAAAAACAAACAGACAAACAATTTATTTTTAATTGCGTTTTTTTTTAGATAACTTTTTTGTTCAAATTCAAAATTCATTTATTCCGTAAAAATGGTTACATTTGTTTGGAATCGTCATATTTTTCTCCTACCGTGCAGTGCGTGACGTGGCGACTACTGAGAAACACTGCCAACAAATTCATGAGAACCCTCTTTTAAAAAATAATAACATATCACAATATTTTATTAACTTACAATATACTTAATGATATTTTCTTAAAAATAGCTTCATCGATATGTGATCTTTAATTATGATCGCCCTGCTGTAATCAGGAGCGAAAATTTTCTATTACAATTTTAAAAGTGTTTTGTGAAATTTTCTGTTTGTATTCCACAGATATTTGCATTTAACTCTTCTGTTGAAGACTGTTGTTCTGGGACAATATTCATGAGAATATGCGAAATAGTTCACAAAGCACTGTAAGTTGTTTTTTTTATTTTTTGTGGTGGAACTTTCTCGTTACAGATTGCACCAGTGTTTGACACTGGTGTAGGCTTATGATGATGATGACCACTGGCTCGAGACAATGTCGTGTCGCATATATTGTATCATTAAAAATATGGTGCAAGGTCTGAGAATATTAGCTATTGTTTAGAGTTTGACCGGAATTTATGTTACTGTTTTTCTGTCAAAAGAAATAACGCTAAATTGAAACTATTTTTGTGAAATTATTAAGAATTTAGCAAAAAAAACTTTCCGGCTAATAGCTGAATGCTTAATATTAAGTTAAAATGATTAAGATAACATTAGGTATTTTATTTTAATTGGCAAAATTTTCATAAATTTATCAATATTATTTATGGTTTTATGAGAAAATATTAAATATTTGATGAGAGGTATATAAAATATGAAAAATCTTTAATTCATAAAATAATTAAAAGAAAAAAAAAGATATAGTTTTCATATTTTCAGGAGAAAATTCTTTTCCAATCTGAAAACTTTAAATTTCATAAATTATTTTATTCGTTACAAAAGGATTTCACAGTTGTTGTCAACTGGTGGTACTGTATACAGCTCACATCCACGGTAAATCAGCACCGCACCGCTGTTAGAATGTCTCTCGATCCACCAAGACTATACCATGACTAATTCGGCAAGTGTATTGTGAAGGTTCACAGATTTGACCTCCCGAATCTCCCTTCAAACCATCGCAGACCCCATAGGTATCATTACGGCAATTATTAGAGCATAAGTATTTAATATTATTGCATTCTCGTGGTAGGGGGGCGGCGTATAAAACGAAGATGCGCGTGCGCACCGCAATACCGAGTAGCGCGCGTGCGGTCGCGCCAAACTAATCTTATATTTGGAATTTAGTGAACTTTGTTACTTTTGGTGTGACATTTGGATTCTTGTTGATTGATTGGTAAGTGGTGTTAAGTGCTGAACAAAAATTTTTTTTTATATTAAATTTTGTGATAAAAAAAAGTGTTATTTGAAAAAATATATAAATGAGGAAAGCTTTTGATAGTGATTATTGGCTGGTATTGTAAAATGGAATAATAATATAAAAAATATATGATTTATATTCATATTCAGTTTGTTTTGATAACTGTTTTATAAAACATCGAAGAATTTATAAATAATATTAGTCAACGCGTGTATTACCCCTAGATCGACAGAAAAAAGCCAACTAGGAACTTTTATTAAAACACTTAAAAACAGAAAAAATAAAAGTACACGTATGAAAAATATTTTGTGTTGTGTAAAATAAATTTCCAACTAGTAAAAATATAGAAGAAACGCGATTAAATAAATCATAGTTTTGTAGGTACTTAGATGTATAAGTACTCTACTTTAAACAAAATTACTGAAGCCCGCGTTAAAAGGCGTAAATTAAAAAAAAATCTGGAAGAAAACTTCTCAACAATTACATTAAGTAAAGATGCTTTAAAACGTACGCAAAATCAATTGCGTGCGTAACGAATAACTTAGCGGCGAAGCAGACTCATTTAAATTGAGATTTACTTTAAGTTCAGTCCCATAATAAGTGTAGCAAGTTGTTCCTTATTTTAAATTAATATTACCTTAAGAAAATCCTTGTTTGTATTTGTATAAATAATCTTACAATGTAACAAGTCTGCTACGTTTTTGATTGCGCTTGCGCCGCGTCTCGGCAGAGATCGTGACTCGTTGTGCGCACAAACCGCAAAAATAATTAATTTCACTAACATAATATTAATTTTTTTAAACTTCCATAATGGATAATAATTTTGATAATTATTTTATTTGGTAATTATATTAACTGTGGTTTTAGGGACCTTGGTGTTAACAAATACAATCATGGGATGATTATTTATTATGGGAAGCAGAAAAATTTTCCGAAGTCCCTAAAGCCACACTTATGAAAATGACAAAACATCCTTAAAATAATTAAAGCGTCTATGAGTAATTTCGTTTATTACATGTTATTCTTAAACCATAAACACCATGCTCCTGAAAGTTTGACTAATTTAGAATGAGTGCTTTGCAATTTAAATCAATACAACAGTACCTACTCGTAAAAGTTGCGGTTAGTTTCGTAATCATTTTATCTAAACGGTTTTACCCCTGGTATGAAGATTAAGTTTTGCTTAACACGGGGTGAATAGCCTATTCAGAAATAGAAGATTACTTTTATTATTAGAAAGCTATTCATTATTAATTCTTCTTCTTCTTATTTAATGGCAACGTACCGAATGACGACAATTCTGCCAATGTCAGGCGTGAAATGAAGAAAATTGAGGGGGATATTACTATGACTTTGATAAAAATGTCTTCTAGGAGTAACATGGGTTTCATGGAGTGGCATGAGTTTCATTATGAAGTTTCATAATAAAGAAATCGTGCGTACGAATCTTAACGAAAAAAATACTTTCTGATACTGCAATGTCAATCGTATATGAAATTTAAATTTTGAGAAAATCTAAGTTTAGAATTCTCGATGACTGAATTAATAGCGAAAATTAGGTACTTTACTTGACATTGCCAGTTAAAATCCTGCCGGTGAGCGAAATTAATTGTTCTCATTTCTTTTTAAATATTCATGTTGATAACAACTGAACATAGCGTGAAAATATTCATACTACTTCCGAGATTAACAACATTTACGAAATATGTAAGTAAACATAAAAAAAAAGTATGAACAGTGAAATAGATTACATAATTTTGGCAGTTTTTTTCTGTGCAATGGAATAATACAGATATGACTCATATTCATAAATTAGCTACGCTCCGATTTGCAAACTTTTATATCAATATATAAATTAAAAAATATGCAAATATTATGAATGTCTCAGCATACATTATGCAGTCGATAAAAAAGTTTTTGTGAATTTATATTTGATCTCAACATGGCTCATTCAAATAATGTTGATGATGAATTGAAATGACAAATAAGATAGAAGAGACAAATAGATAAGAAGACAAATAGATAAGAATACGTTAAACTCCTCTCTTGTCTATTGCCCAACTTGTAATTCGGGTAATCCATACTGTATATAATCCCTTTGATAAAACTTATTTAAAATATAGTGTGCGATTTTTTTTTATTGCTTCTAACACAATAACTAAATATGGTTCGCTTAAAAATTACAACCTCTATGGTGTAGCGGAATAAGTCTCGCTTTCAGTCTCGAAGGCCGTGGGTTTAATTCCCACGACCTATGTGACTAGATAAAAAAAAATCAAATTAAATAATTATTATTATTGTTACAGAAAAAGAACCTCCGTTGAACTCCGATCCCAAGATGGTCCACTTGAAAATGATGGTGAGTTTTATTTTGCGATTTAGTTACCATAATAATATACAATACCTACTAGAGATATAGAAATAGTCTCCTCATTCTGCAAAAAATATTCATTCTGACTGCACCGGTGGCTCAGTGGTTACGGAAGTTGCTTCTGAGGTTCTTCTGGGTTCGATTCCCACCCGGGACAATTATTTGTGTGAACCACAAATAGTTGTTCTGAGTCTGGGTGTACTTTGTGTCCGTGAAATGTATGTTTGTAAAGTCCCCCGCGACACAGGGATTTATTTCCCTTGTGCGGAAGTTGTCTTTTTTAAAGAAAAAAAAAAAAAAAAAATATTCACGTCGCAAACTTCACATTGCAAACAATTGTTTTTCACAATAGTTATATGCAAAATTTTACAAATCTTAATCTTAATAGGACCCTGTTATGCAGAAAAGATCCAACAAACGCTTTATTGCCTTTTGGTTGGATCTTTTCTGCATAACAGGGTCCAATAAATAATAAGACAACCTCCGAAGCGTAGTGGTATTTGGCTCGCTTTAAGTCTCAGAGGTCGTGGGTTCGATCCCCACGCCGGACAAGAAATCTTTGTGTAAATTCTAAGATTTCTTTCCGGGTCTGGTTGTTTGAGGGACTACCCTCCGTGCCTCGGAAAGCACGTTTAGCCGTTGGTCCCGATTGTTATAACATCATCTATAACAATCGTATACCAGGGAACGGGCAGCAGCGTTTCCCTGTGTATTGCAACATAATAATAATTATGATCACCAATCCACCTGCCAAGCGTGGTGACTATGGCAAAACCCTCCCTCGGGAGAAGGCCCATGTTCAGCAGTGGACGTTATACGGACTGATGATAATGATGAATCTTAACCAAATTCAATCGTACTCCATGAAGTACCATTGAAATAACTTGTGCTAAATATCAAATTATATATCACGAAACGTATTTACAATCGCATAATAAATTACTTAAATCAAAACTGTAATAACCTATTTTAATTATTTTGACAAGCAATCAACATGAATATTAATTAAATTCACGTTATAATATAACCATTGCTTTTGTAACCCACTTTTGTATTACATCAATTGGCAGATGATAAGTTAATAACTTAAAAAAATATAGATAACGCAATATAATTGTTAATATTTATAGTGTATGTAGCAACTGAGTGTGTAATTTTAATAGTGTATAATTACAGAAGAGATCCATTAACTACTTTTATTAGACACGTTTGTAATCTATGATAGTATTTCTTCATTTTTTTCCTCAATCTATCTCTAATATAAGTTATCTTATATCCTTCGTAAAGAATATGTAACAATCAAAATGCTTACGTTAACATATAACACAAAAAGAAAACATGTATTTTTTAATGATCAATTTGATGAATCGGAAGAGATAATAAATAAGAAGGTGTTTTAAACATTCAGTCTTCAATTTGTGTGCAAACGCATCTTGTTGAATTACTTTCATACGCCGAGTAACGTACAAAAAAGTAATAATTATTGTATTTAAATATATTACATTTTCATTGTAATTATAATCCGTTTTCTCGCTAAATAATAAATAATAATAATGTTTGTTTATTGACATAAAAACATAAAGTTTACAATATTTGTGAAGGCCTTGACCCCTGTGCTAGGTGAAATACCTGTGTTACAGGAGCCAGTGCCCTCTCCGGTGTAAAGGTACATTACTTCTTCGACAATAATTTGATTCCTATTACCACTTAGTTTATAAATGCACTAAACTAATAACAATGAAATTTACAAAGATAAAAAAAAATAACAAAAATAAAATCAAATAAAAATTTGAATATTTAAGTAAAAATAAAAATAAACTGATTGTGTGTGCGTGTGTGTGAGTGTGTATGGATGTGTGTGTGTGTGTGAGTGTGCGTGTGTGTGTCTGTGTGCATGTACTTGCGTCAGTATAAGGAGGTCCAGTAGGAGAAGGTCCCTTCAAGGTCTTATGTTTATCTAAATAAAGCTCCATCGAAATTAGTTCATTACTTAGTCTAGGCGTCACAACTAGTCACAAGGTAACAGGCTCAATGAGAGGCAAATGCGCGGAATAAAGTCCTGGCGCTATAGATGCGTTTTATCTATATATATCGACAGACAATAAACAGATTATACCTGTCATGACGAGGAGTCATTACAGGCATAATCTGCTTTGTTTTGTCGATATATGAAGGATGCTTAGATAGGATGTTATTGCTACGTCTCCTAGCTTAAAGCCGAGCAGGACTCCAGCCTGAAAACTTGAATTTTCTAAATATTCTAATGACTTTAGTACATTTCAGTTCCTGTACGTCTGTCACAAAAATGATTAGAAATACAAAAAGTAAGAGCATGATGCACGCTCCGTCACAATAGTATTGTCAGAGTTGTTCGTCTAACGAGAGGCGAACCGACGCATTCATACATAAGGGCGACATCACACTGACGTTACGTCACTGTAATTTGTGCACACCGCATTCATAGGGCTGTCTCTTATTTAAAGATAAATTTCTGCGAAGTACTAGTATCTACAGTATTTATAATAGTCATTGATTTGTTGATATTAATATCAAAGCAACTTTGACTTTCTGATACAGTTTCACGCATAAACCACGGAGACATTTCTTGATTTGATGTCAAATACATAGATGGACTACCTTTTATCGCAAAAGCTGACGGCTAACTATTCCTCGTAGATAAAACCGAGGGAAAAATCTATATGTAAATTAATAAGAGACACAATCAGACTAATAAATAAGTAAATGTGGCATATCTACTGAAATACCTATAATTATTGAAATAGACATGTCCTAGAGCTAATACGGCGATTAGAAGTTGGAGGTTAACATGATATCTTCGATAGATATTAGTAATAACCTGGGTATTATGGATAAAGTAGACTAGATGCAAAAATCGAACAGTCTAGTAAATATACCCATACTGGGAAAAGATTGCTGCCAGAAAACATAACAATAGTTAAAGCATCTAATCTAATCTAACTAGCCTGTGTTGTCCCACTGCAGGGCAAAGGCCTCCCTCTCCCTTTTCCACCCAACTCTGTCTACAGCATGAGTTAAAGCATACAGATTGTTTATTATGATGTCAAAAGTTTGATCTAAAGTCGTATTTCTTCTCCATCACAATAATATTTGTATCACAATGTATTTTAAGCTGTCTAAATTGGAGGCAAACATTTAAATGACACGTTAATAATATTTGGCACCCCTGTAACCGCAGGTTGCGTCACGTCATTTCGTTCGCAGACTATTACCTACAAGTCATTCATCTCTGCGACTATTTTCACAGAACTATTGTATTTTATACTAATTCTAGTGCTAAAACTCGTATTTTTTTTCTTTTTGTTTACCATTTCGAAAGTAGGATTTTGTTCAAATAGATTGTGCAAAGTGGGCTAATTACTAGTTTTGCTCAGATTAAAAAGTAACATTTTATTAGTAGAACTAACTTCCCGCGCTCAGTTTCACTGGCATAGCTCCCGTTCCCGTGGGAATTTCATCATTTAATATAGTCAATGCTTTTCCTGGATAAGGTAGATTTAAAATGATGAAAAAAATTTTGAAATCGGTCCTTCATTTCCGGAGCCCATTCAATGCAAACAAACAATTAATTCCTTCCTCTTTACAAATAATAATATTAAAATGGTATTGAGAGTATTTGAAAGAAGATCTCTTCTTTTTTTATGAACCAGGACCATAGAAATCAGGTAAGGAAATTAAATTCTCTTTACAGAATCTTTGTCATAAAATATGATACCTATTCAATTTCAAAACTCGGTATAAACCTGATAGGCTTAGATAATTTGAAAGTTAAACATTTTATAAATATAATATTTCTTATTGACCAACAAGATTAATTTCGCAACTGTATAAATACATAATCCACAAAAAATAGTTTTACATAACTTAATAAATACACATAACATTACTTCTCGTCTACATTTAAAAAAATAATTAAGTCTATTAAATATTATTTAGGTAATTATAAAATGCTTATAATCTAAGTCTCAGTACGTTTGACATGGATCGGATAAGCTCGTGCGTTTCCGCCGTGTAGTGTGTCGGCTAAACGGCGCGCGCGCATAGAAAGTGTCAATAAGGTCAAGGTCGATACTCTTCCGTGTGGTTACGTCACTAGTGAAACTTAGGGCTGCCGACTAATTTACTGTTTTAAATATGTCAAAATGTATTTAGTTTTTGCAACTGAAAAAATATAAAAATAATTATAAACGTTATTTTTGCGTCAATTAATATGTTTAGTGTTTCAAATACGTCTAAATAGTAGATTGTTTATTTAGGGAGCAAACAACTATTTTAACGGCGAGAGTGTTTTTTTTAATCCAGAGCGGAGCGAAGGATTCTAGAGTAAAATCCCGAGCGGAGCGAGGGATTCTTAACCAGAATCCTGAGCGCAGCGAGGGATTAAAAGTATGTAACTCGAGCTTAAAATAGGGTTGCTCCCGAGGTGGACACTCTACTTTTTATCACCCTCTATGAGAAAAATAAGTAAGTGCAACTTATGAACAAGAATTTATTTACGTACAATGAAGAACCATAAGACATAAAATATAATATTCATCAACTTTTTTTAATTTGGCGCGCTCGCAGTTTTTTAGCCAGTCACATATTCAATACATTGTTCCCGCATGGTTTGTGATTCACCTCTTTGCTGATTGAAACATTATTAACAATATCCACATTCCAAATTCAAATCAATTTTGGTCAATTTTAAATTCCTCGTAAACAGGGACCAAAATAGCTCATATTTTGGTCCCTGTTTACGAAGAATGAACTAGCTCTTTTTGAATAGATGTGATTAAAAAAATATTTATTTATATTAAGGTCAGCAGACGTAAAATAAATAACTAAAAAAATTTGACTGACTACTGATCATCTATATTTTTTTAACTAATACGCTTATATTTAAAGCTGACCTCAATCAACTTGATATTGAGGTGTATACAGGTCCAGACTTGAATATTAAATCAAAAATTATAGTTGATTAATTTTTCATAAATCAGATCTAAACTTCTTGAAATTGGCATTTATTTTTAAAATATAAAAATGAGTGATAATAATAAACACCATTCTGACAACCCTATCAACCGGCGCATACGCAGAACTATACAGCTTTTGTTAGCGTCTCCATAAACTTCGTAACGTATATAATAACAATGTTATATAACAACACATTACTGACCTATGACGAGTCATTTTCATGGCAATGTGATAACAGCGTTATTTGTTGCCAAATATTCGTGTCAATGAAATGCCATGCGCTTGAGCAATAACATGGCGGCACTAGATTAGATGTTTTTTTATAATCATTTAAAGTGTGATTATTATCAACCCCGTAGTATTTTAATAATCGTATATATCTAAGTTGTTCATATAAAAATACTAACTGAAGCCAATTTCGATAGCGTACAAGAGTCACTTTCATTGAAATCGGTTCAGTACTTTAGGTGTAAAAGCGTAACAAACAGCACAGACAGAGTTACTATCGCATTTAATATATTAACTGGGATTGTTTGATCCGACATGAACGCAGACAAAATTCTAATAATGGATGTTTGTTACTCTTTCACGTAAAAACTACTGAATGGATTTGGCTGCAACTTTGCACGGGAATAGATAATAAGCTCGATTAACATATAGGCTACAAAAAATCACGCTCCGACCCACTGGAGCAGAGTAACGCGGGTAAAACCGCGCAGCTAATATTAAAGTAATTTCACTTTTCTACATTACTACGCGCCTACATTACAGATATGTTTGTACAAAAATCGAAAGTGTTTAGAAATGACGACGGAATAAATAAACAAAGATTATAAGCTGCGTAATGTCTACTTACTTACGTAACTATTGTGTTTTGGACATCATCGTTGTGTAAACGAAGGAAACAATTAAACACAAATTAACTTAATGAGAATAATAACTCTACGGAAAACACACTTCGTAGAGCTTTTTGTTATGGTAATATTAAAACTATAATTAAAGTTAAACTGCGCTTTAACTAATTGGAAGCGGCCTTAGCCCAATGGCTAGGGCGTCGGACTTGTGATCTTGTGGTCGCTGATTCGATCTCCACCTATTGCACTCCGACGTGAACCCACTCGTAACACAAGCATTTTAGGTTAGCACGAGGGTTTAACAAGAATAATAGTAGACACACAAACTCTGCTAGTAATCTTTTTATAAAAAAAACTAATAAAGGTTGAATTTACGTGAAAATCGACATTTTCTATCTCTATATTGTTGCAAAAATGACCTTTGGAATATAACAGTACAGTACAGTAAGCAGGCTTTAAAAATCTGTACGTATTATGAAATTAAGCACAGTAATTCCTAATATATGTTACAGCACTTTTTTATATTTTCACTAGCGGCGCCCCGCGGTTTTACCCGCGTTACTCTGCTCCAGTGGGTCAAAGCGTGATGTTTTGTAGCCTATAATCCAGTTTATAAGATATCCGCGTGAAAACTTTCAGCCAAATATGTTCCGTATTTTTTGCGAGAAAGAGTAATAAACATACATCCATACATTTTAAATTTCGCGCTTATAATATTACTAGCGACCCGCCCGTCTTCGCACGGGTGCAATGCTGATGCTGATACATATAAATCTTCCTCTTCAATCACTCTGTTTATTACAAAAAACCGCATCAAAATCTGTTACGTAGATTTAAAAATCTAAGTATATACATATAAGGACGGACAGACAGCGGCAAGCGACTTTGTTTTTTACTTAGTGATAAAATTATCGGGCAATGTGCATCCTTTTCAGAATAAAATCTATATACAGGGTGTCCCAAAAGATTACGTAGCTGAGAAGGGGGGTGATAGGGATGGTCACAAGGGTCACCAGAAAAATATAAAAAATTCTCTCTGGGTGTTTAAAAAAATAAATGGCATTTTTTAAAAGACTAAAAATTTTACACCTTGTGCTAACTGTACCTACAAATATGGCTGTATTTAAAAAAAATGCTGTTATGTAATCTTCAATAACAAGAAGGTCATCAACATCAACATCAAAAATAACAAGGTGTAAAATTTTAAGTTTTTAAAAAGATGCCATTTTTTTTTAAATACCCAGAGCGGATTTTTTTTTTATTTTTCTAGTGACCATTGTGTCCACCCCTGTCACCCCCTTTCCCAGCTACTTAACGTTTTGGGACACCCTGTATAAGCAACTAAAAGAAGTTTTATTATCAAAACTTGGAAGCCGATTGTTAAGAATATTTAGGCGAGTACTGCGATTATTTGGATCCAATAGCGCAGTATTCAGGCAATCGATTCGCTTTCTTCTTACTACATCATCATCATATTAAAAGATAATACATATAATAGATTATATGATAATCTTGACAAACAAACAGTGGATATGAACAAACTGAATAGAACAAAAGACACGCGTCAAACCGTACTAACGCATTCGTTGCAGTTTGACACAGATGACTGTGACCAATCTCTGACAATCTTACACCAGACAGCATCAGGTTGTAGTGCTTAATACATTATACAATGTTATATCATTTCGTCCCGCCCCACACGGGATCAAAGCTGGTGTATTATACATATTAAACTGCCTCTGGAATCACTCTACATATTAAAAAAAATCGCATCACAATCCATTCATCATCATTATCATTTCAGCCGTAGGGCGTCCACAGCTGGACATAGGCCACCGTGATCCCGCGGCCTTTACTAGGTCATCCGTCCATCTAGTTGGTGGACGTCCTATACGCTCTCCGCGGTCTCCATTCCAGCACTTTTCGGTCCATTGCCACTTCAACGAACTGATCCGTTGGGCTATGTCCCGCGTTCTTCAAAATCCGATAGGTCGGTTTAAGCTACACGCTCGGTGACACATCAGGAGAAGGAGCGACAGCTTAACATGCTCTCCGATGTACGGATTCGCTAGTCACCGATTGTCTTCGAGTTAATCTTTTCTTGTTTATTATCTCTTATATTTTCTTATAAGTGATGCGTCACACGAATCTTTCACTTTTCCACGTTCAGATATCGAAATCAATCGTCCTCTATATGAAATCTCGAGCTGTATGCTATGAATCTATGGTATTTCTATTCTATAAAATTACAACATGTGTGGTTGCTTTCGCAAATTATTATTAGATATAAACACAATTCTCTCATTTGAACCGTTCACTCGTAATATTTGATTATCTCGCATTATTCTCCAAATAAAATGCCGTAACTTCCTCAAATCAATCGTAAGTACCATTAAGCGTTGTGTAAGGTTAATATTACTATAGTTATGACCCACATAAACAAACATAGTAATTGCATGTGTATTCTTGAGCACGGGAGAGGTCAAATTTGACATGTAAACTTTTGTTTTAAAAGGAAATTTAATTTCCCTTTTATTCGTAGGTATATACCGTGATTTGCCGTTACTTATGCTCAGCGTTATTATTAATTATCGGTAATAGATCGATGTATGAGTAATTTTTTTGAATTGCATTAAATTACAGATGAAAACGACTTATAAGTGACGCTCGTTCAACCAATTTAGATTGATTATTATCTTTAGTTTATCGAGGAACGGTTGATGATGTTCCTCCACGGAAAATGAAGATCTTCTTTGCCGGGCGAGGTGGTGTGCCCGGCGACCGACGCGGCGACGGCCATTTGTAGATGTTTAGAACTTGTATATGGCCTTAAGCGGCTTGTGAATTCTATCATTAACTTATCTAAATAAACAAATACCCAAGTGACTATCAGCAAAATCTAAGCACAAACTTCCTCGCCAGGAAAAGATTTGTGTAAATAAACGGCATTACTTTTTTTACCATTTGTCACTCATGGAAAACGTAGCTTACGTTTTCCAGGAGTAACATAAGCTTTATTTAATTATTAAGTTCCCACGGAAACGGGACCTATGCGAGCTAAACCGCGCGTAGGTTACTAGTTTCTCATAATCTCCTGATCATTCTTGTTTATGTAATGAATGATTATGAGGATTAAAACCATTCGTTTTTACAAACGTGAGTAAGAGAAATCTTATTTATCTCAGCAACAACAATATTACATAAAGAATCGTTGCTTTCATTGAACAAAAGCAAAGACGAACAACGGACGCTGATATTAGTCTGTAGTTATGATGAAATGGTAACAAAGTTCGTGAGGTTAGCAATCACTTTCACGGTACACATGTTCGATGGTTGGATTCCAAAGTGTACTTACTATTAAAGATTACAATAGAGAAATACATAACGTATTTGGATGAATTATAGAATTATGTGCTTTAACATAAATTGAGATATTTTTTTCGGACGGACATATATAGCCACGAAGCTTTTACATATGAGACCCTGGCTAAGGGCGGTTACTTCCGGGGTGACTGAGGATAATGACTTTAGGGCTCGGCTCTAGTCACGGCAGCAATCAATTAACCATTTTTTTTGACCATTGTTAACTTGCTTCATATACTCAAGATTGGATATCTTGAATATATGAAGAAAGTTAATCCTCATCACAAGATTTTAAACCTATTTTGGCGTACTCTACATACAAGCATCGACAACACAAGCTGGCTTATAGTGGAAGCCATAGACATAGACGCCTACCTTTAATACTTGCCATCCTTAAAATGTATGAAAATGGGCGTACCTACCGCAGTATCAGCCGTAACAGTGATTCCCCTCAGGCTTAAAGGGTCCTGAAAGTGTGTGGTAGAGGGCCTGTTCTTGTTTTGATACGGGTCCCATCTATATCACGCAATGGCACTGATTATAGCCAAATATGAGCAGGATCGCACATTCTTTTTACATTCTGACTCTGTTTTTATTCTTTTTTACTTTCTTTAATTCATTTTAATTTCTTTACTCTCTTATATCTTAGATATAACTTCGTTTTATTGACACAGTCCTTAATTATACCCCTTATAAGTAGATCACTATTGAATCAAGAGACAGTCGATCACAGACTTTCGCTTCCAAAACGTTTTTCCACCACAACTCCTCCCCATTCTCTCCAATAATAAGTACAATGTATTTTCCAACGGACCGACAATTATCCGTGGTGCAAGATCTCTCATCTATTGTGCTTCTGTTTGCACTTGGAATGGCGCCTGGTTTCACTCACTTTCATTGAAAAATGTTGTAAGATGGTTTTACAATTGGTTTTACTTAGAATTTTGATGATGCAGTCGGTGAGATGCAATACAAACTAATTTGAGAGTTAAGTAACCTTCGGTTCATACTTTCAAAATACTATTTTTTCACCTTCGAATCGTATGGTGATGTTTAATAGCCTATATGGTTACACGTTTTGCAAACTAGACCCGCATACTAAACATACATGATCAAGAATTATTTTGAAATTTCAGTTAATACCGTAAAGAAAATCACTACTTATTATAGAACAATAAAACTCAAAAACTCCTGTACAGAGTTTCATGACGTATTCCTAAATAGATTGAGTGATTCTTGAGAAAGGTTTAAGCATAGAATTCAAGGTTAGATATAAATTATTTTATTACTACCAGTGCCAAGACAGGGCGGGTTGCTAGTAATTTACATAAGAAATATGGGTAGTTAAGTCATAAATTAACATCTTTATTCACTCATGTTTTTATTGACTTTCGAGGAGTTACATATATCAGATCTCGAAACTGGCTGACAATTTAAAAACTACGCTAAAGTCATTAGGTCCTGGGAGGCTAACTTTTGACTTTGCATTGAAAAATATCATACCCAGTTCCATAATGATAAATTATTGAATAACAAAATGTTTTAAAATTATGTGATTCAAAAACATATTAGCAAATAGATTAGTATACCTGATAACATTATAAACTGTTAACAAAACCACAACTAATCAATTATCTACAGACATAAGGTTACTAGCTTTCTTTACATTAATGTGATTTCGCATTGTCTGATTATCTGTAGCTAAATGTATGACCGCAATAGTATTATTGTATAGAAACTCAACACTCATACTCCGTCAACTATGAGGCCCGGTTTGATTCCTGGAAAGTGCAAGTGGCACATCTACTTAACAAAACAGCTTCTGGCACAGGTCGACTACATAAAAACTTAGGTCATATGACACTTCACTATGTATTTTATAACATCGCTGTGTTTGTTGTACATTGCTGTTTTTAAAAGGACTACCGTAAAATGCTGTAACTTTGCCTGGATTTTGACGTTTTTTGTTCGTATCTCTGAACCTATTTATTATTACGGCTTCTAAAGACTTTTAGATGGAAAACAGACCTTATGCCTTGCCAGGTAGAACTCAAATCTATTCAAATCATGCCTTTTTTCAAAATTACAAACACTCAAAGTCGTAGGCAAAGTTGTAGGTAAAAGACACAACTTTGCCTAGAAGGATATCTCAATAAATATATTGTTGATCTTTTTAGTATTTTTTTTTCCGTGTACATGAGACACCGTACTTGTATTTTTTTACTGTTTTCATACAAAAATGTTGATGACTCTAGGGTTGTCCAAAAAATATTACGGATTATTTTGTTAAAATGTTATTCACTTGTTTCAAAAATAAAACAAAATGCTACTTATGAGCAAAAATCACAAATTTAATGCTTTTTTTAGCAATACTGACTCATAATTATTAGTAAAAACAAAGACTTAACTCAGTAGTTGTAAACTATACATGGCAAGTCTAAAAGCGTATGAGGACAACCAAATTCTGCTGTAATATTCACTATATCTGCGATGTGGGCTTCTTCCTCAGTTGTCAACTCTGTAGGACGACCAAATATTTAGCATCGAGCTCCTGGTTTTCTCCTACTTCGTGGATTATTCGGGATTTTTTCATATAACTGCAATGGAATTAAGACTTACTTAAATACAAAATCACTCTTGCGTTTCGATTTGACCGGTTTCTAAGATGTGTAAATTTCATGCAAATATGACATGAACATGTGTAAAAATATATCATTATTAAAATCCGACTAGTGACAACCCTAGACCCAGGCAAAGTTGTGTCACTCAAGATCTCAAAACAGTGCACAACATTGCCTGCTAAGTTATTTTAATGAAATCGTGTCCTTTTAATAAAAATGTCAAGCAATACGGAAAGTAGATAGTATTTTCTTACCCTGGGATGTAATAGCTGCACGGAAACACCTTTTCTTTAGCTAAAACTTCAAAAGTTATATGACACTAGAAATTTTCACCCTCTCGCACCGGTGTTTGTCGCACAACTGACAGAGTAACTATGAAGTTACCATTACAAAACAATAAAAATATGTTGCCCAAATAATGTAAAGTCATTACCAAATGGTAAAAAAATTCAAAAAACCAAGAAAACGCGAAATATTTTAATTTAAATGAAATAGGCAAACTTGGGCTTAGTTGGCAAAGTTGCAGCGTTTTACGGTAGTTATAATATATCACAAATATACGTCAAGCATGCATTAAGGCGCGGTGAATAGACGACTTTTACGTATTAGTTTTGTCACTGTTGCTCCGCGTAGAAATGAAAGAGAAGCGAAGAGACGCCGCGATGGCGCAACATTTCGTTCGACTCGCTCGAGTTATTTAATACATTAATCCTTGCAAATATATTATTCCAATCGATAAATAAAAACAACAGTTCCCTTTATTATTATACATTACATCACTGTTAAGATTTGTTTATAAATAATACAGTTACAATTGCTACAATTTCAATTTAAATGGTTATTTTATGGTTTTTTTTTATCGAGAAAATTTACCGAAAACGTGTTTTGAACACATAAATATGATCAAGATTAACATATATTTTTTTAGCTGCTCTAAAATGTAAACATTTCGCTAAAAAACTGTTTTGTGAAGCCTATTTTGACTAAGTACAGCGCCTTAAGTGATATTTTATGCTCAAATTTAATTTCCTAGATTATAAAAAAGATATATAACATTAAATTCAGTTCTAAGTACCTAATTATCTTTCCTTATGAGAAAACCCCCAATTCCCAATTGCCAAAACTCCCGATTACATATATACATATATTACATATATACATTTATTATTACATATATTACATCTTACAATAATGAAACAACTTTCGTCCAATAGATTCTTGTTGATTTTTTTTTTAAACTTAAAAGAAAAATGCCTATTTAAAATAAATATATTACGCCTGGTGACAGAGCAATTTGCCTCGTGGTTAACGACACATGTTCTTCCAAAAACAAGGGTAGTCATTCGATTAAACGCTTTAAGGCATATTAAGACAATTGATTTCCGCATCCAGCACGTTGCTGTGACCATAAGGATGTTCAGAACAGACTCCTCCTGACTACTGTTCCAAACAGACTCGCCAGGAAGTCAAACTCGAAGTTCTACAGCTGTGGGGTTGAGTATCGATTCCTAAACAACTACTTTTAGTTAGCATGTTGCTTATCAATACTAATATTATAAAGATTACACTTTGTGAGGTTGTAGGATGTAATCTCTGGGTCGGTTGTTAAACGGTGTGTACAAACATACATGGTACTTTATGTTTCCATAGTAAACCGTCAATGTGTACTACAACTATGTTTACAACTGCTCAACTTTTACTTTCGCCGAGTCACGTGACGCTTACGTCATTTCGCTTCTCATATGTACGGAGCATTGTTGCTACTCAATTAATTATGTTATTTGCTAAATTATTATACTTAAACCGGGTTTTTATTATTGTCATTAAAACAATGACAATAATATGAATTTACCTACATTTTTAAACTTGAACTGATTAAGATATTTCATTCATACTTTTTTATATTAACTCAAGCTTCGTCAACCCAATTTAGTAACCCAAAAGTTAATAAAATAGTTTTAAAAGAATTTATCCTTATAATTTAACCACAAGGCTAAAAACTTTTCTTTTTTTTCTTCTTTTTTTATAACGATTATTATCAGATTTTTTTGTCAAACTGTCTCCGTATTCTTAATGTTATCTATATCTTAACTGTGTATGTTTAATTGACTAATAAATATAGTAAGAAGGTTCCTATCAATAATATTAGAACGCATTATATCTGAAATACCGTATTACAATGTTTCTCAGAATCAAACAACATTCGTGATCAATCACAATAAAAATTGGCGGGAAAACATTGACGCCATTTTGTTCGAAAGCGTCTTCAATGGCGTCTTCCTAAGACACAGAAAAACTAGTACAAAAGTAAACAATGCAAGCTGAATAAAACTGTCTTTTCAAGATTAATAGATCACTTTTTTTATTATAATATATCAGGAAGCTTGTATTAGCATTTCAATCGCTTAATCATGAGATTTTCTGCGAAAGACTTGTGAAGGTATAATAAGATTTGAGCGCATTCAATGTATGTATGTAATCAGAGATCACATCCGTCCGGAACAAGTTTATATCTTCGGAAATTGATGTGATACTGCATTGTCAGTTTACGATGCCATTTCGATATTATCAGCGTTTAACTACGAACTTACATAAGCTAATTCGCTTATTAGTCGAGATTATTAACTATCGTCATGATAAGTTAAACACGAATTTATACTTAGCGCACGAGATAAATAGATCAAAAGGATTTACTTTTATAAAATACGTCGATTTAAGAAATCTAATTTATTTATTTATCTGGACTACTTTGTTTAAGATTGATTTAATCAAAACAATATATACAAAATGTGTCCCCAGATTTAATATATAGAATACTGGTCTAAACTGTAATAACGAAATAAACCGCCCCGTCATGAACATTACATGATAGGTATACGGCTTCTATACGATACTCTCTTAAACTTTTTTTTTTTTTCTTTTTTACTACATATAGGCTTACGTTTGACCATAATCTCGCTTGATAGAAGGCGAAGATAAGGCCTAAGATGATACACGCTTGCCTAGAAAGTGTCTGTTCACTTTAGCCTTAAAGATGTCCAGATTATAGCGTTCCGGAAAAACTGACGCCGGCCGAGAATTCCACTCCTTAGCCGTCCGCATTATGAAAGAAGAAGCAAATCGCTACATGCGTATTGAAGGAATGTCTACAACAAAAGGGTGAAACCGCTCGCCGCGCCTATTCGTCCGGTGATGGAAGGGTGAAGGGGGTATCAGGTTATGTAGAACCTCCGCACACTCCCCGAAATGCAACCGATAAAAAACTGATAGGCAGGCCACTCGTCTACGGTGTTCGAGGCTCTGAAGACTTGCCTCCACCAGTGAGTTATTGCCTATGACTCTCTTCGCTCGGCGCTCCAATGAGTCCAGAACCGCTACTACCACGTGAAACTACATGCAATTCTATTATAAAAAAACGTTTAGCAACCATAATTTAAATAATAAACTAATCTAGCCGACAATTACACAAGAAGGCTCCGTTTCCTCCAGTGTTGCCAACGTCCGAACATTCGTACACACTATCTGGTGACCGAACAATACGTAACATTGCACCACATCGCACCACATTGCGCACGCGCATTGTGATGGGTTCCCATACAGGTTCCCGTGAGACGAGCCGTGATATATGCCTGTTTCCTTTTACACTATAGTTTTATGGTGATGAAATATAAGCAACAATTAACGGTTTTCGAAAACACATAAAGGTTTTGACACACAGGAAAGGCCAAACGTGATTACTATGACTTTACAATCAATTGAGGAAAATCGCATTCGTGTTGGTTTGGGAATTACAACAGATATTTCATTTACCGTTTATTTTAGGCAACAACTTGAGAGTATACATATATAAACAATAGGTTACATAGTTTTTTTTTAAGTTAATTAAATACATAATTTACAATACACGATATATAGCTTGCTTATATACTCTACACCCTCGGTGGCGTAGCGGCATAAGTCTCGCTTGAGTCTCGGAGTTCGTGGGTTTAAAAATAAAATAAAAATCTTTATTGAACAATAAGGTATTTGTTCAATAAAGATTTTTATTTTATTTTGCAATTTGCTTCATATCTAGCTCGTGTCACACATTATTTGAAAGGCGTACAAATTTATTATACCCTGTTTCCTAAACTAGGATATCCTGCGTCTTATTAGTCAGTGTTCTGCTGTCGCTTGGACTCAAACTTACCCCTTTTCAAGTAAGCAGAATAAACGCTAAACCAGCATATAATACATAAATACACCATACAACATAATATAAACAAGAAAAGAATAAAGAATAGTTTAGTCATTGAATAGCTCTCTTTAATTATGAAAACCGGGTGAACCAAACGCTTGCGACTTGTAAAATGACAACTAGCGCAATCTATTGCCGCAAGCAGTTAACTAAGGTACTTACACATTGAAGATCGTATTTTAAATTTAGAATTCGTCGTGAACACATGGATTGATGAAGATGATCGTGAATAATAACAATAATTCTGTTAGCAATAACAAAGATTGCACTCAACAATTCGCTTTCATTTCACATTACACCTAACGACATACAAAGTAATGATGACATCTGATTAATGTCAATGCATCCGATACTTTGTAACAACTTGCATGTATGAGCTCGAATACATACACACATCGTTTCCGCGAGTTTATTGCTCAGGAAGAGGTTTTTGTATGAGTCGATGAAGCTAGAGTACTAGGTCTGTTGATGATTTATTTCATGTTAGGTGACGGCTAAGCATGATGGTATGAATATATTTAACGGTATAATGTACTAGATTTCAATCGCATTTTAATATGATTCGCGAGCGGTGACATTTACTTTTATCCTACTAATATTACCGCGAAAGTTTGTACGTATATTTGGAATTATGTTTGTTACTCTTTCACGCAATAACTACTGCATGGATTTTGATGAAAGTTTGCATGTGACTAGCCTTTAAGCTGAATTAACATATAGGCTAATGTCACGCTCCGACCCACTGGAGCAGAGTAACGCGGATTAAACCGCGGGGCGCAGCTAGTATTATTATAAACCAAGTCCCAGGAAATTAATTTTTCGCGGGGGACTTTTAAAACACTTTATTTACGGACAAAAACCACAACCAGATTTAGAACCATCCGTGGTTCTCCCGGAGGGAAATCGAACTCATATCACCAGGTCTCAGAAGCTACTACTGTAACCCTAGATCCACCGGTGTATTCAGATTAATATCTAGCACTAGACGCTTTTGTATTTCTGTTGTCGCATTTGAGGTCAACTAGTCTCAATTTACCAACGTACTTTCACAACAAATTTATATAATAATATTATCCTTAGTACACAAATAATTACGTCAATATAACTAATACTATAAACTAAGGCTCTATAGCAAATAAACTAAGCTGTTTACTCTAGTTTTTGCCGCAGCTCACACGGACTCGTAAGGTATTCATTAGAACCATGGCACTTAGGTACTGATAGCCATCAGTATGCAGAATAATCTATTTTAACGCAATCCCACGCACCAAATTGAATGTAGCTTCGATGTGATATTTATTTAGATTGTGGAAGCACGTTCACCGTTCCTTTCATTAACCGCATCTTACATTATATGAAACATACATATGTTTATAGAAATGTGTTACGTGTGTTACGGTTACCACAAACTTAACCGACAATTTAAGCAAATCTAAATATTTTCAAGCACTTTTACTTTCTGGTGAGATGAAGTTACGGTTAGTGTATTATTACCTAATCGCCCTTATTAAAAGAGTAGACCTTCCGTTGCCCTTGTAGACCGAAAGATGCTCGTGAACTGTAAAGTAGAGCGACAGTTAGACAAAACTAACCTAAAAATCGAAGTCATCATTCCTCTATCCCAGGTCCTTTGTTTGCAATGTTTAAACCGTTTATTAAGGCGAGAGCCCTGTTCGCCATTATGGAGGAGCAGGAAAAGCTTAATAATTCCATCCAAAAACGAAAAGTAATCGTCCACATTTTGCTAACTGTTACTTCCCTATACAAAACTGTGCGAGCCGGTTGCCATTGATGTTTCTCGTGCAAATCTATATTTGTTATATAGATTTGCACGAGAAACATCAATGGCATATATATTATACTGTTACTTGTCTATCCTTAACGTTAATAACTCCATTTAAATTTATGTAATTACTAGCCTTTTCACGAGGTTTATCGACGTAGTTCTAGGTCTTGTGGAAATTTCATCATAAAATACAATGCACATCCTAAACCCTGTGAATTTTGAGATTTGAATGAGCTATCCTAGATAAACAATGAACACTGTTTTTTTCCGGACGGCTTTATGTAGTAAGACGTTGATACTTAACCGGGCATAAAGGCGAGCAATGTGCGACAGTGTGTTTAAACTATGGATTAAATTTTGTATCATCATCATCATCAGCCCGTATAACGTCCACTGCTGAACATGGGCCTCCTCCCGAGGGAGGGTATTGCCATAGTCACCACGCTTGGCAGACGGGTTGTTGACCGCAGTATTATGTTGTACCACACAAGGAAACGCTGCGGCCCGTTCCTTGATATACGATTATTATAGATGATGTTATAACAATCGGGACCAACGGCTTTACGTGCTTTCCGAGGCACGGAGGGTAGTCCCTCAACCAACCATACCCGGAAAGAAATCTTAGAATTTACACAAAGATTTCTTGTCCGGTGTGGGGATCGAACCCACGACCTCCGAGATTTAAAGCGAGCCAATTACCGCTACGCTACGGAGGTTGTCTTGTAAATTTTGTATGAATAAATTGAAATGTACGCAAAGCCGTAGGCAAAAGGCTTTATATATTATATTATATTATTTTACCTTTTCCCTCCTTACCACGCTTTCTTATTCCTCAAACATAACAATGTCGTTGACGTATATTATTTATTACATTGCGTCACACGCCATGACACGCAACCCACCACTCTTTAAATAATATCTAGATCTCTAACTATTTTATAACAACGAAACAAAAGAAATGTCTAAGAATACCTAGTTTGCGATAGCGTTCACTAATTAAATAGTTAGTTGTTAAAAATGTTATCAAAAAGATATGAAATCTTTACGTAAAATTACATTGTATTTAGAAGGTCCGTTTGCCGTTTGTTGTAAGAGCAAAATAAGAAGTAAGGCAAATTCACACGTTTGTCACTAAAAAGTTTAGCTTAGTATGCTTTTTAAAATTTGACGTTGAATGTTCTAGGCAAATTCGAATCCTGCCAGAGACGTGAAGTTGGTATTGAGTTGACACTAATTTATTTTAAGCGAACTTTTATTTCTTCTTTTTCTTAATATATTAACGTAATTTTCATATATATTATTCTTATGTTACTTTTTGAATGCCACAAATGAAATAATGAATGTATTCAGCACTTAGGTATTTACATACACTTGTACTTGTCAAAATCACAATGAAAAAGAACTATAATTAATAGGTTATTATTCTTATTCTATGAATTAAACTAGGTAACTTACAAGTGCAAACTGTGAGTGCTGCTAATTGTAGGACATTACAGACAATGCACTCCGTCTGTCCGTTTGTCATTAATTCCTCAGCTCATTATAAGTTTATATTTGCATTAATTTGGGAAAAATTGACAATTAAGTGACACACACCTGGAGGCACCCTTAAGGGATTAGGACCACACCCCACTAATGTCACGCTAAAATTAATAATTAAATAAAATACTTTTATCATTATTCTATAATCCTTTACAAACATCATCTATTGTAACACTAATGCTATACAATTGTATAGCAGATAAGTGTTTCCAACTACTTGTTACAATGTACCTATTTTTAATGACACCTTTTTCTAGGAATAAAAGAAAATATAAGAATCCTGATTACTATATTTAGTGTACGTCTATGATTGACGACAATAATAATTAAATTTCTTCGTGTAATGAAGCTGTGTGAGTATTCCACATACGCTGTGTTTCCTCACTCAGATCTGGTGGTATCCATGTCAGGGTGTCGCGATGTAATTGACGTTACCTTTTATTTATAAGCACATGTGTTGTGCTAGGTAAATTAATGAGTTGTAAAGTTATCAATATATATTAACATATATTAGTTAGTGACATTTATTTTTTTAATAATATTAGGACTCATGTAAGCTTTATTAGATGAAGCACAAGTCAATTAGAAAGTCACCTATTTATCAAACAGTTTATAATGTATTTTATATATGTCTAAAATGCAATTTAAAATATTTATTTAAAATTAGTTTTATTCACAATGGGTCCGATAATTTCAAAAGGCACGAAAAGACAGACAATGGAGTCTTAGTAATAAGGTTTATGAACTACTTTTCCGTTACCGTTTAAGTAAAAAAAGCAGTTTATGTTACTTAAACGTTAATAACGACATAATATAGTTATTTTATTCTGTTAGTATTCTTATTAGATAGGTAGTAAGAAAGCAAATAAGTTTATTTTATAAAATAGGTTTTATAAAATTTAACAGAGTTAATGTGCAAGCAAGAATATAACAGCTAACAAATCTAAAGTTGCAGTACTAATTTGACTAAACCGTATTATAATAATTTATTTATAACAAGCTGCGCCCCGTGGATTTACTCGGCTCCAGTGGATCGGAGTGTGGTGTTTTGTAGCTATGTTATTATGTTATGTTAATCCAGCGTATAACCTATCCCGATGCAAAATTTCAGCCGATTCCGTCCAGCAGTTTTGGCGTGGAAGAGTAACAAACATCCATCCATCCATCCATACTTACAAACTTTCGCGTTTTTAATATTAGTAGCACTAATCAAAGACCAACATTATAAAATCATTGAAACATCATGTTGGACATAAATTGCTACTTATCACATAATACCCTTCACATGTGTGTGAACTATGAGCATGTACACTTTCACTAAACAATATACTTAATTATGTAACACATTTATTTGATTGTGTTAATAGATAATGTTAGTAAAGTGGATTAGTTTTGACAAGTCGTCGGAGAGCACTCACAAAAGCGGCCATGCTTGAAATTCGAGAGATGAGCATTCAAGATAGTTTAATATTTTATTCAAAGGCAGCAGTGAGATCTTACGCTATACATCTGGCAGAACGATTTGCCACCAGAATAACTACCAAAACGAAAGATATAATTTTAAAATAGACATATGTTTTTTACTAAAAAAGTTGAGATGGCAATAGTACATGGCAAAATTAGCTCTAGTGCTTTACAATAGTGATGGGTAACTCATCATTTATAGATGAGGTTGAGGGAGTACCTCATTTTGCCTCGCGAGGTCCTCACGAGGTACCCCTCATTTGAGGCGAGGAGTCGTATGTCAGCGTATCTTACGAGCCGAGCCGAGCCCGAGCCGAACTCAGCCGAATTCAGCCGATAGTCCGAGGCAGCGGGGCGGACGGTTGCGTTGACTCATAAGTACTCACGATTCTGATTTTTACGTCTCCCTCACTCACATAATTTTCTTTCACTCATGAATTTTTGACGCGTGAATGAGTAGTGAGGTGGTTCAATGTTGAAATTTGAGTAACTCTTTCAATTTGCGATCACGAGTACCTCAAATGAGGCACCTCATGAGTGAGGGACACATCTCTACTTTACAATAAATGATATTCTAGGTTGTACGAACAGCCTCTAACTCAGGTTAAAAGTCATTTTAATCTGTATTTTTAATGCTATTTGGAAAGTACCTAGATCGATTGCGATTCCAAAAATGACAAAAAAACATGGTGTTTATATTAATAATTTACTAAAAACGACATCTCAGTAGGTATCTTATTTAGTTGTTAATACATAATTGCGCCTGAATTACTGCTGCACCGGGGAAATGTCTTTCAAACATACACACATACATTCACGCCTCTTTCTATAGGGACAGGCAGGGATAACTTCCTTCCGATTGCTACGATCATGACATATTACTTCCGCCTTTTCTACATTCATTGATCTCGTCATGCATGTCCTTCGGTTTTGGATACTTTTAACCTGGCCTTAAGAACGTCCTCGATTTGCCTTGGTCGTCCAACACTTCCGTTTCGTTCAAATATATCTTTCTTTTTTTGTGTTTGTTTTCCATCTATCTTCTCCGCTAATTTATGCGTGTGTATGTGGAGTCGATGTTCTCAGCACGTGGCGGACAAATGACATTCATACACGGACGTCACAGTGATCACAACTTTCGCCGAGGTCACCACCTCAGCTAATGATGGCATCATTGCGTTTCGTAGTTATGTCACCATTCTCCACGGGACAATGTTTACTGCGAGATATTCGTGTGTTTCCGTGGTAATTTGCGAGGAATTCATAGAAATTATGGATGGTGTAAATGTTTTTGTTAACGGCTCTTAGAAGTAATGATTGCGAAAACATTTTATAAATATTGTAAGACTCAAATTTACTGTTCCAAAATCTTCACAAAAGAAACCATGTAATATGTTGCCAATATCATTATTTAGCATACTCTTTAGTTACTCGAAGCCCTCGTAGACCCGAAGTCTGAGAGGCCCACAAACTGTAACGCAGAGTGACAGTTGCACAAGACTTCCCAAAAAAACTAAAAGTTATAATCTCAAAGCCTCAATGTCTCCGCCAGCGACCACCCAGAGCCAAGATCCAAGTCTTACAAGTGGCGTCCTCTTGCGCACGTTGCTTAGTTTGTAGTTTATATACCATTTAGTAAGGTTGGAGCTCTGCACACCTTTATCCATAATGGGACAAAGTACACTGCCTATAATTTTGCAGTGAAACAGGCGGCACTAATTTGATGTAAAGCGGTAGATCCATACGATGGATTAATTTAGCATAAAAATTGTCGATGCAGGATAAAAAATAAATTGAGCTAAGTAACACCAAGGGTGATATTGAATTATGTATTTTATTTAATCCTTCATAAAGTATATAATTCAATATACACGGTGTCACTTACCTCAATTAGTCTTCTAATTAAATTAGTCGATATGCTTAGAGAGAAATGTATCTTATTTACATACATTTTAAATCTAAAATATATAAAAACACTTTATGATGTCACACAAATTATAAATACGAGGAAACGCAATACTAGCTCGTAATATTTCCTGAAAACTCACGATCAAATTACACAGAATAATTATCGAATGCACAACGTACACGATAATTATGGTGTTTTATCATGCGATGGGAAATGACTGATAATCACTGTAACTGTATTAAATAATTGATGAGTAGTGTTGATTTTGTTGCCTATATTCGCTAGTATGCATAATGATTTCTTTTAAGTATAAAGTAATTTATGCACGTGCTTTGTCTATTAGTCAAACCCCAATTTCTGTAAAAAACGAATCCAGAGTAAATCATAAGTAGACTACGCTGCCGATTCTCTTAAACCCATAAAGATAGAGTCTTTGGGCAGCATGGTTCACCCAAACAGAACCACTGACCATACCATAGCACCAACCCATCTAGCAAGACAGCCACCCCTTTCAGCTAGAACGAAAACCATTCTACTGGGCAAAATATATAATTTAATCAATTTATTTCGACAACATTTCCAATTCTCAACCCTTTACCGTAATACTAATAAATTTAAATTCAATACAACATAAAACTGTCCAAAAATCGTACAAATTCTAGTTACGGCTGTTTATAAGAAATATTCAAAAAACTTTTACAAACAATATAAACAAACCAGATTATGATCAAATTGTTGGGGAAAGTTTAACATCGTTTACGTGTTTCAACTTAACTAATATTAGTAGATAATCATACAAATCTGTATGACTGTCGGTATCTGCACGTTATGTGCGTGATCGGGTTAAAAAATCGTGTTTTACGAACATTTGTGCATTCTTTGTCTGCGCATTTACATTTGGGTTAAACGCGGAGGCATTTTATAAGACAAGGCCACAAAGAAAGTAATTTCCTCATCTATGCTAATTTGTTGCTGCTTAAAATAACTTAGTTTTAAATAATGATGAATACTCCTGTAAAATACAAATGGACTTACCCAATTGACTTCAAACGTTCGACTTTACTTACATTGTGTCAGGGCACCGTAAGGCCATACAACTCCAATTAGCTTCTATAAAACTCAAAAATTTGGCGCAATATTTCGCAAGACCATACTAACGTCCATTATAGCAAAACAATCTCGTACATCCTACAGAATTGCTGTAATATATGACAATAAATATATAATAGGCCATATTATAGTTCTACCGCAGTACAACCGCGACCTCACATTAAAGCAAATTTTGTCAATTCGCTGAGATGAGGCAAGTGCTGATGAATCGTTGGGCAATGGAGTCTTGTGCACTGTTCTACTGCTCCATTCATTGTGTTGTGGAGCACGTAGGAACGATTACTGAACCTTGGGCAGCGTGCTTAAACGTAGCAAATTGAGAGGGTTGCGACATCAGCGGTGGTTAGGAATACTTTAGCGTTTGGATCATCCATGATGCAGTTTTTGGAAAGAAACATGATAAAAATTAGATCATAAGTCATAGCTTATTCTTAATACGATTTTAAATACACGTGTCTAATACATACGATCTTTAGCTTGATAAGATAAAATACGAAACTGAAACCATAATTATTTTAAAGCTTCCAATTAGAATAGCATGTAATAATAGTCCGAGAGATACGGCTGAAACTTTGCATAACTATCGATTCTTTATTTCGTTTCCGTCGAAATTAAGTTATTATAAACCAAGAGGTTACAAGATAGATATTAAGGAAATTAGGCAACACAGTAATTACAACTATAATTATAATAGTAAAGATAGATGTTATGTCACAGAGAAAATACTACGAGAATTGTGTATGTAATGAAATAGTAAACAGCAGTTTATTATTTTAATTAAATTACGTAATTTATGTTAAGAAATAAGTTGAAAAACATATTTTAGAAAACAGCATATTTCTTCTTGCCGTCATTTAAGACACACATTTTTGCCAAGCATTTAAGAGATATAAAACTTATGTTTATTTTGTTTGTTACAGGCGCTGCCAGCGCTGGTTCTGCTCTCCATTGCTGCTGCTACTCCTGGGAAACACTATAAGAGAGATGGTAAGGACTTCACATATTATGTATGTTAGATACGATAAGCTTCTGTAATGTCATAAGTAATGAAAACTTTGCTATAGCAAATAATATTGGCGTATTTGTCTTCATATTACAACACCCGAATAATACGACAAATTTATTGTATTCCCGTAATGTTTTCCAACATTTTCTTTTATACAAAACTTGTCTTCAGAATTATCGATATAACAAAAATCGAATCAGCCAAATCGATCAAGTCATTCTCAAGTTCTAGGCGTACATTTGAGCGATCCATATTTTTTATTTATAGAATATTATCAGTCCGCATGACATTTTATTAAAATTACCAAACGATTTCATTTCATTACAGAGGCACAAATTAGAAACTATAAAATCGTATAATTTGTTAATTAAAAGCTCCTATTCCTCTTTTACAGCTCCGCTCAGTTCCTCGTACTTGCCACCTTCACGTGGTCACGGCGGTGGTGGTCACGGTGGTGGTGGTCATGGCGGACACGGAGGCGGTGGAGGCAGGCCTTCATCATCGTACGGCCCCCCAAAACCTTCAAACAGTTATGGACCCCCTAAACCATCATCCAGCTACGGCCCGCCGAAACCATCATCGAGCTACGGGCCACCATCAAGCTCATACGGTGCCCCACCTAAGCCCTCAAGCTCTTATGGAGCACCTCCACCTAAGCCTTCAAGCTCCTACGGCGCACCCGCTCCCAAGCCTTCAAGCTCCTACGGAGCTCCAGCGAGACCACCAGCGACTAGCTATGGCGTGCCAACAGGACCTGCCACAACTTATGGTGCTCCCAAACCATCGAAACCATCGAGCTCCTACGGCGCTCCTGCTCCATCAAGCTCTTACGGAGCTCCTGCTGCCCCGTCCAGCTCTTATGGAGCCCCTGCCGCACCGTCTAACTCATATGGTGCCCCGGCTGCTCCTTCTAACTCGTACGGCGCCCCTGCTTCAGCTCCATCCAGTTCATATGGCGCTCCATCCTCAGCACCATCAAGTTCTTACGGAGCCCCTTCAGCGCCTTCTAATTCTTACGGTGCCCCAGCGGCTCCCTCTAACTCCTATGGTGCCCCTGCCGCACCCTCTAACTCTTACGGTGCTCCTGCCGCCCCATCTAACTCTTATGGCGCCCCTGCTGCTCCATCTAATTCTTATGGTGCCCCTGCTGCTCCCTCCAACTCTTATGGTGCCCCTGCTGCACCTTCAAATTCTTATGGTGCCCCAAGCAGCGGAGGCTCTAGTAGTTTCTCTGCCAGTCAATCATCTAGTAGCAGTGGATTCGGAGGCAGCTCTGGTGGCTATTCTAGTGGATCTCCTTCGAGTTCATATGGCGCTCCTTCTCCTCCATCCAGCTCTTATGGTGCTCCCGCATCTCCCCCGTCTTCCTCATACGGCGCCCCTGCTTCCCCCCCGTCCTCCTCCTACGGTGCTCCCTCAGCCGGTGGTAGCAGTGGAGGATTCAGTAGCAGTGGCAGCAGCGGTTTCAGCAGCAGTGGCTTCGGAGCGAGCGCACCATCATCAAGCTACGGCGCCCCCTCTAGCGCTCCTTCTTCGAGTTATGGAGCCCCGTCTAGTGCACCTTCCAGTTCATACGGTGCCCCTGCCGCGCCTTCCAATTCTTATGGCGCCCCAAGCAGCGGTGGCTACTCTGGAAGTCAGTCAAGCGGTAGTGGATACTCTTCTGGCGGTGGCTCTAGTGGATTTTCCTCGGGTGGTTCTTCGGGAGGCTACTCCTCTGGTGGATCTTCGGGAGGTTACTCCTCTGGTGGATCTTCAGGAGGTTACTCCTCTGGTGGATCTTCGGGAGGCTACTCATCTGGTGGATCTTCTGGAGGATATTCCTCGGGTGGTTCTTCAGGAGGCTACTCCTCGGGCGGTTCTTCAGGCGGCTACTCTTCGGGTGGACCGTCAGGTGGATCTGGATTTGGAGGTGGATCCGGTTTTGGCAGTTCAGGTTCTGGTGGCTATTCTTCTGGCGGTAGCGGCGGCCACTCCTCAGGTGGTTCGGGAGGTTATTCAGGTGGATCAGGGTTCGGAGGATCATCAGGAGGTCATGGCGGCTCTGGTGGAGGTGTCCCTCGCACCATTAGCCAGAGTTATGACTCAAATGGTGGCTATGTGTACTAGGTATAAAATTCTAGTATTATAATTAAATGTAAAATAGTCAATGTTACAGTAACTGTATCATGAATTTAGTATCAGAACATCTTCGACTCATGAATATTACATATATGTATTTTGAGCCGTGCAAAGAGGAGTCTAAAACTAAGATATACTACCTAATTACCTATACAGAACTATGCCAATCTGTGTTCATTGTTAGATAAATCAACAATAGAAATTACAATATGGTTATTTAAAACATAAATTATTTAATTTTGTGGGCAGCAAATAAGCGTAAGATCTAATTTCCTTTTATTTAATATTTAAATAAACGGAAATTAATCTATGGATTTGGACGACGTCGCTTAAATATCTGTGTTACAATACATACAACATTGTTTGTCCAACATTCTTCGCTATAAATTATATTCCTGTTTACTTTTTTAAGGCAATCAATAATACAATTGCTGCCCATGTGCTCGTCTCGCGGCGTTCTGGTCTGTAGCCGCACGACATCACGATTAGTCTGTGAATTTGAAATTGTTATAGGAACATATAGGTGCTGCTTGCTAAGTAAGCAGCTTAAAAGTATTAATTTTTAATTTAATTGTAATTAATAAAATTGTACAAAATTAGTTTAAGCACTGATTAATTATACGACTTTTTGTATAAATTAAAAGTTTTGTAAATAATGACCTTGTTTTTCTAATCGAACCCAAATTAGACCCATAAAGAAGAAAATCATATCACGCTTTGAAAACCAGCATTCAAAATATTTTGACTACAAGTAAATTATGTAATTAATCGCACAAGCTATCCTTTTTTGTAGTGAAGGATATTGTTACAAAGTACATATTAACGGCACGGGCAATTAACAATTATCGGGATAAATTCAAATATAAACACAATGTATCAACATGCTATATGTTTATTTCATCATCGCCGAAACGATCGCGGATTCACAACGTTACACATATTTTTACACATTTCTTTTTCAAAATATTCAACAAGAACTAGGAATAAGTCAATAGTAGGTATATCTACTAACTAACAGAGGGCGGACGCTGCCTGATAAATTATACTTTAAAATTAGACAAACTGGATAACAATCATACTATAAATAATCATTAATATTATTAATGATATCACATCTATATTTTCATATACATATATTATTAATTTTTTGTGTAAAATGACTAATTTTATAAATATTAAAGTTACATTGATATGTATTAGTGATAAAGCTTAACGACTGATAATCGTTGACAACTATTATATGATTATACCTTAAACTCAATATTTACCAGATTATTTACTTTTAACAGAATAATAATTCTTACTGACTTTTCTTTCCCTAACCGAAGCTCGAATCCCACGATCGAGGTTTTGATACGCGCGGGGATTCATTCAACAAAGAGTACACGCATGATTATGAGTAAATGCCTAAGACATTTGCATATTTTTATGCTTTTTTGTCAATTTTACTATAGCACTACATACACTAGCACTAGCACTACATAGGTATAATAAATAATAGTATTTTTTTTTTATTTAACGGTTCGACCGATACAACAACGACATTTAACGATACTATTGGTTTGAAACAAGATTTGAGCTATTCATTATTTGTGCTCGTATACAGTTTATGATATTGACACATAAAATATAAAAATATATTGTAATGAATATAGCAAAAAATATAAAAAACCTTGTATTTTTAATAATCATCACTAAATAAAATAGAATTCTTAAGAAACAAACTATACATATATAAAATGTGCGTATTAATATTTGATAAATTTAATCAGTTAAAGTATATTAGCATAACAATAAATATATATTGATGAGTGTATAACACAGATCAGGGAGCGTCGCCGAAGAACAACAACGATATCTATGCTACTCTTACAAATATGATATGTATCGTTTCCACACTAGTCTATGATTATTTATAAGTCACATACAGATGATATGTTCAAGTTCTTAGCAAAGGTTAGGCAGGTGTTATATCACATACATTTATTTGCAACATATACAGGAAAATTTCCAATTTATAAATATTTAAATGACATCTGTTATAAATTTGATTTTAAAAACAATTCTAAAGCCTGACTAAGTATCAAATGCGGCAACTTTGTACCTTGATATGTTTGATTTTATATAATCGTATATATTTTCCAAAACCATCGTATATTATATAAATAATATATATCCCTTATTTTGATAAATCCATCGACACCCTCAAAAAGATAAAAGTTGCCAAAATTGACAATATACCTACACGCCGGGTATATTTTAATACGACGTCAAAAAGCTTGATAAATGGACACACACATGCATATTATATAAGACACCGGAAAGTACTGGAGAGGCCAGGATTTACAGTTAACATCAAAACACGATAATTTCAAAAAGACCATAATATTACTATCAGCGATTTTCGCCAAAACAGCTTTTCAGTTTACAATTTGCTGACCAACATTGAAAATACTTTCTCATATAACATTCAAAGAAAATGACAATTATATTTATTTTAACAAATTTGATTGGAACTAATTTTTGAACACAATCAATCACAATATTTCCTGAAATTTATTGGAATAAAGTTAAATCAGAATAACATTTGGTTGTAAGGTAACCTTTATTGAGTTATTAGTCGATAGTTCTTTGATTTTAGGCCAGTTTGTTTGTACATCGCACTGATAGATTGATATGTCATGTCTCTTAGTTATTTTTCCAATATTTATTAGGATAATACTTTTACGTACGTGTTCCATAATGATTCAGCTACTAGCCTCAAAATCACAACTCTAAGCAATACAAACATGTATACTTAAATCAAATATATATCTTTGCATCTTGGCTATTTTAAATAAAGCTTATAATTACATCCACTAAATTGTACTAACTATATAACTAGAAAATATTCACTTCTTAGAAACAGGTATAAGTTATTCCTTGTGCTGGATTTTATATAAACAATTTAAAATAACTATAACTTCTCTACTTTAAAAGCCAATTAATGTATTCTCGTCTATTATATTGTGTGACGCTTTACAAGCCATATATCCCTTATTATCTCATTGATATAATCCGTATTAACATTACTGATATGCTTGGTCAATACAAAGTGTTCTAAAACACGCACACATACACAATGTGAGCTAACAAGCACTTTATGATATGTGCTGATCTCTCTACGTTAATTGACTTAAATAAGGAATCATCACCAATATAAATAAAAAATGTCTTCCAGAGCCGCACCGGATCATTAGCTCCAGTTTCATGAACGGATGGGGCAGCAAAATTATTGTAAATAATATGACATAATATTTTGCTGCCCACTCATTAATACCACTTTTAGGTATCGCAAATGGATGAGTGATTCATTGATACCCCATATATACCTTCACTAAACGTGCAATAGAGTGATATCTAGGTTTTATACATTGTAAAAATATGTAGATCCTGCTTTTAAATCTATTAACAACGTATTTAGTCACATTTTGATATGTTTCAGTTTCTTCGTAGTCATTTATAATATTTTAGCTACAAAATAATTCAGCTTACACATTTTTTACATCAACTTTTAAACATATATCTATTGCTTTTATGCATTTATGCCTATACGATAAATATATATATATATTTATTTTAATATACCTAATACATTTTATCAGTTTCGCTTACGTCGTCTTTAGTTAGAAATAAATCATTTGCGTTACGCTATGAATATATTCACCGAGTCTAGGCAATTACAGATAAACTCCAGAAAAGTTTATTTAGTCTTGAAGCCGAAATAAGTTTGATTTTTTTTACCGATAGCCATACAACTTGAATGTTCTTTGGTATGGCTTTATAAATGTTGTTTTTATCCGATGTTAAATGATCGAAAAATTGGATATTTGATCAATTTCATCAATACCAATTAAGAGTTTTACTTCCTGTTGCTATCAACTTGATGTAATAATAAATACTTTACATATAGAAAATGTATGTAGGAAGATACAGATGATATGTTTCGATTGTCTTGAGCATAATATTCTAGTCGTTATTTGGAAAAATACTGAAATTTAATGTCTCATACTTCGATGTAACGACAGACCAAAACTTTACTCGAATGAAAATAAGATATAGTAAATATTTCGGAAAATATAATTCCGCTTTAAGAAAACTGTTTAGTACACTATGACCTTCGAGTTGTACAATGAATTTTATTGTAATTGTTGTCTAATTTTGCCTCCCACAAATATTGGGGCGGCAAAAAGACGCGTATATAGTTAATTTTTTCGGCATATTCAGGAAACGGTTATAACAAATTACGGTTCACAAATTCGGTTTACTGGTAACTGAACAGTTATTGACTTTTACATAACAGCAACAAAAAGACACAGTGTACTAAGCAGCGACAGGTAGTGCGAACGCACCAGTCTAATCTAATAGTGGTCGTCTCAGAAAGCCGTTTGCTTCCCAAACGGCTGTACGGGCGGGGGAGCATTGCTGGACCCGAAGAGGGGCGTCGGTCCATCATTAGGGTCATCAAGATCATCATCATCGGGTTCGAGAGCCGGGTTGATTCTACCGGACTTCTCATCAGGGCCGACGAGTGTTGAGGCAGCTCCATACAGTCTGCCAGGGACTCCACCCAGGACAGACATTTGCTCACCAGCTTCTGAAGGCTCATCGACGCGGCGGATGTCTTCGGGGATGTTGACCACGCAGTTGAAGTAGTCGGACTCAGGGCTCAAGTAGCCGCCGTTGAATAAGTACCTGGGGGTGGAAACATTGAGTTATATTTTGTTGCTAAGTGCTTTTACAAGTCTTACAATTGTATAGAGAATATAACATGTTGAGTTTGAGGCACAAGAAATACTCATACAGACACTGGCTATCGCGAATAAATAAATATTCGTGCCTATCAGATGACAGTATGAAATCCGTCAGTTTTTTTAAGTTAGGGTTCCAGTGCATCACATTATTTATAGTGTAATTCTACTATCAAGTTTACCGGACAGTTGAGCGCATACCTACAGTTATTTACTAAAGAAAATGTAGTATTCCATGTATTACTTCTAATTAATGGTCGAAAATTAGTTATATATTGTATAACAAACCTCCAAGAACAAAATAATAAGAATTTCCTAATTATATGGTGATTGAAAAATCAGATTTAAGTATTTGTATTTTTTAAATCCTATTTAATCATTATGTATACCATATTTTATTTTCTATTTAGAATTAAGTTACCTTTTGACGCCAAACTAAGTTCCTAACCTTATATATATTAACAGCACGAAATTAAAATGTAATTAATAATTAAATCTGAGTAACAGAGCTCAAAAGGGCACGTAATTTGCATAGCTTTTGAGAAGCCGCGATAATACGGGTAATAAGCAATTACCCTGAATTAAAAGGAAACCGGCGAGGACTGTAGGCTGCCACTGAAATTTAAATGTAATTTATGTTTGTAATTAGCCACTGCCCTTCAACCGCTGATTGTGCTCGGAGCAACTTCATAACAAAACAACGAGTATTTTATTATCTTTCTTCTTCAGGGGATAATGCAGTTAAATGGAATAAGATCTTGGTAGAAACTTAGGTAGGGCCTGTTTACATGTTTCCCCATTATGAGCCAAAATAGGGCTCTATAGCTAATGGATTGCATGTTCCACGCGTCACTATCCCCGGGCGATTTCTGTCTAATTCTATCCCGTTTTGATCTTAAATTGATTATGAAAGCTCTTGTCTAACAAGAGTGACGAGATAGTCCCATTATCTCGTCACTCTTGTCTAAAGCTACTTAAAATATTTCTTCATGAACCACTACTCCTGTGTCCTGAGTCTATTAGTAAATATCTTAAGATGTTGTCGTTCAACTTATACATACCTTTTTTTCTACAGTAATAGTAATGAGTCATTTAAAAAGGGCCAGATTTAAACTAAGTGCCACCGCCGTGGGCACTACAGATAAGGCAATTTTGATAATACTAGATATTTTTTTCCACTTTCCAAATTTTGCCGCTTTACAAAATTTGCTGCTCTGGCACTAGCCCCGACTGCCCCTAGTTTAAATCCACTACTGCATGTAAACAATATTGTTATAGATGATCCCTTTTAAACGATGCAGTCGTCGAGTCGTGCGTTACTTTCTAATCGTCATCATTATCCATTACTGAACAGTAAACTATAATCAACATACGCTTTGGAGATTATCTGTAATATTGTTTTTCAACGACATTGTAAAGACGGGCAATGTTAACGATTATCAGTTGTAACCTTTGTTACAAATAAAAGTAACATCGGATTTCGGTAATTAAATTTATTCTGAAACTCGACTCTGTGGGGAAGAAAGACGGAAATATATATAAGAATACATGCCGCTGCTTTGCGAGAACAACGGTACAATTCAAAAAGAGTAAGTATTGGAAAAAAAACTTAAATGCCTGAATCTTAAGAACCGTTTTCTCAATTCTTTTTTCTCTTCATTCTTTCCGCAAAACAGCGACACACACACACCTAGGAATATATCGTCATCCTAGATTTTAATCTCATTCAAATCTGACTAACATTTTTATAGTAATAAATAAAATGATGTTAAGCAACTGTGACTAAAAAAATATATCTGAAAAATGTCCACCTCGAGCACATAATATATCGGTTCTTCAATAATGTTAAAGGAATTGACATTCATAATTGCAAGACCTTTCTTTTTTATACAATAACAGTTTTAAACCATAGTTTTATGTAGACTTACAAAACAAATTACTTGTCTATAAACATAATTTATTCGAATTTTAAAATTATCGTCTACCTTATAAGACATTGTAAAGGGCATTACGTACATACATAAAACCATAGTCAGAATAGCATATACAAACTACTACAGAAGCAACAACTTGTATAACAGACTCAAATGGATTCCAAATACCATTATGATGTCCAAATATTAAACATGGCCTTTCCATTGCCATTCACTATTCAACCGAACCGGTAAGTAGATAAGTAAATAATATGCTTTTATTAACACTGAAGAGAAACACCTCTTGAGAAATATAATAATATCTATGACATAACATAGAGATTATTCAATTCCTTAAAAGGTTTTCTTTTTTTTCCCGGACGGAGATATTATGTAGTTAGCCCGACGCTTTTGCTACTTCACCGGGCAAAAAGGCGAGCAGAGCTCCAGCCTAGATAAGTGGTTTAAACACTACAAACTAAGCAACCTGCGCAAGAAGGCATCCCCTGTGGGACTTGGACCTCGGCTCAGGGCGGAGGAATTATGGCTTTTAGGTTTTTTTTAGGGGAGTTTTGTGCAACTGTCGCTCTACTTTATAGTTCGCTGGCCTCTCAGTCCTCATCGTTTGAAGGTTCTTAGCAAACTAAGGGTCGGGAAGGCGAGGGGGGACTTAACTTTCAAATTATAAAGGAAAAAAGACGAGAAAAGATATCAAAAGACGAAGTATAATAGCCATTCATCTTTTGCTATATTTTCGAATCGTGCGTTACTTTCTATGGCTATATCTGTAAATGACGCGACAACAGGACCCTGAATCTGCTCATTCAAAATCGCTTTAAAGCGATCGTAATGCAGTGACAGTAGACGCTTTTAGGGTACTTTTAGGGTACCAGCAGGGTAATGTGAGCTTGTAACTGAGGGTCGTAGCTCAGCAAGAGAGGAGCTGGAGGGCAGCCTCTGACTCATATTCCTCAGAGAGGACGTCTGAGGGCACTAACAGTGTCAAACTATAATGTATAAAAGATGGCATCTTCATAACTGTATATTCTGCTGGGACTCACGCGATACAGAATCACTTTTTATAATAATAACTAACTTCCTACGCACGGTTCACCCGCGTAACTTCCGATCCCGTAGGACTATCTAACACTGAAATAATTTTTCAAACTAGTTCTTTCTGAGATTAGTGCTTGAAAGGAAACAAACAAACTCTTCAGCTTTATATATTACATAGATTGTAAGGGTTACATATATATTTTAGTAAGTTTCCTGATAGGAGTGATAAATACAACACTAAGTGTCGAAATGTCCACTTGTCAAAGTGTCTGATATAATGCCAAGATGCTAAAACGTCTATTACAAATGACTAAAAAACGAATTAAGATGTACTAATAGACGATGGACTGACAGACCGGACATATTGTGTATGGGTGTAATTAGTGACCTTTTCATTATAAAAGTATAGATGGGTGGATTCATCAATCATCTCTTTATTTTATTATCTGCCGTAGGCTGTGTTGTAACTGACGTAATATAATATATAGTATTCCAATATAATTACAATTAAAACCTATCATCATTCATATTAATTAGTGAGTTTAAAATATATGGTTCCATTGGGTAACAAGCTCTTTTAAATGACTAGAAGCTGCATGAGTTTTATCCCAAAAAAGACACATTCGATATTTATAATACTAATATTGTAAAAGCAAACGTTTGTAAGAATCTATGGATAGGTATGTTTTTTACTGTTTTAGCTGGTTTACACGGGGTTAGTTAATAAGCTCTATTAACGAATAGGTTACAAAAAATCACGCTCCGACCCACTAGGGAAAGGTAATGCGTGTAAAACCGCGGCGTGCATCTAGCTTATAACAATATTCGTTGAAACAATATCATGTCTCGTGCTGAATTAAACGATATAAGTACGATTTATTTACCTAGGAATACTAAGGAAGCATATCATCTATTTCTGTGCACCTACCACTTTCATTCTGCACTAATCTGGTGGATGACTTGCAGAAAATGCAATAAGTCCACCATGTTTTTTTGTTTTAATAAATAAATACACTTTTGTTAAGTCAACAAATTTATAACTACAATATTGAATGACCTCTAACCTCTAATAACACATAATTTAAACCTCATTGTAGTAAATGTACCTAGTCTACATAATAATGAGAACCTTCCGACCCTTACAGCCGCTGAATATTTCATGTGAAAAGTTCCAAATGGGGTCGCTAATTTTTTGTGACGAACATAAAGTTTAATGTAGTAATAAAATGAGTCATTTTATTTAGTACCCATTTTATTTAATAAAGCGCATTTTCACCCACGTAATTCGCGTTCTCGTAGTGTGGTGTACATTTGTACACAGCTAGCGAACTCTTGCATAAAGAATTACCGGCTGTTGAATATGTCACAGTCAAAACTTATAATCGGTCAAAACCACTTTTGACTGCTTTAATTAATAATTTGACATTGATTAGCAGTTTTACTAATATTGATTTACTAAGTTCAATATTATAATAGATGTCGAACTCAAATTATATTTTAAGTTTCAAATTACACAAAGTTATAAGAAATCAGGGCTTTGTATCTAAAGCTATCTTAAGATCAATATCTAACAATCATTTCTTCTCGACTTCATCAAATTGAATCTATACTTTTTTTTTAAAGATTCCCAGCAGATTTTTGATGTCTATTCTTGGAAACAACTCGTGCTAAGCTAAAAAGCTTGTGTTACGAGTAGGTTCACGTCGGTGGAGCAATTAGTGGGGATCGAACCGGCAACCACAAGACGCCCTAGCCATTGGGCTACCGCCGCTTAAATACTAATATATTATAAAGATGAAGTGTTGTTTGTTTGCTTAAACAATCTCAGGAACTACTGGGCCGATTGAAATAAATATTTCAGTGTCATTTAATTATGAAGTTTCCACGGAAACAGGACTTACGCGCGCGAGATGCTAGTACAATGTAAATGCAATATAGCTTATATAATATAATACTGTTCAAACAAAACGAATGATAAGCAGAGTTTGATTCAGTTTCCAGTAGGGGGTACTAGGGGTGTTTGGGAGGTGGGGATGTGGGGAAATGGAAACAAGAAAGATTAAAACGAGTTTCGAGAGTAACAAACTTATATATCTGTCGAATTGTTATACGGCGAGGGAATTGAAATGTCTAACAAATCTGTAGTACTGGAAATGGATTATAAAAGTCTATACTTGAGACTGAGCAATAAATCCTATTCGGATTTCTTTATTTGAAGTCGGTACTAGCAGAAGTTATCAGGGCAGAACAGCGTTCCCATATATATATATATATATTTTTTTTTTGCTAAATTGGGATTTTTTTCACCAAAAGCGGGACATATTAATAAACACGAATAAGAAGAAAGAACACATTCAGAAAACAACAAAAACAGAATAAATACAAACGTTTTAAAATTCTAATCTATTAAGTTTTCAATAATGTTTACATGACAACAGATAGGTAAAATTAGGCTTAATGTATTTTAATTCAAATATGCTTCATTAACATTCACTGTCCCATTTACAACCAGATACATCTATAGTGGCCAAGTTATACCCTAAAAACGGGAATAAGGCAACACATTTCTCTAGTTTTACACCCTAAACAGGCTTTAAAAGACGAAAGAATGTTAATGGGGTCACAAACTAGCATAGGTATGACTCATTTGATATTAAGCCGTTACCGGCTGAACGCTTGCAATTTGCATAGAGTGATACAGACAGCATTAGTAAATGGTTTAAAAACTACAAATCTATCTAAAACTGAACAAATTTTTGAAGTCAAACCTGATTCTGAGATTAAAAATTCAAGCAAACAAACTCTTATACTTTATAATATTAGTAGTAGTATTATTAAGCTACGCCAGCCAGCAACACTTGACCGAAGCGGAGACGAAATAATAGAAGAAACTATAGTCGGGTTACCACTCGAGATTTTTCTCATTGTAGTATATTTGTTCCACAAAGAAACAATATTTTATTACTACAATGGAAGTTGCTTCAATCTCCGACAGAAAATTGAATCAATCACTTAGCGAATATTGACGTGTTCTCAGATCCTTAATACTCGATTAATAAAACAAAATCCAAGCAAGCAAGCAAGAGCAAATAACAGGTAAATACAACAATATACACAAAAATAGTTATTACATATCCATCCACATTCAAAATACCTTTCAATGTCCTCGTAGACCTTAAATTTAGAGAGGCCCGCGAACTGTAACGTAGAGCGACAGTTTCACAAAACTTCTCTAAAATACTAAACATTATAATCCCTCAATTCCCTCGCCAACGACCGCCCTGAGCCGAGGTCCAAGTCCCACAGAAGACGCCCGAGGTTGCTTAGTTTGTAGTTTTTAAATGATTTATTTAGGCTGGAGCTCTGATCGCCTTTATGCCCGGTGAAGTAGCAATAGCCTTCTAGCTGCTAACTACATAATGACCGTGCTGAAAAAATGTCACATAATAGGTTCATAGGTACGACTGTGCAAAAATGTTGATTTTGCAAAATTTAAAGACAGAAAGCGCGATTTTTTCGTGAAAAGCGGCGCATAATAAAACACGTAAGTATGTAAGAAGACATAAGAGCACATTCAGTAGATAACAATATAGAAGGATAGACGTTTTAAATGTCTAATCTATAATATAAAAATGAATCGCAAAATGTGTTGGTAAGCGCATAACTCTACAAAGCCTGGACCAATTTGGCCAATTCTTTTTTTTTAATGTTCGTGAAAGTTCAAGGATGGTTTTTACGGCGAGAAAAATTCGAATAATTGCCTGAAAACCCCTTAAAACAGCCTTTTTCTTTTTCCCATACAAACGTTTTCTAACTAAAGTGTAGAGTCAATTTGAGCTTTATTTTGTTAATTAAAAACTTGAATTTTTTTGCCAAGATTTTTTAGGGTAGGTGTAGGGTAGGGTAGGGGTAGGGTAGGGGAAGATTAGGGGTAGGGGAAGATTAGGGGTAGGGTAGGGGTAGGGTAGTGTAGGGTAGGGGTAGTGTAGGGTAGGGGTAGTGTAGGGTAGGGGTAGTGTAGGGTAGGGGTAGTGTAGGGTAGGGGTAGTGTAGGGTAGGGGTAGTGTAGGGTAGGGGTAGTGTAGGGTAGGGGTAGTGTAGGGTAGGGGTAGTGTAGGGTAGGGGTAGTGTAGGGTAGGGGTAGTGTAGGGTAGGGGTAGTGTAGGGTAGGGGTAGTTTAGGGTAGGGGTAGTGTAGGGTAGGGGTAGTGTAGGGTAGGGGTAGTGTAGGGTAGGGGTAGTGTAGGGTAGGGGTAGTGTAGGGTAGGGGTAGTGTAGGGTAGGGGTAGTGTAGGGTAGGGGTAGTGTAGGGTAGGGGTAGTGTAGGGTAGGGGTAGTGTAGGGTAGGGGTAGTGTAGGGTAGGGGTAGTGTAGGGTACGGGTAGTGTAGGGTAGGGGTAGTGTAGGGTAGGGGTAGTGTAGGGTAGGGGTAGTGTAGGGTAGGGGTAGTGTAGGGTAGGGGTAGTGTAGGGTAGGGGTAGTATAGGGTAGGGGTAGTGTAGGGTAGGGGTAGTGTAGGGTAGGGGTAGTGTAGGGTAGGGGTAGTGTAGGGTAGGGGTAGGGTAGGGGTAGTGTAGGGGTAGGAGTACCGCATAAACGAAGTCTCTACGGCCCAGTTTATTTTATACAAATGTTTAGGTCTTTTATGTATCGATTGAGGCAGTACGAAGTCTGCCGGGTCAGCTAGTCTATTATAATATTAGCTGCCACATTATAGGTACGGCTTTTCGAATATCTTTCATCATTAAATTTACCTACCCATTTGATAGACTATAGAGGAATACAAGAACTGTAAATACTCGGGGCATCACGTAGACTTAATCATCACTGATTTAATGCAACTTGAATCTAATGCTTGGGATATAAAAAATATATGTTTTTATCTTAATATTCTATAACGATAGTTAAATACGTTAGCTATTATTATTTTTAATGACGAATTAACGAATAGGTTACAAAAAATCACGCTCCGACCCACTAGGGAAAGGTAATGCGTGTAAAACCGCGGCGTGCATCTAGCTTATAACAATATTCGTTGAAACAATATCATGTCTCGTGCTGAATTAAACGATATAAGTACGATTTATTTACCTAGGAATACTAAGGAAGCATATCATCTATTTCTGTGCACCTACCACTTTCATTCTGCACTAATCTGGTGGATGACTTGCAGAAAATGCAATAAGTCCACCATGTTTTTTTGTTTTAATAAATAAATACACTTTTGTTAAGTCAACAAATTTATAACTACAATATTGAATGACCTCTAACCTCTAATAACACATAATTTAAACCTCATTGTAGTAAATGTACCTAGTCTACATAATAATGAGAACCTTCCGACCCTTACAGCCGCTGAATATTTCATGTGAAAAGTTCCAAATGGGGTCGCTAATTTTTTGTGACGAACATAAAGTTTAATGTAGTAATAAAATGAGTCATTTTATTTAGTACCCATTTTATTTAATAAAGCGCATTTTCACCCACGTAATTCGCGTTCTCGTAGTGTGGTGTACATTTGTACACAGCTAGCGAACTCTTGCATAAAGAATTACCGGCTGTTGAATATGTCACAGTCAAAACTTATAATCGGTCAAAACCACTTTTGACTGCTTTAATTAATAATTTGACATTGATTAGCAGTTTTACTAATATTGATTTACTAAGTTCAATATTATAATAGATGTCGAACTCAAATTATATTTTAAGTTTCAAATTACACAAAGTTATAAGAAATCAGGGCTTTGTATCTAAAGCTATCTTAAGATCAATATCTAACAATCATTTCTTCTCGACTTCATCAAATTGAATCTATACTTTTTTTTTAAAGATTCCCAGCAGATTTTTGATGTCTATTCTTGGAAACAACTCGTGCTAAGCTAAAAAGCTTGTGTTACGAGTAGGTTCACGTCGGTGGAGCAATTAGTGGGGATCGAACCGGCAACCACAAGACGCCCTAGCCATTGGGCTACCGCCGCTTAAATACTAATATATTATAAAGATGAAGTGTTGTTTGTTTGCTTAAACAATCTCAGGAACTACTGGGCCGATTGAAATAAATATTTCAGTGTCATTTAATTATGAAGTTTCCACGGAAACAGGACTTACGCGCGCGAGATGCTAGTACAATGTAAATGCAATATAGCTTATATAATATAATACTGTTCAAACAAAACGAATGATAAGCAGAGTTTGATTCAGTTTCCAGTAGGGGGTACTAGGGGTGTTTGGGAGGTGGGGATGTGGGGAAATGGAAACAAGAAAGATTAAAACGAGTTTCGAGAGTAACAAACTTATATATCTGTCGAATTGTTATACGGCGAGGGAATTGAAATGTCTAACAAATCTGTAGTACTGGAAATGGATTATAAAAGTCTATACTTGAGACTGAGCAATAAATCCTATTCGGATTTCTTTATTTGAAGTCGGTACTAGCAGAAGTTATCAGGGCAGAACAGCGTTCCCATATATATATATATATATTTTTTTTTTGCTAAATTGGGATTTTTTTCACCAAAAGCGGGACATATTAATAAACACGAATAAGAAGAAAGAACACATTCAGAAAACAACAAAAACAGAATAAATACAAACGTTTTAAAATTCTAATCTATTAAGTTTTCAATAATGTTTACATGACAACAGATAGGTAAAATTAGGCTTAATGTATTTTAATTCAAATATGCTTCATTAACATTCACTGTCCCATTTACAACCAGATACATCTATAGTGGCCAAGTTATACCCTAAAAACGGGAATAAGGCAACACATTTCTCTAGTTTTACACCCTAAACAGGCTTTAAAAGACGAAAGAATGTTAATGGGGTCACAAACTAGCATAGGTATGACTCATTTGATATTAAGCCGTTACCGGCTGAACGCTTGCAATTTGCATAGAGTGATACAGACAGCATTAGTAAATGGTTTAAAAACTACAAATCTATCTAAAACTGAACAAATTTTTGAAGTCAAACCTGATTCTGAGATTAAAAATTCAAGCAAACAAACTCTTATACTTTATAATATTAGTAGTAGTATTATTAAGCTACGCCAGCCAGCAACACTTGACCGAAGCGGAGACGAAATAATAGAAGAAACTATAGTCGGGTTACCACTCGAGATTTTTCTCATTGTAGTATATTTGTTCCACAAAGAAACAATATTTTATTACTACAATGGAAGTTGCTTCAATCTCCGACAGAAAATTGAATCAATCACTTAGCGAATATTGACGTGTTCTCAGATCCTTAATACTCGATTAATAAAACAAAATCCAAGCAAGCAAGCAAGAGCAAATAACAGGTAAATACAACAATATACACAAAAATAGTTATTACATATCCATCCACATTCAAAATACCTTTCAATGTCCTCGTAGACCTTAAATTTAGAGAGGCCCGCGAACTGTAACGTAGAGCGACAGTTTCACAAAACTTCTCTAAAATACTAAACATTATAATCCCTCAATTCCCTCGCCAACGACCGCCCTGAGCCGAGGTCCAAGTCCCACAGAAGACGCCCGAGGTTGCTTAGTTTGTAGTTTTTAAATGATTTATTTAGGCTGGAGCTCTGATCGCCTTTATGCCCGGTGAAGTAGCAATAGCCTTCTAGCTGCTAACTACATAATGACCGTGCTGAAAAAATGTCACATAATAGGTTCATAGGTACGACTGTGCAAAAATGTTGATTTTGCAAAATTTAAAGACAGAAAGCGCGATTTTTTCGTGAAAAGCGGCGCATAATAAAACACGTAAGTATGTAAGAAGACATAAGAGCACATTCAGTAGATAACAATATAGAAGGATAGACGTTTTAAATGTCTAATCTATAATATAAAAATGAATCGCAAAATGTGTTGGTAAGCGCATAACTCTACAAAGCCTGGACCAATTTGGCCAATTCTTTTTTTTTAATGTTCGTGAAAGTTCAAGGATGGTTTTTACGGCGAGAAAAATTCGAATAATTGCCTGAAAACCCCTTAAAACAGCCTTTTTCTTTTTCCCATACAAACGTTTTCTAACTAAAGTGTAGAGTCAATTTGAGCTTTATTTTGTTAATTAAAAACTTGAATTTTTTTGCCAAGATTTTTTAGGGTAGGTGTAGGGTAGGGTAGGGGTAGGGTAGGGGAAGATTAGGGGTAGGGGAAGATTAGGGGTAGGGTAGGGGTAGGGTAGTGTAGGGTAGGGGTAGTGTAGGGTAGGGGTAGTGTAGGGTAGGGGTAGTGTAGGGTAGGGGTAGTGTAGGGTAGGGGTAGTGTAGGGTAGGGGTAGTGTAGGGTAGGGGTAGTGTAGGGTAGGGGTAGTGTAGGGTAGGGGTAGTGTAGGGTAGGGGTAGTGTAGGGTAGGGGTAGTGTAGGGTAGGGGTAGTGTAGGGTAGGGGTAGTGTAGGGTAGGGGTAGTGTAGGGTAGGGGTAGTGTAGGGTAGGGGTAGTGTAGGGTAGGGGTAGTGTAGGGTAGGGGTAGTGTAGGGTAGGGGTAGTGTAGGGTAGGGGTAGTGTAGGGTAGGGGTAGTGTAGGGTAGGGGTAGTGTAGGGTAGGGGTAGTGTAGGGTAGGGGTAGTGTAGGGTAGGGGTAGTGTAGGGTACGGGTAGTGTAGGGTAGGGGTAGTGTAGGGTAGGGGTAGTGTAGGGTAGGGGTAGTGTAGGGTAGGGGTAGTGTAGGGTAGGGGTAGTATAGGGTAGGGGTAGTGTAGGGTAGGGGTAGTGTAGGGTAGGGGTAGTGTAGGGTAGGGGTAGTGTAGGGTAGGGGTAGGGTAGGGGTAGTGTAGGGGTAGGAGTACCGCATAAACGAAGTCTCTACGGCCCAGTTTATTTTATACAAATGTTTAGGTCTTTTATGTATCGATTGAGGCAGTACGAAGTCTGCCGGGTCAGCTAGTCTATTATAATATTAGCTGCCACATTATAGGTACGGCTTTTCGAATATCTTTCATCTTTAAATTTACCTACCCATGTGATAGACTATAGAGGAATACAAGAACTGTAAATACTCGGGGCATCACGTAGACTTAATCATCACTGATTTAATGCAACTTGAATCTAATGCTTGGGATATAAAAAATATATGTTTTTATCTTAATATTCTATAACGATAGTTAAATACGTTAGCTATTATTAATTTAATACATTTTTTGTTATATACACAGTTATTTGAATAAAACCAAAGAAATTATAAGACAAGTATAAGTTGTAATATATAAGGTCCATCATAATACTCTTATTGAAAATTCTAGCCAAATTGAAGAATAGAAAACTATTTGAATAACAGCCTAGTACTTCGTGTCTGCTGACTTACCAAGAGCTTGCCAATGTCGCGTGCAACTTCGTTGGTTTTTAAGTAATGTGTCCTGATATTTCGAGCGATCCCAAGCAATTCGAGTTACTAGAATTTACTTTCGATAAAATCTAAAAGTAAACTAATAACATTGCCGGTATCCGCTTTGCATTGCAAGGCTCGAAGAGCTCCTGGGAGGTGTTTGTTGGTATAGTCCCAATTCTTGGCATGAATAGTATATTAACGTCATCGCTATGGAGACGGAAGTTCTACATGTCCCGTAATGAGGGGTGAGCATAAAACGGAGGCCAGACTCATACGGCAAAGCAAATCAAGTTCGCTTGATGTCCCTGGAATGTGGCCGCGTTACTCCGCTCCATTGGGTCGGAGCGTTATATTTTGTAGCCTATATGTTAATTTAGCTTATAAACTATCTCCGTGCCAATTTTCAGCTAAATTCCTTCAGAAGTTCTTGCGTGGAAGAGTAACAAACATCCATCCATCCATCCACTCAAACTCTCACATCAACTCACAAACCAACTCATAGTACTCATACAAATATAAGTATTTGAAAGGATGAGTTGGTTTTCACGAAGTCACCGTCGCGTCAAAAACCTATTCATAAGTGAAAAATAATGTTCTTTAAAAAATAATGTACTCACACAGACAGCCACGATATGAAGGCCAGCGTGAATAGCGACATCGTCATGGCCATGGTCCTGAAGGGGAACAGCTGCACCTCTTGCTCCGCGTCCCACCCAGGGTAGTGGATGAGGGCCGGTAAACCCAGTAGCTTCTCCCCCCCAGACAGGCGGACCAGGAGCGCCACTATGTAGGCGGCGAGGGACCCGTACGTGTTGCAGTGCTTCTTGAAGTGCACTACCATCAGGAGTTGAGGGAACAGAATCACGTACACCAGGTCCGAGCACATCGACCTGAGGACAAACATTGGTATTAATTGAGGTACTAAAAGCAGTAAACCCATGTATGGTGCACAAACTAATTCTATGTCATTTTTGCAGCGTGGGACGACCGCCTGCACGATAGACCGACGATCTTATAAAGGTCGCATGGAGTCAGTGGATGCAGGCCGTTAGCGATCGTTCCCGCTGGAAATCCATGCGGGAGGCCTATGTTCAGCAGTGGATTACAACAGGCTGATATGATGATGATGATGAATCTAATTTTGTTAATATTCTGTATACAGATTAGTGTTCTATAAATAAATAATTTTCTTCCTTCCTTTCTCTTTCTTAAACTCATATCTACTTAGTAAATGTACGGTAGATCGCGTAAGGTTATTGGACATGTCCTCCTTCGTGGGCACGCATTTTTTTTTTTGAGAATACATCTTTATTTTGCCACAATACTTTTGTTATTTTATCGACCGGTGCATTTACAAATTCTTGAAAAACAAATATCTTTAATGTAATTCACCAATAGCACACCATTAGTATAATAATTCTGCAATCCAATACCTTGCTATAACCATACAAAAAAGCTTATACAAAGCTATAAACCATATTTCATAAAAAAATCACATTGAATGCAGAATAAATAATCCTTTGAATGTCATTCAGTCATCACCTCGTCTCATAAAACCATCGTTAAGTTGCGCCACAATCCTTTCCAAGCACCACCATGGTCACATAGCGAACTGAATTAGGGCAAACGAATCACCACGATCATTGCACATCATTTATCGTTATAATGACGATTTTATGCACCAACCAATATAAGTAAGAGGCGATTTTGATGCAATTTTAACGATTAACGACTCTTAATAGACCAAGTGTATTAATGTTTAGGCAAATGATTTTGTTCTACTTATGTAGATAATCTTAAATGTCTATAAAATCACAATCTACAATTTAAGGTTTGCGAAATCGAAGACGCATGACTGAAGATTTGATACACGGAATATACGATTCGAAAATACGAGTATAAAATATAAATAATTTTAAACAAAAAAGATGATGGATTGACGAACTATTCTGGATTTATCTCGAACTACCTGTAAGGCTTGAAGAAATTTCTATTAAAAATAAGCTGTACCCTTGTGCAATTGTATCCTTATTTATCCTTGTCTCATATTTGTTTGTGTGTACATAAATCTATATATATGTATAAAAGAAAGTCGTGTTAGTTACACTATTTATAACTCAAGAACGGCTGAACCGATTTGGCTGAAAATTGGTAGGGAGGTAGCTAAGAACTGGGAGAAGGACATAGGATACTTTAGGGTAGGGGTAGGGTAGGGCTAGGATAGGGGTAGGGTAGGGGTAGGATAGGGGTAGGGTAGGGTAGGGGTAGGATAGGGGTAGGGTAGGGGTAGGGTAGGGGTAGGGTATGGGTAGGGTAGGGGTAGGGTAGTGGTAGGGTGGGGTGGGGTAGGTGTAGAGTAGAGGTAGGGGTAGGGTAGGGGTAGTGTAGGGGTAGGGTAGGACACCGCGTAGATTTTGAGGCGGTACGAAGTTTGCCGGGCCAGCTAGTTATTAAATAAATAAGTTTGATTTTTTCAGTGCTGATGCCTATTTATGTCTAGCTTGTTTTTAGCTTTTTTATGATTTATGACTAGTTTTTTTTCTTGGTCTAGTACAACCATTCTTTACCATATAAAAATAAGTTCAAAAATGTGTCAACTATCCTATTAAGTGTTTGTTTATTCTCCTGCGACACTGGGGTTAACTATCATATAATAGGAGTTGTATTTTTTAAATAAATAATATGAATATTTCTACTTCTGTGCTTTATACTCTTCAAAGAGTTTTAATTTGATTCATCTTCAACAGCCCGCTTACGTCCACTGCTAAACATGGGCCTCTTCTTAACAGACCTTGGCAGGTCAGGGTCGTTGAGGGATATTGCCATAATAACCACGCTTGGCAGACGGATTGGTGATCGCAGTAAGATGTAAACCTTGAGCTAATAGATGCTGCTGCCCATCCATAAGCCATATGTCCCTTAGTCGCCTTTTACGACACCCATGGGAAGACATGGGGTGGTCTATTCTAAGCCGGAAACCAGCTGCCAACCAGCAGCTTTAATTTGATTACTCCACAACTATTTCTGTAACCACCTGAGATCAGTACGTCCTCATACGACATTAGCCTTTTACACTGGACAAGGTTAAATTTAATATAATTATACATTTTGTGGTTAAAACCCTAACTCTATAGCGCAATCATCGTGACTCACTTATCCGAAGTTTAATGTTTAAATATATATGTAGTTTTTTTTGTGTCATTTTATGAAGCTAATATAACAATGTCAAATATACCGTAATTTTGGAGTCGTTGCAAATATACTTAGTGAAATCGTTTAATGAAATAATGATAATGAAATTTATTCAGCACTTAGGTTTCCATACACTTGTACTTGTCAAAATAACACTGTATAAGACTAAATCTAACAAAAGTATAACTTAACTAGCTAAGTTATATTTATTTTCACCTGTCTGCAAGAAAGTTTATGTTGGCGGGACCCATTCATTTTCTTACGATTTATAATTAGCAAATGGGTGCCGCTATTCAACAGCTTGCCGTGTGGTTTCCGGCTTTGCCGTGTGGTTTCCGGCTTAGAATAGACCACCCCAAGTCCTCCCATGGGTGTCGTAAAAGGCGACTAAGGGACATATGGCTGATAGATGGGCAGCAGCATATATTGGCTCAAGGTTTACATCTTACTGCGATCACCAATCCGTCTGCCAAGCGTGGTGATTATGGCAATATCCCTCAACGATCCTGGCTTGCCAAGGTCTGTTAAGAGGAGGCCCATATTCAGCAGTGGACGTAAACGGGCTGTTGATGGAATGGGTGCCGCTTATCAACAAACATAATGGAAACTATTTAACTTAGACTTAGAGATCATAATGTAGTCTGTTAAACTAAAATAGTGTTTATAAGGTTTTAGTAGTTTGTTTTGTCAATCTTGTTTCGGACTTATTAGTGTTTTTATCTGTTGATTTCTAGCAGTTGGGTTTCTTATTTTGAAAATTATTTATTTTTTATAGTGTATATACTTTTTTAATCATATTACAGATTACGTACGTACAAAATAGATTATCGTTTATTGGAAAGCACTAGAACTCATTTCGCCATGTAATCATTGAAGTCTCCTTGAGGTATTTTTGTAAAAAGAAACAATTATGTCTATTTTAAAATGTTTACGTTTCATTTCGATAGCAAATGTTACTGATGGCCAATCGTTCTGAAAATTATTAGAAAAGATTGAAAACGGTGTAAAACGTGCTTACAAAATATATGAATATATGCAGTCTTGTTGGAAATTTATTTACAGTTAGTAAATAAACCTAACAATAAAACTATATTAAAATATTTAGCATAGCTAAATGCTGACCACAACTTCCTATATAGCGTATAATATACGTAATAAAACTAATGATGATTACAAAAGTTTTTTCACTATTAGAAAGCTACATAATCCGGGAGAAGCATACATCAAAATCGGTCTAGCCGTTACTGAGATTAGCCGGAACAAACAGACACACAGCCAGACAATAACCTTTTAAATTGTGTTTTTGTTTTTAGTACATTATAAATTCATATTATTATGCATTTAGTAAAACCCTGCTATTTTTTCCATTACATACAGACACTTAAATTTTATTTACAGTATAGATCAGATTATACTCTCATGCTAATTTCATGAACTGTTGAAAATAAAACGGCATCAAAATTGCTGACTCACCAAATAAAATACCGTCGGTAACCGTTATACGCTACAACGCACTCCCTCCACTCACCTCCATGCAAAATGTAATTTTCATCTCGCCAGGTGCGAGCGCCGCGACTACTTCCATTTACGAGTCAATCGGAAACTGTTCACTGAATTGATAATACAATAACATACAGGAACAGGCGATCCAATATTCACATGTTTCTATAAAATATAACTAGTTTCTGACATCTCAATATTTAGTTGATTTACAAGCAAATTTTTTTGCTACTGCATGTGGTTATCAATTAATTTAATTTCAGTTTCAATGTGACAACTTCATGCGTTTATAAGTAACAGGCTTTAACAGATACACATACCGACAAACGGACCCTCAGACAGACGGACGGATAAACAAGTAATCCTACAAGGATTCTATTGTAACTTTATAGTACTTTTAGAAATCTAAAAGTTAAAAAAAAATTGAAAACTGTAGTATATCATGATATAACGCGGTTCCAAACCGCGTGGGAACTTCATAATTAAATAAAGCCTATATTCCTGGATAATATACCTTTTTAATGGTGAAAGAATTTTTGAAAACGGTCAATTTCAGGGTATGGTTGGTTCAGAGACTACCCTTCGTGCCTCGGAAAGCACGTTAAGCCTTTAGTCCCAATTGTAATAACATAATTTATAGGAATCGTATACTAGGTAACGAGCAGCATCGCGTTTCCCTGTGTTCTACATAATACTGCGGTCACCAACCCGCCTGCTAAGCGTTGTGACTATTGCAAAAACCCTACCTCGGGGAGGCCCATCTTCAGCAGTGGACGTTATCCAGCTTATTATGGTGACTTTTTCCACAAAACGAGTTCTGATATTTTCCTGTATCTTTTCAGAGTTTATTTCAAAGGGTTCTTAGAATTTGTATTGTAAAGCGTACGGAACAAAGAAACATTAATATTCGTAGCAATATAAGCGGCTGTAGCTCAATGGCTAGGGCGTCGGACTTGTGATCATGTGGTCGCCGGGTCGATCCTCACCCATTGCAAAACTAGTTAACAAGAATACTCATAGTGTGCAAAAACAAATCCTTAAAATTAATCCTTTTTAAAATAAAAAATGTACAAATAAAGATGTGCTCCAGTTACACCAACGAAAATAACATCGTAAATAAAATGTAGTGCTAAGAATTTTCTCAAAGAGTCAGTAAGATGAGAAAACTTGCTTTAAAAGAGTTTGAAGCACTATCAGCCTTCGTTCGCCCCGAGCTACCCCCACATAAGGGTGGTAGGTAGGGTGGGGGATTAAGTTTCAATTAGCAGGTTTTCCACTCGGATTTCATCCCCTTTGCATACAGTGGTTGTTGTAAAGCGACGCTTTCGTTCTGTGAACATGATTTGATTTCTGATTGGATATTGGAAACAGAGCTTATTGACGTTTACTTACCGGTTATTTGAACGAATGTAATTTCCTATTGATGGATTTATGTTTAGATTATATAAGTATAGTTTATGTTAGCGAAGAAATTGTATTTATTCGGTTTTTTAATATCAATACTGGATGCGGTCAGCACAGCTAATAAAGGGCGGCTACTTTATTCAAAAGGAACTTGTCATTAAGCCTCCTTGGCGTAGCTGTAAGGTCGTGGGTTCGATACCCATTTATTTCCGGGACTGGTTGAGGAACTAACCTCCGTGCGTTGGAAAGCACATTTAGCTGCCTAAATGTTCATAATATCATCTATGTCAATCGTATAACAGGTAACTGAGGTCACCAACCCGCCTGTCAAGCGTGGTGATGCCCATGTTCAACAGTGGTCATTTTACGGGCTGATGATGATGATGATGAAATGTAAGTATATTTAGGTGGTGCTTCACTGACATTTCTTCAGTAACGAAAAAAATAACATTTAATTTTATTAACATGTATTTTATATTTTTTTTATGTATCATTATCAAAAATCAAGGAACCCATATTTTTTCTACAAAAACAATATATATTTAGATTAGCTCATTCTAAATAGACGTAAGCGCCGCATGACTTCAGGTGTTTGACGAAATTTATTCGCCTGAGTTGAAAATTATAAAAAAAACTTGCGATTAGAGTTGCCAAATTAAGAATGTTTTAATACTTTAAAATTTTAACTAGGCAAATGTAATATTTCAGTCCACGGTAACGATGACGTCATCATCACGCATTTAACAGTTTTTAATTTTTTTTACCAAAAAATAGCCAGCATAAAAAATAGGATTGAGATCAGAATACGAAAATAAAGAAACGAAATTTATGTTTTTGGTTTTTACGAATTTTGAAACGTTTTCAGTTCTACGCGACACTATCTCCTATTAAATTCATGGAATATTTTGGAAGAATATTTGGAAACTTTACCGATATTTACAATTTTAAGTCAAATTTATACAACTTATTTCATAAATTTATAGGTACCTAATAAAATCTTGATTTCCACACCGAATAACACCTGCCCACTCTTATTCGTTTTATATATTAATAAGTTCATTAGTGAACAACCAACAACAAGAATTCGGTCGATAATAAACCCATTACTTTAAACGTTATAGTAATCACAATAATAACGAACACCATGCACCAGGGATGGCAAACCAATGGCACGCGTGCCATTGGTGGTATCTGACGCAATATTTTGGGCACACAACTATGAAGTATAGTAAATACTAGCTTCCCGCGCGCGGTTTCACCCGCGTAACTCCCGTTCCCGTGGGAAATTTATAATAAAATATAGCCTATGTTCTTTCTCAGGCTCTAGACTATATCCGTACCAAATTTCATTTAAATCGCTTCAGTAGTTAAGGCGTGATTGCGTAACAGACAGACAGACAGACAGAGTTACTTTCACATTTATAATATTAGTAAGGATTATCTCAAATCGAACGCGATTGACCTAAGATCGATCTACGTCCACTGATAAACACGGGCCTCATCCCGAGGGAGGGTTTTGCCAGTACTATGTTCAAGAAATGTTGCTTTAATAATCGGGAGACAGATGATTTTATAACAATCGTGAGACGTGGAGGACGTTCAACCAATCAGACCCATAAAGAAATTTAAGAATTTACACAAAGATTTCTTGACCGGCGTGAACCCACGACCTGTAAGACTTTACCGCTGCGCCACGGAGGTCCTAGTCACTTCAAAGTCACAATTATTGATGGCAGGTCTGTAGCTTACTAAACATTTATTTAGGAAAATGGCACATTCATGCTTTTTGTTTTCTTTTTATTATTTTAACTTGATTTAATCCTACTTTTATAATTTAATTGAATGTAAAGTTGAATTTAAATTATATTTACTAGTTATTTCTAATTTAAAGTGTAATGTTGTATGTACAAAAGAGTATGGGAAACCTATTCGCGAAATTAATTATTATTATTATAATTATGGTACATTTTACTGCCAAGGGCCCAGGACCCGGTCATTTGAAAGGCTTTCATGGGGCCGAAGCCAACATTGAAGAGGTCTTTGGTACCTTTTAATATCAAAGTGAGATGGCTGCATCTATGAAGGCCTATCCATTTATATACCAATGGGCAGTCCTCCACAGATACGCAACTATTGCTTATCATTATTATAAAGGATCGCCACCCCTGCACTACACCATCGAGCACCGACTCATCGAATGTGTGCCAATTCGTGAACATAATGGCGATATTACTCCATAACTTAGCATCAAAAACGTTTAAGTATTTACTGACTATTTGGACATTAACCAAATTGGAAATCACGGGTTTTGACAGTATTAGTAACGTCGATTTCCAAAGTGGTCCAAAAAAGGTCCCGAGAATGTCATCGGGGGTCTATATAGCCGTAAATTCGGGTGCAATATGATAAAAATGCCGCGATTTCAAGGGTTTCGGGGTTAAATTTTACAAAATCCTTTTTAGTGGGCCCATATGTCACAGAAGGAAGCCACGGTCCAAATATCACGTGTCTAGTCTTCAGTAGTTTTGCCTCGGCGTTGATGAATTATTCAATCAGGACATGTTACTATATATATATATATATAGATGAAGCAAGAGAGAGTTCACTGCAACTAGTTAAGTTTTTAAAAGCAGAGGCTTTTGTTTGAAATCGATTTGATTTGATTTGAATTATGATTAATTGATTCAAATCAAATCAAAAACAACAGAACCGTTGAATTAAAAATCTCGCTTTAAGTCTAGAAGATTGTATTCTCTCTGATCCTCACGCCGGATAAGAAAATTGTGTAAAATCAAAGATTTCTTACCGTGTCTGGTTTATTGACGGTCTACCCTCTATACTTAGTTAAAACTTCATTATAAAACAATCGTATACCAGGGTACGGACAGCAACGATTCCCTGTGCGTTAAAACATACGGAGGATTTAGAGCAAAACAAACTAGGATTGTAAAATAAAATGAAGATTTAAATAGATTTAATAAATTAAATATAGTATCAGCACTTTGAAAGACATTGACAAGAAGAACTAACAAAAGAAAAACAATCATACAAAGAGAATAATAATGGTACACATTTATACTGTTTGGTTTATATTCCAACAACTGCGATCACCAACTTACCTGCTTAACGTGGTGACTATTTTAAATGTTTACTTCTTAAATTTTTTGTCTCATTTCTCTCGGAGACCTAGTTTGTGAATAACACAGGTATCTCTTGAGTTACCTTAAAGAAGAATGTTACTGATAAAAACTATTCTAGCCGTATCATCGTCAGCGAGCCGTCGAATGGTTTTTACTGCATATGCTGCAGAGCTCAGTTTTCCTGATAATTTTTAATGTGTGGTCCCCATTGTAGTTTTGAGTCAACAGTGATATTTAAGAACAGCGGATACATTTTTATTTATTGTTCATATTATTCAAACTTTTTCATAAGTCTAGAGAGAGAGAGGTAGACAATAGCGTAAGTATTTAATAATGAAATAATGAATTTTATTCAGCACTTAGGTATTTACATACACTTGCACTTGTCAGAATTACAATGTAAGAAGATAAAATAATTAAAAAAAAAAAACAAACAAACCAAACCTATAACTAACAGATAATTCTTACTCTATAAAATATCCGACTAGGTAACTTACAGTAGTAGGTAGGCAATAGCAAATCTACAGATTGCGTAGTCCGTCCGTCTGTCCTATGGCATTTTTTGCAATTAACCAATCATTATTATTATAAGAAGAAATTAAAACCGCATCCAAATTGCAAGTGGTCACATTATATCTAAGTGGCACACACCTGAGGGCACCCTTATGGGGTTTAGGAGCACGACCCAGGGTGCCACTGAAGTAAAAAAAAGGTAGATATAAAGAGGATATGATCACAGGCACCGACTACAGGCGCTCAATTACAGGGCAGGGGTAGGGGCGCAACGCGGTCCTCGCTGGCGAGAATCCTACCCTAGCTAACCTACAGAAGACCAGACCTAATAACTACCTTACAGAACAACCAAATAACATCAGTTGCTTGCTTTAATAAGTTGCTTTTTTAAAAAGACACTAGGGAAATAAATCCCTGTGTCGCGGGGGACTTTACAAACATTCATTTCACGGACACACAGAACACCCAGACTCAGAACAACTATTTGTGGTTCACACAAATAATTGTCCCGGGTGGGAATCGAACCCAGAACACCAGGTCTCAGAAGCAACTTCCGTAAACACTGAGCCACCGGTGCAGTCACATTATTGGTTAATATTGAGTTTCTGTACGTGAGTAGGATCTTTAGCGCATAAAGAATAACACAATCATCTGTAGGTACTGCCTGTCATTGTATTTGGACCCATATGCCACTTAACGTCAGGTGGGACTGAAATGACCCCTGTCATTAGATAAAAAAAACCGGCCAAGTGTGAGTCGGCACGGTCATTGATAAATATCAATTATTAATACATATATTTTGAAACAAATTGTCGACGCAACCCAAGCTAATGTCCCGTCGTTATAAATACAAGTTTAAAATATTATAAACGATTAAGTCCTGAGGTTAACGATGTCTGAATTAGTTTCCAAAGTTCACCGACACAGTCTGTGCTTATATATTTAATATAATGCATAACTATTAATACGAAACTAAACATTAACATGGATATACCTTTAAAAAACCGGGATTCAGATTTACCCGGATTATTGCTGTTAATTATTTGTAAAGCAGCTACGTACAGGAATAATAGAATAGAATAGAATAGAAAAGAATAGAATAGGTCTTTATTTGCTTAGAATTCAGGTACATACAAAATAGGATAGTAAATAACATAATAAGATCCATGTACATTCTGCCTTAATTGTTGGCATGCAAATACAATAATGATTATACGAAGAAAGAAGGAAAGGAAGATTTCATTTAAACAATAAAGTATTATACCTAATGCTGTTTCTACTTTATTATACTATGGTTTTACTTTATTCCAAACTAGCTGCGCCCCGCGGTTTTACCCGCGTTACTCAGCTCCAGTGGGTCGGAGCGTGATGTTTTGTAGCGTATATGTTAATCCAGCGTATAAAAGGTGCAAAATTTCAGCCAATTCGGTTCAGTAGTTTTGGCGTGAAAGAGTAACAAACATCGATCCATCCATACTTACAAATTATCGCGTTTATAATATTACGAGAATTTTATAAGTATATTAGATTATTCCAAATTTAAATTCTTATTTTAAGGCTGCCTGTCCACCGGAGCGGAGCTAGGCTGCGGAGTGGAGAAACTGAAAAATATTAACCAATAGGATTGCACAAAATATCCGCTCCGAGATTTTGTGCAATCCTATTGGTTAATATTTCTCAGTTTCTCCACTCCGCAGCCTAGCTTCGCTCCGGTGGACAGGCAGCCTAAATGCGGGCTGTCCAAATAAGGATTACGCGAATGAGTAAATAAAAGTGTAGATACGATACCGGTATTTCGGTATTTATATAGATTGATCCGTATAAAAATCCCGTGTATTTATGAATTAAGGTATCGTATGCAATAGTAGGTATGTCCATGCTATGATTTCGCCATAAAAACGCAATTTGCTACTTAAAAACTACCTATTCAGATTCCTGTTAATTACAGTTCAATCTCAGTTATATCCATTTGATTTATTGTTTTTTTATGACAATTGCATCACAACGGATGTTGTTTATGGCCATTTTTGATGCGATTTGCCATATCCTCCACAATTAACCTATTTAACTAATGACTACAATATGGTCTATATTTATTACACTGAAAGCTGCAAGCAGACTGCAGACGATTGTCATTAAACGATTTCAAGAATACTGAGATCAATGGATAAGAACCAAAGATATCTTGTTTCAAAATAGCCCTTCTACATTTTTGACAATTTTTCAAGATATATCAACATCTAAGCAGTTGGACAATAGTAAAATATCCGCTGATTGTGGCAACAGGTCATTAATTGAAGCAGATGAATTTGCGTTACGTCGACAATCCATTCTACCATCTACTGATGCCATTGATTGACGACTGATCAATAGGTTTGGTAACAGCCGTAAGGCTCTGAGGGTGGCCTTCCAGACCTACTGCGCGCGCCGCCTCATGTCATGAATAATCTTTTTGTAATTTAATATACTCATGTCATCAATAATAAGTAATCTATATATATATAAAAATGAATATAGAACTGATCGATTAAATCACAGCTGAAACCACTGGGCCTAAAACCATGAAATCTAGTATAATATAGAGTATCCACCTTCAATACATGGAATGGGAAGGAGTGTCAATATAGCAAATAAACAGCCCTAACCACCCATATTCTGTCGGCCCCTTCCATTTCCTCCGTGAACTCCGGCGTGTTATAGTTGTGGCGTGTAATTGGGTTGTGGTATTCTTTAAATTGGAGGTAATTCCCCAGTCAAGCTTATTGAGCGTAACAACGCTATTATCTAATCTCGTAACTCTTTGGAATCAAAGATTTTGATAACAATACCATCTTTATTAGGTTTTTTCAAAGTCATGTTCCAACCTACATTCTTATAGCTAATCACGCTGTCAGATATAATGAAACGCGCCGATGTTATCGATCGTTCTATTACTTAGTCATAAAAACAAATGAAATACTTCTATCTTGATAAGGCTATAATCTAGCAAAGATACTATATCTTTCTTTCTAACTAGTGAGCCATTTGCACGATGTTCTGAGTGCCAGCCTAATATCGAACGTGCGTTTACGCAAACTTAATGTTCGCTGCGCGTGCGCAGCGCGTCGTGCGCGCACTAACACTTTGCGTAATATCTCATTGAGTGTGGTACTTCGTCTAAAAAGTTATACAAATATTTGGAGATGAACCGTTGTATCCTATTAAGCATCATCTACTAAACACACATGTGTACGATGATTGAAGTAACATACTAATTACCTTTACCAGCATATCTAATGCGTAGCGTAACGGTATTTGGCTCGCCCACGCCCAAGTCTCGGAGGTCGTGTGTTCGATCCCCACGCCGGACAAGAAATCTTTGTGTAAATTCTAAGATTTCTTTCCGGGTCTGGTTGGTTGAGGGACTACCCTCCGTGCCTCGGAAAGCACGTTAAGTCCCGATTGTTATAAGATCAGCGTTTCGCATGCTGTTCGTGCGCGTGTTATAACATAATACTGCGGTCACCAACCCGCCTGCCAAGCGTGGTGACTATGGCAAATACTCTCCTTTTGGGGAGGAGGCCCATGTTCAGCAGTGGACGTTATACAGGCTGATAATGTAAATACGACTTACCAGAGCCCGTATATGGAAGGTATGGTGAGCGCCATCATCGTCGCCAGAGCGCCCACCACCAGGATGGACACGCGCATCACCCAGATGATCTCCATCTCCGACGCGCGCTGCCTGAAGATCAGCTTGTACACGTTCCTGTGAGCGAACACACTCGGTGAAAATGCAACCAATTACAATATTGTTTGATCGCTAAAGTCTGTTGACATTTCTTCCGTAAATAGAACTTAAATGCGACGAACAGACGTTGTTTGTTTAAACTGATTCAATTAGCTACATCGCGCATTTTCGTCGCTTCCATTGGAGCATTGATAAACTCCCTCGAGTAATGGGTGTAGTAATGGAGCTTCACCGCATTTGATTGCTATGTCAACTCAATGAATTGAAACGGGATGTTTATTGCTATATGCTAGTCCAAGCTATATTTTATCTTCTAGACTTATGTCATCGAAATCTCTTCAGAAGCACGAAAAAGTAACAGATATCATTCCATTTATACATCTTGAGAAACTGTCACGGTTATAACATTAGCAGGATTGTAGCTTCTGTATCTACACTAATATATAAAGGCGAAGAGTTTGTTTGTTTACTTGACCGCGCTAATCTCAGGAACTGCGGGTCCGATATGAATAATTATTTCAGTGCAAGACAGCCCATTTATCGAGAAAGGCTATATGCTAAATTAAATTATGAAGGAACGAGAACGGAAGCAACCCGGGTGAATTTTCATCCATTTAGTTAACAGTTTATCTTTTTACTAACTAGTTTAAAAACTACGAAGTAGACTCACCTGGCGAACATGGAGCTAGCGCTGAGTACGCTGGAGTCTGCTGACGACATCACAGCAGCTGACACAGCGCCCAGCCCGAAGAACGACACGAAGTCTGGAGTCAGGTGTTGCAGCACCAGTGGCAGAATCATCGAAGTCTGATCAGATGTTAACTCGCCCTCTGGCGTCAAGTCGCCTTTGAAGTCCGTTTCATTCCATGCTATTAAAAAGGAAAATATGAAGTCATTGTGAAAAAAGTGTTTTTCCTACAAATCACCTTTAGCAGGAATGCGAGTGCTGATAAATTTATAAAAAGATAACATCTAAGTAAACACTGAGTTAAACCACACGCACGAACTCTGCATCCTACGGGCTAGTGACGGCATTTACTAAGGACCCAGCAGAACGCAGTGGTCGTCCCCATGACCTCAATATCTTGTACTAATTATCATACAAACGGTTTCTAAGTCTTTGATTTGAGAGGAACAATAACTTCACGACAACGAGGCCAAAAATTGAACATCTTCACTTACAAGTGCCTTTAGCGATAGCTCCGATGAGCACGGGGGGGATAGCCATGAAGATGCATCCCACAGCTGCCACGTACGACAGGATCTGAGCCCGCCCCGCTGTCTTGCTGCTGAGCACTCGTTGGAAGTATACCTGGGATAAATGGTTTGATAAAAGCAGTTAAATAATCCGTGAGCTATGTCTAAAATGGCGATCTTGATGACGCTGTATCGGCGTGTATATTTTGTTTACATTTATGTCTTATAACGGGCTGCATATAACGTCAAAATATTATAATTTTCCACTTACCTGCCAAGGTATTCCTCCGAAGATGAGCAGCAAGCCGTAATCTAAGTAGAACCAGTAGTACTCCGGGTCCACCTTCCCGATCCAGTCCACCTCCATGGAGCTCAGCGGCTTCACATGTTCGTTGGCCCACGCGAATGGTATGCACATCCAGAGACCTTAGAGAGAAGGATGTAATCTTGAGATTAAAACTGGCTTGAATGATAATCTTGAAAAACACCAAAGAAACAAAAATATGTGTAAGATAATAAAAAAATAACAGAGATCGGTAGCACCAATAATTCACAATAATAAAGATGTGACGAAGAATGTTGTTGTAGGTATAATTTATTTAGACAAAATGAGTAAAAGATATAAAATATCCTAACCTTAATTGTATAATGAAATAAGGTCGAGTCTAACGTATCTCATACCGGGAAAAGCTCGGTGAAAGATTTTTCCTAATACTTTTTATAAGTTTTGAGATTAAAAGACTCATAAAGTCTTTGATTAAAATTATCATACATGTTTAACTAACGCAGGGTTTCTCAAACTTTCGGCTCCACGAACCCCTGTTAAAATTTCCAGATGAAAGCGAACCCCTAACTAACTAATTAAAATCCCCCCCCCCCCCCCCAAGAAAATAATAAAATTGACTGTTGAAGAAAATAAGGTTTTTTTTTGAATAAAAGGTAACAAATAAAGTGCCAAAAGAAATATCTTTTTAAAATTAATGTGATGGGTGTGCTTGTTTCTTGTCGCAAATGGATTCAATTTTAGGAGTAATTTTGGACCGCGTATTGAATTTTCAAGCCGCCATTACGTCAATCTTGTCGCGAACCCCTTGCCGTCGAATGGCGAACCCCTAGGGGTTCGCGAACCCCACTTTGAGAAACCCTGAACTAACGTGTACCTTCCATGGGATGTACAGCATTCTTAGCTGTATATCATCATACGTATATTATCGTTCGTAATAATACAATACAGCATAAGTGGCAGGGGCTCGTAAGGTGTAAGTTTATGAAGGTAGTAATTTTTTTTTTTTTTTAGTTTTGAAAGAAAGAAAGAAAGAAAGAAAATACTTTTATTTACGGCACATACAAGGAAATAAAACATAAGCCATTGATTAACACTATTACATACATGCACCATAAATGGGAACTGGCTTCAGCATTAAGCTACGTCAAAAATCTAAAAGATCATTGCGCAGCGCTGGTATTCTAGCCAGCCCCAGTTTTGACGCCACGCATGCCAAACGTCAAATAAAAATATATAGAAAAATTATTTACCATTTAAAATTAAATATTTACCTAATTATTATTATTATTATTAATACAATATTCCATTTTAATTTTAATTGTAGTGCCAAATAAATAAATAAATAAACAAGTTTCATCATCAATTTGAGATTTTTTGTTGAAACGTAAACAAAAAATTAAATAAAATAAAAATAAAAAACCAAATAAGCAATAACATTAATCAGAAAAATAATAGCGAATTGATTACAAACAATATAAAAAACATAAAATTCTATTGTCATAAAATTAAGAATTAAAAACAAATTTTAATCTGTGCACCCCGGCTACTCGAAGAAGCGTTCCTACGCACGGCGGGAGTTCAAAAATTCAAGATGTCCTCGGCTAACTATGTCACGCAATGCACTAACTTTTTAGCTCCTTTGAATTAATAAATTAATACAAGTGTACAATGATTTTTACGTGTTATAATAATAAATAGTTGTGAGTGTAATGTGTGTTTGTTCCGAATTGGAGTGTATATTTGTATAAACATGGTGTAGTGTACATTTTGTGGTGTATTTATCTACATTTCCAAAGTTACTGCTATACAAAGTTCACATCCTTCGCCGCAAGCCTAAAATAATTGAAAGCATACCGCCACCTTCCAGTCCATAGAGACATAATTCCAGGTAAGTTTGACTATCTATGCAGGTTTTTGTTGAGAAAATAGGTATAATTTCAACTTATCCTGGAATGTTTTGGTTGATTTTAGGTTTCTCAAAGGAGGTGGCAATAAAACGTTCCAAATATGGCTTGCGGCAAACGTGAAGCATCCCCGGAATGCAGATGTACGATGTCGAGGCGTAACCATGAGGTAAGCTGAGGCTCTGGTATTATGCTCGTTATAATATCGAGCCCAATTCAACTTCCGATGCAGATATGTAGGTTTTTGGGATAATATTATACCAAACAACATGGTAGCAAAGTGCAGCTTCCTCCTTGCTGTCATTTTCATGAGATTCCCATTGTTGAGGTATGGAGTTATGTGAGTCCTTGGCGGGATGTTAAAACAAAAGCGGGCACAGGCATTTTGAACTCTTTGAATGAGCTTTTCTGTTCTGGCTAGTAAACAAGCGCCATATACAGAGTCTGCATAATTGAGTTTGGATAGTATTAATGACTCGCACAGCATGATTCGTATATCCTCACTAAGGTAGGGGCGAATTCTGTATAACATTTTCAAGCGATAGAAGCAGTTTCTAACCGACTCTATGATATGGGCTTCAAATGTAAGCTGTCCATCAAATATGACTCCCAAATTACGGGCCTCTGCTACTTGTTCTACGGGACTGCCCTCTATTTGTATAAAACCGGCCAGAGATCCGACGTTTAGCAAGGACTTCTTTGAACCCATCAAAAGGAATTTGGACTTATTTGGGTTGAGAACAAGACAATTTCTATTAGCCCAGTCTGATACACCATTCAGGTCATAATTTATTTTATTTACAGCCTCCATACTGTGTCCTGGTTTAAATGGAAGATACAATTGAACATCGTCAGCATACAAGTGATATCTACAGTTGACAATGCGCTTGGTGATATCAGAGCTGTACAAAATAAAAAGAAGAGGTCCAAGAATTGATCCTTGAGGAACGCCCCTGGTCACTGGACTCACTGTAGATGCCCTTCTACCACCATCCGCATCACAATCCAGCTGTACAAATTGAGACCTGCCTGTGAGGTAACTGTGAAACCAACGTACTGACGCACTGTCACAACCGTAATATGTAAGCTTAGACAAAAGAAGAGAGACACTTATAGAGTCGAAGGCACGAGAAAAATCCAGAAGAACAAGAATTGTACACATACCAGCATCTCTACTGCGTAGAACATCATCCACAACTTCAAGCAGAGCAGTAGTGGTGCTGTGACCCTTCCGAAAACCAGATTGAACATCAGGCAATATCCCATTTCTCTCAAGGTATTTTCTCAACTGGCTACAAACTACCTTTTCCATTATTTTTGATAAACATGGTAGGATGCTAATAGGTCTGAGATCTTGGGCACAGGAAGCATCTGGTACTTTTGGGATTGGTCTAACTATTGCTGTCTTCCATTGGTCAGGATAAGTTGATGTAGATAAAGACTTATTTATTATAGCAGTAATGACTGGCAATGTTTGAGGTAGAGTTAGCTTAAGCATTTCCAGAGATATATTGTCAGCACCCATGGCGTTAGATTTGAGACTTTGAATATGTCCCAAAATAGTAGTTTCATTTACTTTTTCGAGACTGAATGTGAACTCTTCATTATACCTATGGAACTCAAAATATGTATGGTCGCTTATGGCAGCTACATCCTCACCAGGCACACATAAGAAGTGCCGGTTTAAAAGGTCCGGGTCTCTGCACTCAAAAGGAAGAGTGTAGTTATCTGCCTTAGCCAGGATAGATGCCTTTAAGTTTTTCCATAGCTTTTTAGGATCCTTAATTTTGTTGTTAATATTTGTTTTGTAATATGCTTGCTTTTCTACCTCAATTGCCTCAATAACAATTTTTTTTAGTTTTTTGTAACACTGTTTGCTGCTGCCTGGATTCAGCAACCGTTCTCCTAAGACCGATTCGCCATTGGACTGTTCGTCGACAGGATGATTCATTTATTTCCGTTTCCCCAGCAGGGTCTTTCACCTATGGACATTTCGCCGACAGAACCTTTCATATGCGTCACTTTCGACGACAGCCCTTTCCAGCTACTAAATGTTTCACCGACACGACGATACACCTATAACTCTTTTAACTACAGACCTTTCCATCTACGACGAAGAATTCGCCGTCAATCTTAAGATAAACAATATTACAAAAAATGCACATATCTATCTACAGCTTACTGTGTTTTTACTAAGAGATCAGGGTCAACAACTTGCCCTAGAGAATGTATACTTTGCTTACAACTCAAAAAACTTAATATTAAAAAAAAATTGTCCTACCTATAAAAAAGCATTACCTAGGTACTTATTTATGTAGTTTTAATTACTTACATCCTATTCTATTAAATAAAAATAAAACAATAAAATTATCGTAAACCGCACTTATACCTATGTACGGCAGTTGCATCATTATCCTTTATTTATTATCTATTACACCGGAAATGATCTATATAAATATTGCACTACAACTCATTTATTTTGCATACAAGGAACACATTAAAAAGTTGCCAGTGATAATAAAGTAGGCGCTAGCACTTACCGAATAGCCGGCCCTAATCTTTTACGGCCGAACCCAATAACCTACCTATCACCAGCTTTGGCATACTGGAGATAGCAAAACAAATCATAATCATAATCATTTTTTATTTGATGAAAATTATAGGTATAGGTTTTCTGTTGTTTCATTTGTTTTTCTATTTCCAGTATGTGATAGATAGCTGGTTATTGGGTTCGCTATAAGCTGTAGATAGATATGTGCATTTTTTGTAATATTGTTTATCTTAAGATTGACGGCGAATTCTTCGTCGTAGATGGAAAGGTCTGTAGTTAAAAGAGTTATAGGTGTATCGTCGTGTCGGTGAAACATTTAGTAGCTGGAAAGGGCTGTCGTCGAAAGTGACGCATATGAAAGGTTCTGTCGGCGAAATGTCCATAGGTGAAAGACCCTGCTGGGGAAACGGAAATAAATGAATCATCCTGTCGACGAACAGTCCAATGGCGAATCGGTCTTAGGAGAACGGTTGCTAACTCTGCTGCCTGACTTACATGACTTATATCTTCTTTGGTAATCATCCCGTAAAGCCATCATATCCTGGACTGTCTGTGTGATCCAAGGATATGTCCGCTCCTTAACAAGAATTCTTTTCAGTGGAGCATGCAAGTCATACAAACTGATGATGCATCCATTAAAACATTCCACCATATCACATACACTGTCCATATTAAGGATTCCATCCCACTGAATCCTATCCAGGTCCTGGTTAAGTTGATCAAGTAAGATATCTTTCATAGGTCTCAGTGTAACATAGTGGGGAATGGGTTTCTCTATTTTAAGACTGAGCTCCATACTTATCATAGCATGCTGCCCCAGTTCCTGTTTATGCAGAATGTGCACCTTAGAGACCTTGGCATCCGTACATGCAATGTCAATTAGTGTCTCACTATGGTCGGTGAAATGAGTAGGAGACTCTACTACCTGCTTCAGATTTGAGCATTGAAGGAAACAGTCCAGTAATTTTGCTTTGCTACTGTTCACATCCAGCATGTTAATATTAAAATCTCCAAGAATTATGATTTTGTCCGAGTTTGAAAATGTGGACAAGGACTCAGTGACAGCATCCAGAAATATATTAATATCCAACCATGGGGGTCTATAAGCTGTGCCAATGATGATGGCCTGTGAATTTGCTGTCAGTTTCAGCCACATTTGCTCTACTCCGTCAGGAGCATAGGGGTGTTGTAATATACTTGTTCGTAGATCACGCCGTATGTAGAAACCAACACCGCCTCCTCTTCCTCCCCGCACACTAGAACTTCTGGGGACATGTTTTAGCCTAAAACCCGGTACTGCTGGGGCTATCGAGTCCTGCCCAGGTCTAAGCCAAGTCTCGTTTATTGCCATGATGTCTACACTCACCTCTTTCATAGCTACAATAAACTCATCCTGCCTAGAGCCCAATGATCCCGCATTGAATAGACCAACCTTAAGGGACTTACATCTAATCATTTTTTAAGGGGTTTATGTAAGTCACGGATACATGTAAGAATGTGTAGATAGCAAGTTTCATTAGCATAAGTTCAGTAGGGTGTGCTGTTTTAGAAATATATTTTATTTGGTGAAATTTTACTAGCAACATAATAATAAATTTGAAATCATTGGAATTATAAATATTAAATAGAAAATAATAATTGGAATAATAAAATTGTATATAAAGGTGAATTAGTGGATTAGTTGATTTTAAGTAGGCATCATATTTTATAATAATAAATTTGAAATCATTGGAATTATAAATATTAAATAGAAAACAATTATTGGAATAATAAAATTGTATATAAAGGTGAATTAGTGGATTAGTTGATTTTGAGTAGGTATCATATTTTATAATAATAAATTTGAAATCATTGGAATTATAAATATTAAATAGAAAACAATAATTGGAATCATAAAATTGTATATAAAGGTGAATATATATAAATATTGGATTAGTTGATTTTAAGTAGGCTTCATATTTAACATAATTAAATAGTATAGAATTAAACATTAAGTAAAATTTGTTGACATTTAAATTGAAATAATCTTGCTGTGTAAATTGAACAATGTATTTAGAGAAGTGTACAGTGTTATTGGTAAATTTTAAATGTGTATTTGTGTAGGTAGCAAATATCATTGTACTGCGAATAATCAAGTAGTTAAAACCTTTGTTTTTGTGAGATGGCTTGTCGTGGACAACTATGCACAAACAATTGCAATCCAAGTAATGGTGATCATGATTAAATATGGGGTCGCACGAAACAATCACACCCCAAAAATAGATGTAACGTCTTTCTCGCAGCGCACTCGATCGGCCCTAACACCTTCACCTTTGCACGTCAGGATCGCACCACGTCTCGTCCAAACGTACTTCCACCCATGAAGGCGGGCGGCCTCCCGGGTCAGGAAGAACAGGCGTCGGTTGGTCTTGGTGAGGCGCTCGTTGAGGTACACTCGCGCCGGCGCGCCCGACAGCTGCAGGTCGGCGGACGACAGCGTGCGGCGCACGCGCGCGGCGCGCAGCAGCGCGTCCCGCGTGGCGCGCCGCGCCAGGCGCACGGCGATGGCGCGCGGCCGCTCCGGCGCGGCCGAGGCGCCGGCGGAACTGTCCCTGCGGTTGCGCCGAGTGGATCCTACTCGCTCCGCGTAGACCACGTCGCGCTCTTCGAGATCCACCCCCAGTACGGTTGAGGTGACCTTGACGATGTGGTGCAGACTCTCATCCTTCGTCTCAGGTATGCCGGTGATTTCGAGGTCACACGATAGTATCTCCTGATCACGATCGTTTAGTTGCATTCGCAACTCATCGACGGTGACAGATAGGTTGGACTCAGGAGATGAACGGCTTGCAGTGTCCTGTTCCAACTTTGACATCCTTTGCTCCATCTCAGTGATCCGACTGTCAAACGCCACCACCGTTGCCTGAAATTTTTTTACTTCTTCCATGCATCCACATATTGCATTTCTCAACTTGGCTTGTTCGTCTCTCATTGATTTGAGTTCCACTCTAAATGACCTTATTTCAAGCGCTAGGTCTAACTTGATGTCTATGGTCTCATCGTGGGCTGTATCATCTAACAGAGACAGTGGACTAGTATTATGAGTCCTGATGGTGGTGTCAAGCGTTCCCTGGGTGATGAAGGCATCACTCACTCCCTTTACAGGGGTAGCAGAATTGTCAGTTCTAGGAATCTTTACCTTACACTCGGGACACATCCAGGAAGCACCAACGATGGCTGTGACAGGTATGGCCACACAACCACGATGATGCGGCGTCGAACATATTCCACATCGCACACTGTCAGGAGCTGATATTGAGATAAATTTGCCACAGGCTCCACAAGATTTAGGCATTGTTTATATTTTTAGTTCAGCCACTCAACAATAGATGGCGCTGTTGTCACAGTTGACTTAGTTATTTCTAGTATATAAGGGAATGTTCTTAAAACCTATGGAGTACCTCAAGGTGTAGTAAATTAAATTTATTGCCTTAGTCCCTTATTCACCAAAGAAAGAAAACACTTATTTATGCACTTCATGTATTTTTATATAATAGATATATATTATAGGGTAGTTTCGTACTTGTTTAATCACTATTTTATTGTTTTCTAATATAACGCTAAATAATGTTCACTAAACTGTGTATTTTAATGTATATATTCACTAGATATTTCTACTTAAACTTTTTGTCAATAAACACTTTGTTAATCTATTTATTTGATTTTTTGTAAATCACTGTCTAAACCAACATGTAGGTCGCGGTTGACATTCGTGACGTCATTCTTCATAGTTCAGGTCTATATATAAATTTGCTACATTTGATTTTCAACTTTTGCCGTGTGGTTTCCGGCATAGAATAGACCACCCCATGTCCTCCCATGGGTGTCGTAAAAGGCGACTAAGGGACATATGGCTGATGGATGGGCAGCAGCATCTATTAGCTCAAGGTTTACATCTTACTGCGCCCTATCCGTCTGCCAAGCGTGGTGATTATGGCAATATCCCTCAACGATCCTGGCTTGCCAAGGTCTGTTAAGAGGAGGCCCATGTTCAGCAGTGGACGTAAACGGGCTGTTGATGATGATGATGATGATGATGATGATGATTTTCAACTTTATTCGTAATTGTTATTTTTTCGTTGCCACTGACGATATAGTATTGTTCTGTATTTGCGATAAGTAGTTGTAGGTATAACATCTACTGCTGTGCTGTCTGAATATGTAGGTAATAAGTGTGTGTGTGTGTGTGTAAATATCACACAGAAGTCATGTGGTGTTCTTAAGTCGCGTTTATTTGTGTACGATTAATTTGTATAAATTCGTTTGTATAAGCTTTCTTTACATAAGAAACAACGAACAAGACTGCACTGGTGGCTCTTTACAGTAATTGCTTCCGTGACTTGTGATCTGAATTGGATTCCTACCCGTGATAGCTATTTGTGCGAACCTCGGATAATTATTCTGATTCTGGATGTGCTTTGTGTTCATGAATTTAGGTTTCGAAGTCCCCTGTGACACAGAGATTTTAGCGCGATAATTGCCTGAAAAATAAATTACAATAAAACAAGTGATCTGTATCAACTTACCGATAAATATACAGAAGAGCTGTATGACATCGGTGTAAGCCACGGAGTAGAGTCCTCCGAAGAGCGTGTAGAAGACAGCGACGCACGCGCTGAAGATCACGGAGGTGCGTTGGTCCATGTCGATGATGACAGCCAGAGTGGCGCCTGGAGAAAGACAGCGTTGGTCAAAGGTATTCAGTAATAATAGCCTACTATAATTTAGTTTGTTTAGATTGTATAATTATTAAACACTTAGGGGAAAACGTCCATTAATTGGCACTTTAAGCGAAATCGGTAAAAGAAATATTGTTTATGAAAATTATACGCCTTTTTAAGAGAATAGAATAGTAAAAAGTATTAATAGTAAAAAAAATTCACGTTATTTTGATCCAACACATAAATCATTATTAATTAAACCAACTACCCTACTCTACCTAACAGGATTACCCTAGTTAAAAACCTCAACAAAAATATTATTATATTTTTTATAAAAACTTACCTACAGCTTATAGCAATAATAACAGTTAATGAATTATTTTGCAAGCTCAGTTAAGTTCTATAAAAAAGTCAAATTTACAAAATTGTGCAACAAAATAATTAAAAAATATAATATGCAACTGCATTTACATCGCATTGGACCTTACATATATCTGCAAAATAATAATATAATCCTTAAAAATAATCTCCATCGGCCCTTTAACTCTGATGAGAATGTTATAATCTCTAAATCATTCCTTTTACCAGTAATGCAATATCAAAGAAACAAGATTAAAATAAATTGAACTGGCATAGAAATGTGAGCAAAATCCAGAGCGACAATCTGCCGCGAGCAAAACGTCAGGCGCTGTCAGATAGAACATCAACTCAATATATTACAGCTATTTTTAACTGACTGTAAAGGGAAGCAGAATTGGTTCCGACACTTTTTTTATTTATACGAAAGTAATGCCAGTTTTTCAATGTTTCATATGTTTATATAGTATATATAGTCTGGTAGAATAATGACGGTCGTGTCAGATCGCCATCAACTAAGAATAGAAAACTTGCCTAGTTGTACTTGCAGTAACTTGTGCTATAATAAGTTATAAACATAACTGCAAGCAATCGTTCTATCTAGGTATCGTATCTAAGTTATGTTTTTTTTTCTTTTATATTAATTACGTACATAGGTGCCTTTCAGCGCACCTATGTACCTGTTATGGTTTTAAACTAAATATATTTTTTATTTTCAGTTTATTTACATTTTTTATTTATTTTATTTACAAGAATATCATTTGTTTATTACTTAACACAATTTTGATCGAGCCCGGTACCGCGCTAGCTACAGTCGAACAGATACCTAACGCCTACTTCGGCATGGCATTATAAGAATTACCTACTGAAACATTTTACGAGCCATTCTCAACTCCGATATTAATAAATATTTTAACCTTATACATATTTGGATTGTTGATAAACATTTACGAAGTTACTGTGTTTTAATCAGATACAAGTTAATATTGAATATTTATTTGTAAATGGTACCCACATAATTTAAAACATAGTTGTACACAGTACCTACAGCTAACTAAAATCATAGCAGAAATTGTTTTGAATACATCTGTTTTTCAATTGTTCTTTTAATGGACATAGCATGTAATTAGCCCCGTGGCTTTTGCTACTTTACCGGGCACAAAGGCGAGCTCTACCAGATTAGATAAATGGTTTAAAAACTACAAACTAAGTAACCTGCGCAAGAGGGCGTCCCCTGTGATAAATGGATTAATAGATTTATCACCGCTGATCGCAAAGTTCTTTAAAGGAAAAGTAAGTTATAGGTACAGTCATTATACGAGCTGTTGTAGTCAATACCTTCAACCGACACCGCCAAGTCAATCTTATAAAATTGTGTATCCAAAATTACAATATTTCGATGGCATCATTCGTCAAAAAGCTATATTATTAAATAAATAGATTCCGCGCGCGGTTTGACCCGCGTAACTCCCGTTCCCGTAACAACTTCATAATTAAATGTAGCCTATAGCCTTCCTCGATAAATGAGCTTTCTAACACATAAAGAAATTTTCAAATTGGACCATTAGTTCAAGCAAACCGACAAACTCTTCAGCTTTATGTATTAGTATTGATTCATTCTCAGCCAAGTTATCTCGTTCCATTTCGTCGTTGCAACCATTCAACAATATTTGTATCGATTTTGTTGGAGTGCTCTCTGAAATAGCGTCCTATTTTATGCGAGGGAGCCAAGCGAAAGGCTTCAGGCGACGTGTCAAGTATCCCCCGGGGATCGCGGTACGTTCCCGGAGCAGACACTTTTGACACAAAGAGACAATGCATCACTTTAAATTGCCCTCCGTAGCTATAAAGTTTGATGTTAGATAAGGATATTAAAGATATGACAAGAGAAATAATTTTTTTATCTTATGAGACAATACAAAGTGCTCTACAAATGTCTTAAATATCTTATCTATACTATATATGGTATTTGGCTCGCTTTAAGTGTCGCAGGTCGTGGGTTTGATTCCCACGCCGGACAAGAAATCTTTGTGTAAATTCTAAGATTTCTTTCCGGGTCTGGGTGGTTGTGGGAGCCTCCGTGCCTCGGAAAGCACGTTAAGCCGTTGGTCCCGATTGTTATAACATCATCTATAACAAGCGTATACAAGGGAACGGGCAGCAGCGTTTCCCTGTGTATTACAACATAATACTGCGGTCACCAACCCGCCTGCCAAGCGTGGTGACTATGGCAAATACCCTCCCTCGGGAGTAGGCCCATGTTCAGCAGTGGACGTTGTACGGGCTGATGATGATGATGCTGATGAAATAATGCTGAAGAATTTGTTTGTTTTTTGCTTGAATGCGTTAATCTCAGAAACTTCTGACCCGATTTGAAAAATTATTTCAGTGTTAGATAGTCCATTTATCAAGAAAGGCTATAGGCTATATTAAATTGTGAAGTTCCCACGGGAACGGGAATTTTGCGGGTGGAACCGCGTGGGAAGCTAGTATACTAATACTTTTACTTAATCTGTAAGTCTCTGACATGTCTCACATATTTATCTAGTGTATTTACACGTGACAAAGCGCTCTCGTACTCTCGCGTAGGAACAATAGTTCAAAGAAAATCTCGCCGCGATGATATTGTAGCTTTGTAGGTAAAAGTTGCACCCTGAGGCTCTGCGAGAAGCATCTGACAACAGTTCGCTATTGTTGCTAACCTTTATTATTGGACGATGTTTACTTCTTCTTAGTATCGCTGTATGCTTTGTAATGTTTTGGAGCTCAACTCAACAAATGTAAAGTATTAGGAATTATGCTGTATTAATTAAATTATTCTACGCTGGGAAAACTTGTAAGATATTGTTATAGTATCATTTTCCGTTAGGTACCTACTTTAGAAGTAATGTCAACAGGTCAAAAGAGAGTCAAAAGAGAGGAAAGACATGTATTTTTGTATGTAAGTTTGTTACGAATAAACTCAAAAAACTACTGGACAAATTAAGATAATTCTTTCACTATTACAATGCTACATTATCCCTGAGTAACATAGGCTATATTATGAAGTAAGAGGATCGAACCGGCGACCACAAGATCAGAAGTCCGACACCTTAGTAAAGTAAAGTCATAGTGACATCGTTACGTTACCCACCAGACCATAGACTTCTCTCATTAGAACAATGTCTTGTAAAAGCAACAAACATCAAAGGTTAATTACATTGTAAAAGGATAATTAAGCTTATTCCGAAGACCTCCATTACCGCTGTTAATTATACTGTAAACGGTGTACTTTTAACAATGAATTTGTAAGCTTGTGACAATTTGATTAGTATCTTTGAGGATATTCTTAAGGGCTTTGTATAATACGCCTACGTTTAAGATAACCGAGATTGGGAATAGTTTTAAGGACTAGCGGTTGTCCGAAATCCAATAATAAAATTAATTTAATTTAATCTTTTAAGTTAGACTTTGACTAACCTAGATAAAGGTTAACTGTTACCTATTGAACGTATATTTTCCAAACGTGAATAAGTATAACAATTATTTTCAAAATCATATAATAAAACGTTAGGCAAGATTTTCACGGTCAATACATTTAGTCATTCTAATTTAACCTTCAATTACCTGTGCTTGTTCAACAAACCCTTCTTGTGAACCTAAAAGCGGTTCACGGTTGTTTAGCTACCCCTTTTGCTTGACTGCTTCTTGTAAGGGCCAAGTTCCACTTTGTATTTGAAAATAATAAAACGGATGCCTTTCATTAAACTCCTCATGAATAACAGAAAGATAAAATAATATACCTTAATATGACTTCTAGGATTTGTTTCCAGGTCTGTTTGATTGAGGAACTACCCTCCGTGCCTCGAAAAGCACGTTAAGCCGTTGGTCCCGATTGTTATAACATCAACTCTAACAAGAGTATACCAGGGAATGTGAAGAAGCGTTTCCTTGTGTGTTACAACATAATACTGCGGTCACCAACCCGCCTGCCAAGCGTGGAGACTATGGCAAAACGAGGGCCACTTTGAGGCAGGCCTATAATCTGCAGTGGACATTATACGATCTGATGATGAATATCAGAATGCACACAATGATACGTTTCAATTGTAATTGAGAAAAACAAGTAAACTCATACAAGAAGCGACCGTAGCCCAATGGCTATGGCGTCGGACTTGCGACCATGTGGTTGCCGGTTCGATCTCCAACTAACTAAGCTCTGCTAGTAATCTTTATAAAATAAAGGAACTACTCTTTAAAATCTCCGATATGTAGAAATTCACTTTCCGAAGAAATTATTTAAAAGTAATTTGCTAAAAATAAATGACAAGAAAGTCTTTCTCTTCATCAAAGACTTTTGTAATTTATTTTCAACATTTTCCCGAGTGCAATTATACTCACGCAGCTCCAGTGTCCGTGGGATCCTCGGTTTCATAATTAAATATTGGTTTCATAATTTCATTATTATAATATTATATATGTTACAGGTATGTTATAAGGTAGGTCATATAATGGTGAAATAATTTTTGAAATCGGCGCATTAATTTCGGAGTATATTCAATGTAAACAAACAAACAAATAATCAAACCTTTTCTTTATTATAAAGAGGAAAGATTTGATCACCCCGCGAGAGCTTTATAATTATATAGCCTATATTACTCAGGGATAGTGTAGCAATCTAAAGGTGAAATAAATATCGACAGGTACAAAATAGAGCTAAATCTTTCAATTACAAGCCTTAGTCCCGTCATTATGACGTTTAACATCCGTCCAGTAGATTTTGAGTTTATTCGAAAAAAATACATAGAAAAATGCAAATCTTTCCTTTTTATTATATTGTTATTTATTATTTATCAAAGGCTCTTTACGCAAAATTCCCTACTGGGTTCGTCTTTACTATTAATATCCCATCGTGACATATTAGTATTTGTTCAATACGTCTGTCTGTCTACAAATGTTCAAAGTGCGTGCTAATGTTTGGAAAATACTTGATACTGTCGATGTGCGTGACTCAGTGATCTAGATATTATTGTAAGATTGTGTGTTGCAAAAAGAAAGATAAGACATGAAACTTCTAGATAACTATATATTTATTTAATAGCACAGCCACATTATACATTAATTGTATATTTTCTTTCTGATTCATAAATGATACATACGAATCAGATAGATAGATAATACAACGCATTTATTTTTACAAGCTGCGCCCTGCGGTTTTACCCGCATCACTCTGCTCCAGTGGGTCGGAGCGTGATATTTTGTAGCCTTTATGATAATCCAGCGTGTTAACTAGCTGTGCAAACTTTCAGCCAAATCCATTCAGTAGTTTCCTGCTCTAGGGAAATTATTCCCTGTGTCGCGGGCACTTCACAAACACACAATACATGCACACAAAGTACATCCAAACTAAGAACAACTATCTACTATGTGAACCTCACATATAATTGTCCCGAGTGGGAATCGAACCCAGAACACCAGGTTTCAGAAGCAACTACCGTAACGACTGGGCCACCGGTGCATTATAGCAATACAGTACTAAAAGGGCATCAGGGGTTTAATTTTACGATGGTTAAGTTTAAAATGATATATTTTACGTTAGCTTTTGTCCATATAGAATATTCAAAAACAAACATTTGCTTATTTGTTATCAAGTTTTATTTTCGATAATTACGAACTTCCATGCAAATTATCTATTTAAAGGTCAATGGATCGATGTTTTAGGGGCGAATGCGTAACAGACAGACAAGTACAATAATATTAGTAGACATTGTACAATTTTGAAATCTACTAAAATATCTACAGTGTTTTAACTATTGTAGTAGAATAATACTGTAAAATCGTATTACTCTCTCAAACTTTTTCTCGTAACTATAAATTACTGACTCCGGGTCTCACAGTCCACATTAATAAAGTAGTTAGAGGTAGTTGGACAGTGGACACCGACACATTACCGACGACGTCCCCTGTCGTGCCCATTATCGCGGCGACGGGTTTATGGAGACCCTCGTTTGGACAATAGCACTTTTATTTTTATATTTACGTACCCACAAAAATACACGGATTGCGTGTATGCTCGTAATTTCGTAACAAAACTTGTATTTTGTCTCCAAGTTGGAATGATTTAGATTGTCTGTCTCCAAACGAAAAATGCTACACCTAGGTCTATCACTTTGATCTATCCCTAATCAATCACTATGTCAGGAGACTATCCATTTATACCGACAAAAGAGGCCCTTGAAGCCATAAAACCTTGACAGAGACAATTACATTGAAGAATAGGTAGGTACTATATTTTACCCAAAAAATTACATTAATCTACAATCATAAAGAAAACTATGATAATAGAGACGAACTGAAACTAATGAAAGCTGTCTTAAAAAGAGAATGAAATTTTGTGAAAGAAGATAAAAAATTTAAGACTAACCCAAGATAATCATATTAATATTATAAACTCGAAAGTTTTAAGAATGTATGGATTTATGTTTGTTACTCTTTTACACAAAAACTACTTAACAGATTTAGCTGAAATTTTGCACCGGGAAAGTTAACATATAGGCTTTAAAACATCACGCTCCGACCCACTGGAGCAGAGGAACGCGGGTTAAACCCGGCGCACAGCTTGTGCTTATGTAGAATTACGTAAAATAAGGCAAATTAATTTTAGTGTTGTAAGAAAGGCAAGAGAAAGTAGATCAATTTTTAACGTCTAATTCTTTACCAACATGGCGCCGGGAGCTGGAGCCGCTCTCACTGCGTTCTTAAAGATTCAGACTTTAATGCTTACAAAACAGTTTGTTGTAGCGAAATACTACATGACTTTATTACCTTAGCCTTGGGTATTGTTTGGATGCATCTAACTTTCTTATAACTGTGTCGGTGAAAAAAGATTTTAACAAAGTTTTTAAAGACTGAATCTTTAAGATCGTAGTGAGAGCGGCTCCAGCTCCCGGCGCCATTTTGGCAAAGAATTAGACGTTATAAATTATTCAGAGTGAAACCTCCGCCGAGCTCTTTGATCGACCCACATTTGTTTGAGTTCTCCAACTAACAATTTGTATTAAACATTTAAATTAGAATTTGTGAATTGACGTTTGAATTAGTAAATGGTTTATTTAAATTGAGTGGAGGTCTACTTCACCACCAACCCTTGTTTTTCTTCGCTGATAGTCAAATAGACAATTAATACAGATTAACAATAAATAAATAATAAAATAAATAAATAAAAATCATTTTTATTTACGTAAACCAATTACAGGCACTTGTAAATAGTCAAACATTAATTAGAAAAAATTATTCATTATATGTATTTGTTGTTTATTTATATCTATAAAATTAATTATTTTTATATTATCATATATTTATATGTTATTATTATAATTTATTTATTTATATTGTTCTTAGCGACGCAAAATGCTTGTTCTGTCTATATTATGTCAAAACAATTGTCATTATTTGGGTGGACCATGAGCATATAACGACGGACGCGCTTTAATGCTACCACCGGATCCAATGCGCCCCAACTGAGAAGATCCGGCGAAACAAACTCAGTGGGTTACTTTACTACCGGTTTCAACACGGCCCACATGAGACGGTCCGGCGAAACATACTCAAAATGGACAAATACGCGGGGTTTTGGTCCAATTAATATCATTTATTTTTAGTAGGCATACACATTTATTGCCCAAACGGTTGTCTTGTTATAATTTATTTTAGTTTTACTCAATAAGATTGAATGATATTGAGACAGAACTAGCGGTATTTATAATTAAAGTACACCATGAAATCAATTACAGACAGTTCACAGAATAAGATACAGTTCTAATTACAACTACTGTACTTGGCTGTATAGTCCTCAGGGAGGTAGGTGCAAGATGGTACCGATAGCCAAACGTCTTTATCTTCAATATAATCCTGAATACTATAGTAACCTTTCGATATGAGAACAGTTTTAACATGTGTTTTAAATCTAGTATCAGGCAAGTCCGTGATATAACAAGGGAGTTTATTATAGAACCTAATACCATTTCCCATAAATGTTTTATTAGTTTTGCTAACTCTAAATCCTGGAACAGCAAGTTTGTGCTTATTTCTTGTGTTAATATTATGAATGTCACTTTTTTTACTATACCTATCAATATTTTTTCTAATAAAAATTATATTTTGGTAAATATATTCAGAGGGCACGGTAAGTATATTTATATTTTTAAAAAGGTTACGTAGGGAGTCGCGACTACCTAATCCATATATGGCCCTGACCGCTCGTTTTTGTAATACGAATATAGTATTTACATCGGCGGCTGACCCCCACAGCAGAATTCCATAAGACATAATGCTATGAAAGTACGCGAAATACACTAGCTTAGCCGTGGCTTCATCGGACAACTGTCTAATTTTCCACACAGCATACGAAGCTGAACTTAATCTACCAGCGAGTTTTTCAATATGAGGGCCCCATTGTAGTTTAAAATCTAAGGTAATTCCTAAAAATACGGTGGACGTGACTAAATCTAATGTTTCTCCATTTAATGAAACTTCAGGCGTAGAATTGATAACATTAGGTAGTACAAATTTAACACATTTGGTTTTTCCTGCATTTAGTAAAAGATTATTTGCGGAAAACCAGTTTGCAATTAAACCGAGTGTTCTATTATGGTCACTTAAATCGGTTACTTTTCTTTTAACTTTAAAAATCAATGAAGTATCATCGGCAAACAGAACAATGTCTGATAGTTCATTAATTAGGTATGGGAGATCATTTATATAAACAAGAAACAGGAAAGGACCTAAGATTGATCCCTGGGGCACCCCCATTTTAACAACATGTCCCTCAGAATTCACGCCATCTATAGATACTATCTGTTTCCTATCTGATAAATAGGATACTACAAGTTCAAGTGATTTATCACAAATACCATAATATTTTAACTTTAGCAAAAGCGTTTCATGATCTACACAATCGAATGCCTTGGAGAGGTCACAGAAGACTCCTAGGGCATCCTGCGATCCCTCCCAAGCCTCCAATATGGACTTAATCAAAACGCATCCCGCATCTTGAGTTGAACGACCCTTTGTGAATCCGAACTGCTTGTCGTGCAATATCCCATTTGTATTAAAATGAGCCAACATTTGGCCGTGTTCGCAATCAAATTGATGCTTGATTTTCGAATTATTAGTTTTCAGGTCACGAGATGGCGCGATAAGCCGTGGTCTCCACTACTATGAGATTTCCATTCTAAATCATAGAATTTTGGACCTTAAAAGTAATGAATACCATGCTCCAATCAACTAATAGTCCATACTAGATGTATGTAAAAATACTTATAGTTCTATATCGATATAAAGTATACAAGAAACACAAAGAAAAGTTAAATAAACAAACCATTTAATTAGAAAGTCAATAAAAATAATAATATGAAGATAGTTTTAGACCATTAAAACAATGTTTTACGCAGCACTAGTATCGCTTTCAGTCTCGGAGATCGTGTGTTGGACTCCCACGCCCAGCAAGAAATCTTTGTTTAAAATCTTAGATTTCTTTCTGGGTCTCGTTGTTTGAGGGACTTCCCTGCGTGCCTTGGACAACACGTCAAGCCGTTAAAATGTATCCATATATTTTTTTAGTATACTTATAACACGCCTATTTAGATGCTTAAATTAACGATATACGCCTTTACACTTCAAAAAAGTAAAAATGACAAATTTGTCGTGCCATCCTCTACCACTATATCAAACATATGAAATGAAATGAAATAGTTTATTAGTAACGTAGACGAATAATTCGCGCTTGTTATACGTCATTTACAAAGCATACACATTAAAGTACATTTTTTGATACCTAATTAAGAACAATATCCTTATATGGTCACTAATGTTATACTACTATTAAAATGTTATTTTAAAGATCAATAAAATATATATAGATATTTATAAATAAAATAAAATGAAAAATTGAAAAATTGTCGCGAGCAAAACGAGTGTACACAAAATAATAATTATAAGTCGCGTGGTTTGAGAAATTAGATCAACCAGCGCGGGCTGGGATCAGGTCTAAAGCCAAGCCAAGAACGCGTCGCGAACCTCGCCTCGCGAGGACCACCGTCCCTATCCTAGCTTCCTACGAGTCTTTCTCTATCTACCTACGGTGTGACATCCGGAGAAGAAAGACTATAAGAAACTCCGGAATTTTTCTTTTAGTCATCTTTTAAAAATTATAATTACATAACCTATATAACTTTGTTTATTGCGACTCTGAACCATATATCACCATTGGCGTGTTCTCTGACTGCAACGACAGTAAAGCCTCACAACTGTCGGAAGCTACATCCATTAATTAGCGAGTTCTACCAATTAGTGCACAGTGGAGCGCTAAGCGCTACGGCACACGATCTACGTATACTATACCTACAAATAATATAAACTAGCTTCCCGCGCGCGGTTTCAGCCGCGTAGCTCCCGTGCCCGTGGGAACTTCGTAATAAAATATGCCTATAACCTTCCTATATAGATAAATGGACTATCCAACACTGAATGTTTTTTTGAAATCGGACCAGTAGTTGCTGAGATAAGCGCGTTCAAACAAACAAACAATATTAAACTTATAATATTAAGTATTATTTAGTATAGATACGAAAGTAACTAAGTATATCTGTTACACTTTTACACCTAAGCTAATGATCTTTTTAATAAACTTTGGGAAAGGGCATAGGCTACCTATTATCGCGAAAAAACGAAAAGTCATAATTCCTCAATTCTCCACCACCATGATAATACACTATTGATGAGAACTAGCCTCGCATTCAGCTTTCAGCTTCTAGCATGAAGCTGAATATCAATAAAAATGGTGGCAAACACGCCAGTAATTAAAAATTACTCGTTAATAAAATTTTTACATTTATTCAAAGTTATAAAATAATTACAAAATAAATAAAATAACAAGGTCGATATATAAATACTCGTACTCATTTCATTATATTGTTGTAATTCTCTTAATTACAGTTGAGCCTTCATGATAGTGGCTAGTGAGGACAGAGGATACACCCCTCAGTTGTGTTGTTGATAGTTGTCACTCAACAACTACCCTTTCATTTAGATTACATTACTTATTTATAAATAGCGTAATAAACATAATGTTCAGTGCTTCAGACCGAAAGTCTATTTAATTAACTGAGCGATGGACATGTAGCTTGGGCTGGTAAAATATTTTTTTTTTGCATTCAGTTTGTGAAAGAGATTAGTTAAACGTTGATTAATCAAACGTTGTCAAATATAAGCGACAAATAATTTCTGAAAGCATGATTATCTAATTTGATTGATATATTGTTTTAGCCAATAAATTAACATTTCATATTTAGATTCGTCATAAGTAGTTTACCTAGGGTATGGTACCTAAAGCGGTTACCTTACCTTACCTTTTAGGGGTTAAGTAGGTACCTTATTTGGGATGTCCTGGAAACTTTTCTCTTTTATTCCTTGTCTCAGAAACTGATCTGACAGCGCAGTTAAGTCAACAAGTACGTAATTTTAACATTTATATCTTCTCTTTACATGTAGGCACCTATATCAAATTACCTTGAACAGCTATTCTTGAACCATGAAAAACTTATTAATAATGTAAACGACTTCAACTGTTCTAGCTGAGTACTATATTGAGTATTGAGTATACTTTTCCTTCCTTCCCCTTCCTTTTCCCTTGAGTATTCGTACTAAGGGTCAGTAGAACTGATCTATTTACTCATTCTTATTAATTATCTCACTCAATATCGAACCTCAAAACCAATTGCTGAATTAGTAAATAGTTATCCAATGAGTGTTAATCAGTTTAACGGTCAGTATCGATTATGTTTGTTTATTATTTTATTTTATTTTGTTACATCTTGTAGCGCGGTATCAAATGAATGAACAAAGTAATTTAATTAGTGAATATTCATGTTACATTTACAATACTACTCGGCCAACGAGGGCCGCTGTCACTTCGCACGAAATACTTATTATTTTTATTTAAGAAACAATTACATTGGATGCACATTTTATTTTACTGGTCAGAAAATAATACAATTTTATTTATTTTCAAAACAATTAACATCATAACATTTTGTTAGGGACTATATTTTACATCAATAATTATATATAGTTGACAAAAGAAAACATACTACTGGTGGAGTCTGCACTAGGTAGAGCCTGTCTCGTGGAGTCCCTCGTTGAGACCTTTAAGTTATATTACATTTACACTCGTTTGTACAATTATATAGGTAAAACGCTCTGGCGACCTTAATACTCATGCACAAAAACACAACATCAGTTAATCATTAAAGAGGTACGCGAAACTCATTAAGTGTACTAGAGGCTACTGTCTACAGTACCTCTTAAAATTAAAGTGCATTTATATACGACTAGCTTCCCACGCTCGGTTTCACCCGCGTAACTCGCGTAGCCGTAGGAGCTTTATAATTAAAATGCCCCCCTTTTCACCCCCTTAGGGGTTGAATTATCCGAAATCTTTTCTTAGTGAGCCACGGTCCAAATATCACCTTTCTAGCCTCAGTAGTTTAGCCTCAGCGTTGATGAATCAGTCGGTCAGGACATGTAACGTTGTATATTACTCTAATTGGAGTGTAAGTATCAAAACCTATGTGACAGATAACATCTATCATTGAATGGATGTTGTCGGCTCCATCACTCGCAATGATGAAATGATTCGAAACAGACAGATGGCTGATACCGACGTCAGGCCTGTGAGCTTTATCTCTGACCATCCAATCAGCCCTAATGTCGTCATTAATACACCCTACTGTACTACACTGCAACAGTTTAATTAACGCCAAAACTGTTCGGTTGAATGGGTGTCGGTCTGGCCATTGAGGTCAGAGAATTACAGATATATAATATCTGTAATAAATTAGTTAACCCGGATGTTAGAAATAAGACCGTGACTAGAAATGCTGTCGAAGGTATAGTCCGTCGAAGTCGTAACAGTGGCCGTCCAATGCTGAACATGGGCCTTCCTATAAGGTGTTGTTGCCATAGTCACCTACAATCGCTAATACCTACATTAAATGTAGCTTGATATATGTTTAAACATAGCAAACGATTTGTCTGTAAAATTTTAATATTTTAATCCATAGTAATACTGAAAGCATAATCTATCACATTAGTAGTTTCATAATATGTATGAGTTTATTGTTTATAATGTTATATTTTGTATAAATGTATGTATGTAAGTATATATTATAGTGTATTAGTATACGTATATGTATTACTTAGATATATAACAATCTACTGGACGATGCACTGGATATGATGTCTTCATACCTTTCTCAGAGAGTTCAGTGCGTTGATGTAGGTGGTGTAGTCTCGGAATCCTTACCTGTTAAGTTAGGTGTGCCACAAGGTTCCATTCTGGGTCCTTTTTTATTCCTGGTATATATTAATGATTTGCCGTATTATTTGGAGAAATTGTGTGATGTTGTACTCTTTGCTGACGACACTTCACTTATTTTTAAAGTGAAACGTAATATTGACGATTTCGATTTTATTAATTGTGCACTCACACATATAACTCATTGGTTTACTGTAAATAACTTGGTGCTAAACGCAAAAAAAACTAAATGTATAAAATTCACTACGCCCAATGTGAAAAATACTGGACCTAATTTAATTCTCAATAATGAAGTGCTGGAAACTGTTAGCTCCACAGTGTTCTTAGGTATAACGCTGGATACACATTTAAAATGGAATGCTCATGTGTCGAACTTGGCCAAAAAGTTGACCTCTGCTGCTTACGCTGTTAGGAAAGTTAGACAACTGACCAACGTAGAAACTGCACGTATGGTCTATTTTAGTTATTTCCACAGCATTTTATCATATGGAATTCTACTTTGGGGCAAATCTGCCGATATCCAAAGTATATTTATTTTACAGAAACGGGCGATTAGATCTATTTACCAACTAAGTGCCCGAACTTCCCAAAGAGATTTGTTTAAAAATATTAATATATTAACGGTTGCTTCTCTATACATTTATGAAAATTTAATTCATATTAGACAAAATTTAAATCAATATCAAAAAATACAAGAAATAAACACAAATTGTGTGCTGACTACCACCGTCTGCAGAGAGTCCATTCTTCGTTTGTAGGGCTTAGTTTGCGTATGTATAACAAACTACCGGAATTAGTGCAAGAGTTACCACTCAATAAATTTAAAACTCATGTAAAGACTACCTTAATGAAAAAAGGTTATTACACAATAAATGAATATATTAATGATAAAACTGCATGGTGCTAGCGGTGTAACACACGCAAACTTACAATATTGGATGTTTTGTATTTTTTATTATTTTATTGCCAATGTTATTATTGTATACTCTGATGTACTTCGGAACATGCTATGCTGAGTCTAACTTTTGCCTCTCCTTTTAAACGTGATTCCTCAAATGTTGCTATCAGTGTGCTCGTCATGCTCCCATTGTTTGTCATTGCTTGCGGTGGCGATGTGAGTCGGGTCGCCTCCTTCCCTCTACTATGGCGAGGGAGACGATGGCTGTGTGCTCACGCGTCATACTCGTGAACGGGTGCTGCTTGCGGTGGTTGTATTTGAGATGGTTGTTAAAACATTAGTGTGTGACCGCTTAAGACGATAATTTTCTCACATGGCTTGTTCTTTGGTAATGTGTGTGGATGCGCCCTCCGTTTTCAAGTGCTAGAGGTTTATGAGGCTTTTGCTTGCTTTTTACTTGAGGATTTTTAATCACTATTTAGCTATATCTATGAAAACGTCTAGAGCGTGCATTAGCGCACATGCTTCATATTATACTTTAAATGAAATATTGTAAAAACATATATTTTAAAAAAAATGGACACACTGTGATAAAAAAGATGACGAAAAAAAATATCCCGGAGTTTCTTTCTCCCTTTCTTCTCCGGGTCGTCCACCTAGGTAGCTAGTGAAAGGTTGCAGGTTAGCTAGGGTAGGATTCTCGCCGGCGACGACCGCGTTGTACCCCTACCCCTGCCCTGTGATCCAGCGCCTGTAGGCCGTGCCAGCGATCACTTCCTCTTATATCCACAAATCTGACTTTAATATCAGTGGCACCTCTGGGTTGTGGTCCTAACCCCATAAGGGTGCCCCCAAGTGTGTGTCACTTAATTGTATGCTTTCAAATTTTTTTTATGTAAATATGAACTAATTATGAGTAGAGGAATTAATGACACACGGACAGACGGAGTAAATTGTCTGTAATGTCCTACAATTAGCAGCACTCACAGGTTGCATTTGCTAGTTATAGTTACCTAAGTAGTTCTATTCATAGAATAAGAATAATAACCTATTAATTATATTTCTTTGTTATTGTGATTTTGACAAGTACAAGTGTATGTAAATACCTAAGTGCTGAATAAATTCATTATTTCATTTCATTACTCTACTTATTACCATTGTTTTACCTAAGGTCTGCGTGTACACTGTTCTTGCCCGTTTACCTTAATTTACACTTTGAAAATGGTTTGCTGGAAGAAAACTCATTAATAACTTAAGCTCGCCATTGCGCATCATCAGTAAATGTTTTTATATCAAAATTGTCTTTTATGTGTACAATAAAGAATAAATAAAACAAAAATCTTGCTACCAATTATAAGTTTCCATTCTAAAATACACCTCACAGTGAGTTGTAATAAAAGCACACCTACACATTTGGAACGGTAGAACAATAACTAGCAGTTGTGAACGTTTTGTTAGCTTCCTCTATTCCAATGCTAATTTTACTTCTAGTTTTATTAAGGAAAGAAGAAGCTAATTGTACAATAGTGGAGGCGTGCTCGTGCTTATTGCTTATTCATTGCGGATTTATATGACAGCGATGTTCTAAATCTAAACTTTAACTTTGTAATACTGTTGCTGCAGTAGTTTTTCAATCGGGCGCATTGTTTCATAAGTATTAAGTATATGCATATTCATGAGTGTTGAAGTGACTTTTATAGTTATTTTATTATGGCACAACGTTCGGCTAAAGTATATCTTTTTTAGATCGCATGAAACACAGTCGTTGTTTTCTGATTGTGAGACTTTTTCTCACCTAAATTATTTTAAAGCTAGCTATCGCCGTTTCTCCATATAAACCCCCGTTTCATGCGTTTTGAGGATGATTTTTGAAGAATACTAAGGGAAGTATGAGCTGTTCTAAAATCTAAAATGTATTGTTACTTGTTTTTCTGTGTGTACGGTAAAGAATAAGAATAAGTATGAGCCGTTAGCATACGGTACAATATAAACCATCTTTTTTTCCAAAAACGGAATTAATGAAATCTTACTACGAGTTAAGGAGTTGTTACTTGTTAAAATGTTGACTGTCATCCTGTCTCCCAAAGGAACTGTGCACGAATCCGGGATAAAATGTTTGTAAGATCCTACTCCATAGCATTAACAAAAAAATATAGTAGAGATAAAAACAGACTGCCATCTATTTAAAATTGTCTCAATATCTTCAATGTACAGAATTTAATCTCCAACAAATATGTATCGATGTATAAAGCCCTTTGCAATGAGTGGGTTATAGATTCGATAGGCATTCGAAAGGTTAAAGGTCCCCGTAAAGGTTACATGCAAAATTAAATGGTTTTACGTACGTGGGTGTTTCCGACAAACAGTGTTGATGCAGTTCAATAAATATTTTAGTTTTTCAGCGCGCGTTCTACAGTGTCAGAGTAAATACATATGATGTTGAAAAGCTGATATTTAAATTCAATTTCATTTTTTTCATTCTCTATTGAACTTTTCTTATTTGCACCAGGTAACACGTTTATAAGAATACTAGCTTCCCGGGCGCGAATTAACCCGCGTTACTCCCGTTCCCATTGGAGCTTCTCAATTAATATAAGCTATAGGCTACCTCAATAATTGAGCTATATAACATTAAAATATTTTTTCAAATCGGTCCAGTAGTTTCTGAGATAGGCGCGTTGAAGCCAACTAACAAACTCTTGAGCTTTATAATATACCTAAATGAGCTTTTCAGATATATAATATTTTATTAGCGCTTTATTAAAATGCCCTCGCTTTGCGTGGGTGTATGACTTTAATAATATGCTCTTTATAGTTAACGTCAAAGAGATGAAGAGAGATATTTTTTTTACATTACGACGTAAATAATCTTATATATTTGATTGTAGTGTAAACGCTTAAAATGTTCTAGTATTATAGGAAGGTATGAGATAATATAAATCTAAACAAAGCACCAAACCCCTTAAGTTACCTTTATCTCGCTTATCAAACTGTCAATAAAGTGACAGCGGTACCCACCCCGGTACCGTTTCATTATTTACATAATTCGTTTTTGTCCTGACGCGTCCCTCATACCCATGGTATTTATTCCTGAGTGATGGTACATATATTGTTACCTGCCTCGGTAGGGGCTAGTAACATCATAATTTGTCCTACTTCATTCATGGCACTCCAATATTATTTTTGATTCCGGTGGTACCTATATCTAAATAGTACATATTTTGAAGTTTATCATCATGGCAGTGAGTTAAGTTTAAAAAAAAAACTAAATTTATATACCGAGCGTATTAAATTTTGAAAAAAAGTAACATTTGTAATATATTATGTTTACCTTACGAATATAAAATAAATGAATGCCAAGTGAAACTAAGTTTCTAATAATTGTACAAGCTCTGTGATAAAAAATACGATTTGAAATATTTTTCAACAGATTCGATGTTCACACCCCGCACAGCCAGTTAAAACATCCTCGCATTGTTATTGTTGATGGTAGACACTTCGGTACTTCGCTTTAATATCATACTTGTTTCTTTGATGGCGTTAGATGTGAACTTCTCTCCTTACTACCTACTTATATATCATATCCTACTATCCTACTAATATTATAAATACGAAAGTTTGTAAGAATGTGCAGATATAAGTTTGCAACTTAACAGATTTGGCTGTAATTTACACGGGGATAGGTTATTAACTGGATTAAAATAAAGGCTACAAAACATCGCACTCCAACCCACTGCAGCATAGTACCGCGGGGCGTAGGTTGTGTATGTATAAATACTGTGACTTACCCAACGCGGCCAGGATACCAGCTGCCCAGAACACTTCTCCGCACAAAGCCGGCAGAAACAGCAGACCCCCCATACGGCTCCCGAACGAGTCCTGAAGGGGGTCCAGCATCGTCACGTAGCCCTGCCTGCGCATCGGGTTCGCGAAGAATATCCCACCTGCACGAGATAACAACAATAACTTGAGTCACGATGTCAACTTTATCCATAACAGGTATAGTCAGTATAGTCGTTAATATGCCACTTTTCAGGTCCATTACTGGATATACGATATACGCTTAAGAAGGAGGACAAGTCAAAGTCAGCACGATTTGGCGGCGAGTTGGCTGACTCGTCTAGTGGCTGCAGTTTGTATAAAGAAAAGCTGCTCTTTTGTCAATTTATGTATACATATATCAATTAATTGTGAATATATATTAAAACAGATAGTGACTGAATGATCAATCAACGCACAGCTGAATCCGCTTTGTCTAAAGACCCAGCGGCTTCGGCTGAAATTTTCGAACCATGAATTTTTCACAAATATTCCTTAAGTGAATGTAGTGTGTAAGTGTAGGTGTGCACTATATAAGAAAGGTTTTTCAAAATTCAATCACTAAGCGGGGGAAAAGGGGTATCAAAGTCTATATGAAGAAACGAAATCTACAGGAACGAAGTCGCGGGCAGCAACTAGTATACTTATAACGTTACGGAGGTTGCCACTACCAGAAAACACCGTGACATTTACCTCAGAAATCAAACTTTAACGATCGCGATTACATGTCAAAAGCTTTCAACGTTGAGAAGTTCTTATAATTCAATGTCCATCAAACTCGTGAACAAAGTTTTGAACAAAGATTAACTCAAATACAATTCATCTTTGTTTCTACGGTTACTTCATTCAATTTAGTAATTATAGCGACCGCCTATGTAAATATGAGTGGGCGGTATGACAGCATTGTTACCTCAAGTCGGTACTACGTAACAACAACGTGGACCGCTGAAGTAATTATGTTAGTTAAACTGCGGACTGTTTTGTTGGAGTTATAATGTCCATGTTCCATTGAACTACGAACATTGTTTCATTCAATTAAAGATCTGACAAACTTTGCAACTGATAAACCTTATAATGTACGAAGAAATATACACATTTCTTTCGACAATATAAGGTCGTTGCTTTTCGCTATAGCAACAATATTGCCCGCAACAATATTCAAATCGAAAATTTAATACTTTAATGCGGCTTTAGTGCGGCACGTTCTCCAAAGGCTGGTTTTTACTTTGCACAGCAGGTAAGCATTGCCATTCAACGGGGTAATGCTGCCAGCATTCTGAGAACCTTGCCAAGTAGAATAGATTTAGAATAGTAGTATTTTATCAGTTAGTTTTTTTTAAATTAGTTACTTTTAGTTGTATAATATGAATTTCATTTATGTAATTAAAAAAAAAAGTAATTAGGAACATTAATCGAAAAATAAAATAAAAATTCGCTTAAAAATACGCTTTGAGTATTTGGTACCTAGGGATAAGCCATGTCGTACTGCTACTTCACTTCTTCTTAAAAATCATCCTCATGTTTCCAGTCGATATGATGGCTCATTTTCTGTTCGTGCAGTGCGGCTATGGAATTCCCTACCACAAGCTATTCGTTCTAGCTCATCTATAAATGCTTTTAAAAGAAGAACGAAGGAATATTTCCTATCTCTGTAATGTAATGTATAAATATATAAGTAGTCTATTATAAATATGTAGGTATTTTATTTAAGTATGGTATGTAAGTATTAGGGTGTATGTTTATCTTATTTTTATTGATTTTTTCATTTTATTTTATATACCGTTCAGGTATACATAAATTGTTTGTTGGTTGTACACGGTAATGCCCTATGTTCACAATTTTTTTTCTCATACTCGGGGTTTGCTGGAAGAAAATTCATAAATGAATTAAGCTCGCCTTTTTGCTATTTGTATTTCTGCATAATGTATGTATCTTTTGTGTTTCTATGTGTGCAATAAAGAATAATAAAATTCTTATGTCTATGGATTTTTTTTTCTCGTTTTCAAGCATTAGTACAAGTCATTAGTAAATTATTAAATAAAAACATTGGTATGTTAGCAAATATCCACAATGCCGCACATGAATAAAATGTTTCGCAGAAAAAATAAAACATAATGACTAAACATTCCAGAAATAAAGTTTTTAAATTTGCTTAATTCGTGAATACATTTTCACAAATGGCCTGAAAATCTCTCAAATCGAATCAAATCATAGGTACCTACACAATATAAAGTTGAATTGCCTAAAGGGCGTTCTGTGTAACCTTCAAAGAGTAGCTCATTTCAAAGTGAATGTTCTCCTTTGAGTATTAAATGATCGACCAATAACAATAAAATAACGAAACTACCATTAACAAGATGAAAAGATTACAAAACATTTAGTTTGTTACAAATTAATTTTTTTTAGAATAGATTTATGTCATCGGAGGCAATAAACAGCGAAGATCGTTTTTTTTTTCAGAGCTAAAGCAGCGATTAAATGATTATAATAATTCATCATCGTTTATTCGATCTAGTTATTATTTTTATTTTAAAAAACCAAACTTATAAAATTTTCAACCCCAAATGTCAGACAGGTCGCAACCAATTTATTAATTAACGGAACTAGATTGGAGCCAGTGGAGTCAACAGTTTTTCTTGGTATAACTGTCGACTCCAAATGACAATGGGGACCACATATAAAAATACTATCCGGAAAACTTAGTTCTGCGGCATACGCAGTTAAGACAATAAGACGGCTCACTGATGTAGATACGGCCAGACTAGTGTATTTTAGTTATTTTCATAGTATTATGTCATATGGAATTCTTCTATGGGGAAACTGTGCGGACATTGATACCATATTTGTGCTGCAGAAACGCGCTGTTAGAGCCATATATAAGCTTGGACCGCGGGTTTCCCTACGGGAGAAGTTCAAAGAAATTAAAATTCTTACTGTAGCTTCGCAATATGTATATGAAAATTTGTTATACGTACATAAGAACATAAATAAGTTTCAGAAAAAAAGTGATATACATAATATGAATACTAGACATAAGCATGACTTAGTTGTACTTGCAACTCGTCTCAATAGAATAAGCAACTCTTTTATGGGTCAATGTATTCGCTTTTATAACAAACTCCCAAATAATATTAGAAAACTACCTGTTAATAAATTTAAAGCCATTGTTAAAGCTAAATTATGTAAAAAGGCATATTATAAAATATCAGACTATGTAAATGACAGAATGGCATGGGAGTAACTTGGTCTGGAATGACACTGCTGCTAAACAATATTGTAAAAGTAACGATAAAATGTATTTTTTTAAAAAAGGATTCCTCTGAGTTTCTTGCCAGTTCTTCTCAGAGTTGCCACGTTTAGAACTGGAGGTAGGAAAAGAAATGAACGCATCATCAGAACATGATTAAATTTTTTGAATTGTGTCATGTATATGAATAAAGAAATTTTGACTTTGACTTTGATTCATATACCTATATTACATTTTATATATGTATTACTGACGGAGTTTAAACAATGTAATAATTCTCTGGCTACCAAAGACGGCTAACAAAACAAAAAGCGACTTAACGATCGTCATAAGTTATTTAATAATCTATCAATAAAAACAATTAATCATAAGAAAGTACTTAGGTATGTTCGTCGATCAAAAATGGTTGCTTCAAGCTGAAATGTACGTTTCAACATACTTTTTTTTTCTTAGCCGTCTGGTTTCCGGCTTAGAATAGATCACCTCATATCTTTCGAAGCGGCCGTAGCCCAATGGCTAGGGCGTCGGACTTGTGATCTTGAGGTCGCCAGTTCGAACCCCACCCATTGCACTACGGGCGTGAACCCGCTCGCAACACAAGCATTTTAGCTTAGCACGGGGGGTTAACAAGAATACTAGTAGACTGCAAAACTCTGCTAGTATTGTTTTTTTTTTTTTAATCTTTCTGTGGGTGACGTAAGAGGAGACTAAGCGACAGACACCCAGCTTAATATATTCCGATCTTACGGCAATCACCATTCCACCTGCCAAGCGTGGTGATTACGGTAATATCCCTCAACGACCCTGGCTAGTCTGTTCAAGAGAAGGCCCATGTTCAACAGTGTTAACAACGGTAAAAAAGTATACTTTTTTTAGGGTTCCGTATCCGAAGGGTAAAAACGGGACCCTATTACTAAGATTTCGCTGTCTGTCTGTCACCAGGCTGTATCTCAAGAACCGCGATAGCTAGACAGTTAACATTTTCACAAATGATGTATTTCTTTTGCCGCTATAACAACAAATACTAAAAATAAAATAAATATTTAAGAGGGGCTCCCATACAACAACCTTTTTTTATTGCCCATTTTTGCTCGATATCAATAACGGCGACGTGTAGACACTTGAAAATGGTACGGAACCCTTCGTGCGAACCCTTGACCAGTTTTTATACATTATATAAATCTTATGTATCTCAACTGTTTCAAGCCGTTTGCACATCGGTCCAGTGGCTTAGAAACACTCAAATATATACAAAATATTTGATGAAACTTTTTGTGTATCGTTGTGAGGGTCCCTCGGTTCACAACTAATATGGACAAGATAACATCTGCCATGTTTGCTGATCGATATTTTGATTATGACCGAATGTCATTCATTTTCAGTGCCAGCATTAATGGCGTGCGGGAGGTATTGTGGATATAGATGATGTTATAACAATCGGCAGCATCGGCTTAACGAGATTTCCAAGATACTGAGAGTAATCCCTCAACCAAGAAATCTTAGATTTTACACAGAAGTTTCTTGTCGGGCGTGAGGATCGAACCCGTCGTGTGATCCTCACGCCGTGTCAAGTGAGACTTGTACCGCTATGCCATGGAGTCTGTCTTGTTGGCTAGTAAGTATTTTAATGATAATTAGATAGTAATATTACCGAAGACGAGTGAGAGCGCGTATCCGAAGGGCGCCTGGCACCACACCAGCCCCGACGTGTAGATCGCCTCCGCCGTGCCATTGATGTAGCCGCCGCCCACCCATGTCGCTGGAACAGACAATATACCTTAGTTTTACGGGAATTTTTACAGCATAAATAGCATAATATACAAATGTTGATGCCCGGCGTCGCCCCTGCCCGTATACATAAATAACTATAGAGTGATATCACGACTTTAACTACATTTTTATATGCCAATGTTTTGATTCAAGTAACATAAAATCGTGGACAGACTTTTTTGTATGATCGACTGAGCGTTCTTAATTTTAATGATGTCGCAATAAAATATATTGCATGTTACTCCATGTTAACCTAGCTTTCTAATGATGAAATATTTTTTGAAATCGGTCCAGTAGTTTCAGTGCCTATTCAATACAAACAATCAAATATTTCTTATGATTAGCTGCTGCCCGTGACTTTGTCTGCAAAAGACAAGGATTTGTAAACTAAATCAGTACTACCAGAGTGTACAGATTTTGTGTATTTGTGCTCTATATTTATTTAGTATTTAGTAAAAACATTATTCTGCTATTACCAACAGCCACTTCAAATTTATTTATTTGTATAGAATGTAATCGCTACTTTTCCTTTGTCCTCGCGATGCTACGAGCGTAGGTATCGTAGCACTGCTACGAGACTGCTACGAGTGAGTGTTACTACGCTCAATAAAATGATATTGTCCGTCACGTGCTTTATTTTTATTCAACGTTATTATTGCACTAGCAATTTTGATGTTCATGATATCGTTACGTAGCGATATAAAGACAAAGTCTTTTAAAACTAACATCATCATCATCACCTGTACAAAGTCCACTGCTGAACAGAAACCCCACTTGTTTTCACGATATGCCAGTCATCAAGCTTGGTGGGTTGGTGATGTACATGACACATTGACGACACATTGATGACACATTTTTAAATGTTGCTGCTCGTTTTTTGGTAAACGATTATCATGGTAGTGTTATAACAAGAGGGACCAACGCTTAACGTGTTCGCCAAGGCCCCTGAACTAAAATCTTAGATTGTATACAAAGATTTCCTGTCTGAAGCAGGGTTTTAACCCACGACCTCTGAGATTAAAAACTACGTAACGCTACGGAGGTTGTTGTTTCAAAATTATAACATATTAATTTATTTATGTACACACAAAGCACAAACAAAAGAAAATAGTATTACATACAGCTTACTTCAGAAAAGAAATGTCTTCCAGCAGAGAAAAGGAAAAATTATAATAAAGACGGAATTTTGCGAGTAAATCTGATAAGAATAATAAACATCGACATCAATATTTATTTATTTCATATTATTACTACCCTTACAACTATGTTGTATAAATGCAGATAACACCTCGGAAAGTGACGTCAGTTACGACACGGACGTCACAGACGATGACTAGCATTATAGGTAAGTATATCTCTCCAAATATCCCGAGAACTTAAGTCTGAGAAATGCATGAAGGCTAAGTTATCACGTCACTTAGTAACCGACGCTAAGGCACGAAACAGACACTTTAAAAATGAGTTTTAGGTACGGAGAGCTTATATTGGTCTGGTATTTGTTACTGTCGCAGTATCGGAACGTGCATCACACGGATATATATTCGAACAAACTATACATAAGATGCTAAGGTGATGTTCCAACACGCCGTCTCTCCCCAGGCGGTGGGAAGTCTATAAAAGATTTCCACCACGTAAAATAAAAGGTGCTGTAGCACAGAGTTAGTATTTCACGCCAACGCCCACATCCACGTACAACACGCCCACACTCACTCGTGTAGCTCCCACTGCCATGAGAACCTTGCAATATCGCCTACGTTTGTACTCGATAAGGAACATTTCTAATGGTGAAAGATTTTTTGCTAGCAGTCAGCAGTTTTTGAGTCTATTTAGTTAAACACCAAAAGATCCCTCTATAAATTAACAGTATTTGTATTTGATATTAGTTTTGCCTGAAAGAGATTGCTTTTCGCGATAATGCTGCCAATTGCAAAATATGTATGTCTATAATTATTATATTTATTGTTTGTGTTCATATTTTCATTTTGCAATGAAGTGTATTTTTTTATTATTTTTGCGGATGTACATTATGTAGTTAGCCAGAAGGCTTTTGCTACTTCACCGAGCATAAAGGCGAACAGAGCTCCAGCTTAAATAAATTATTGAAAAACTACAAACTAAGCAGCCTGCGCAAGAGGGCGTCTGTGGGATTTAGACCTCGGTTCAGAGCGGTCGCTAACGGAGCATTAAAGGATGGTGACGTTTAGTTAGCGGGAGTTTTGTGCAACTGTTGCTCTACGTTACAGTTCGCGGGCCTCCCGGACTTTGGGGTCTACGAGACCGGACTATCGGAAGGTTCTTGGCAAACTAAGGGTGTACTTCATGCATTCTTAAGTCACAATATAAATTTACTTACTTTCTTCAATTGTACAAATTTCCACTCTAAACTGTATTGTTATATTACAAGCTGATTCTGTAATATTAATAACTATTCACCCCCACAATACCGTGCTCGACCGCCAGCGGCTCGAAGTTACCATATTCATCGGAGCGAGCGCTGCGGCCGCGCGCCGCTACACACCACAGAGCGATGTTAGGTTCTTTGTGTTCACAACCTCGACTGACACAACAGTTCGAGAGAACGGAACATTGAATAGACTAATGAGTTTCATAAGACTACGAGATAGGTTGAATTCTGTATTAAATTCTCAAGAACATATCGAAGAATATTTGGTATAAAAGAGAAATAAGTTTTATCTAGGTATTGATGAAGCAAGAGTAACAAATATTATGTTTGAAATTATGAATTGATTTGTTTTAAAAAATAAACGTAATTGTAATTAAATACAAAAAATACGTAATGTATTTGAAAAGGACCTCATCTTCTGCATCAGTTCTGCGTAACATTGTTCACACTTAAATAATGTCGATGTTACGACGGGTACAGGCATACAACAAGGAATGTCCAAATAAATACATTTCGAGAAACGTTAGGAAGTATGTCGATTCTATTGAAATAATCGTTTCGGCCATAAACAAAACCATATTTTCAGAGCCATCTGTTTAATTAAGGTATTTAAAAGTTTCTGATTGGGTATTTAACTACAATAAATAAAGAAATATTTTCAATAAAAATAAAAATGGTGACATACCCTGTTCTTTGGGTGTACTCTTCAATTACACTGAACTGAAATTAGGTATGAACGATCAAACGCTTACAACGTAGGTCGTTGTGTTTGAACTCGCGCAGTTTTACGTCCCGACTACTTGTCCAAATCCCACAACGATTCGAGATTTGCCGAAATGTTGTGGAATAAAACAATCTTTCTATATTGGCGATCCTCCTTTTTCATTTTCTTCATTTTTACCCCTAAAATTTCGTTTCAGTTACATTGTGGGTAATCTCGGCCAGACTATTCCATATTGTCCACTACAATCGCTGGACGCAGCGGCCTTGTCAAAAATAACTTGTTGGCAGCAGAATAGTCTAACAAATTCCCTTCTATTCTATTTTGATAAACTTATTTTATTTTTATCTATTGTTGTAGTGAATATTAACTCTAAAACCACTGATCGGATTTAAAACAATCTTTTACATATAAAAAGGTACTTTGGTAATGCACTTACACGGGTGAAACCAAGCGAAATAGCTAATTACTTAAGGTTTAAGCTTTTAATGAAAACTCACCAGTCATAGTGAATATCCCGACGAACAGGCCAATAGACCTGCCTGCCAGCATGACCTCCTCCTCGGAGTCATTGCCCGCGGGCTTCTTCCTGCCCGCCCAGATGCCCACTGCCAGGATCAGCACGTAGAACAGCACGATGGAGACCACGCCCGCTATGTTGATCATCTTGATGTAGTTTGTCGCCTGCTATAACAAAACAATGATTTTGTAGGAATTGGGAATAAATATTTCATTCTTCGTAAATTACATACTTATATGTATTTACATATTACGTCATAGATTTAAGTGGTTCTTCAATTAAATTGAATGCTTCTAATTAAATAAATTAAACGTAAAATCATGCTGTGTGTTTTCCGGCTGGTAGAATAAACCTCCCTATATCTACCCATGTGTGTCGTAACAGGCGAAGGTACATACAGCTGATGGAAGGGCAGCAGCAACTATCAGCTCAAAGTTACCTTCTTAATGCAATCACTAATCTGCCTTTTTTTTTTTGAAGTTCGAGGGGCATTGCCTTTACGCATTCCCACCGCCGCTGCAGCGTATTCGCGCACTGGCGGTGGGATATGTGGGACTCGCCCTCTCCATAGCGTGGTATGCTAAACTCATACCACGAGGAGAGTACCCTACAACCACTACAACCTCCCGGGCACTCCTTCGATCCGCCGTTGGCGGGGGCCGCGAACGCATGAGCAATCCGGCCCATCACCAATCTGCCTGCCAAGCGTGGTAATTTTGGCAATATCCCTCACAAACCCTGGCTTGCCATTGAGAGGAGTCCCATGTTCAGCAGTGGACATTAGCGGGCTGTTGTAGTGAAGAAGAGAAACAAAAGTCGTCCCGTGATTCTGTATGTGACTATCTTCACGCATTATAATGATATAGACGGTTTTCATGTGTGTGACACCGCATGAGATGTGGTAGTATACTTGTAAGACATTACAAAGAAGATTGATCACTAATCACTAATAAATAATTAATTACTTATTAATTTTAATAATTTGGGAGAAAAGCTCTTCTATAATACAAAAAAGAAATGAATAAGGCCAAGTTTTTCAAGCCATGGATAAAAATTATCAGGGAAATAATTTTTTAGTTTGACAGATTTTGTATGGAAATTCTTTGAAATTAAAAATTGTTTTCGCATTTTCACCTGCGTAGCTCCCGGTCCCGCGGGAACTTCATAATCAAATATAGCTAAGTTACTCAGGGACTTTGTAGCATTCTAATTGCAAAAGAATAACCCTCCTTCTGGCGCAGTCAGGTATCGAAATCCGTCTATTCGTTTTTGAGTCTATTTGTCACATACATACAAAATACAAATCTTTCCCCTGTATAATATTACATACATATGTGTAAATAGCATAATAGAAGCTGTGGCGTTATTTTTAACTACATATTGGTTGTTGCGAAACTGGAGCAGTACCTTGTTCGATTAAACGCAAATGAGTTGGTTGGAATTGAACTGCTCTTAGAATAATAACAATATATATAAAAGAGTATCGAATGTCATGGAAAAAATAAATGAAAACAAATTTATCTTATTTTTATGAAAATATGAAATAAATTTGTACAAAATTACATTGAAACGTTTTCCCTCTGTTACAAGTAATCATTAGTAGATTCTCAGAATTTAGAAAAAAAGGAAAATATAAAATCACGAAGATAAAATATTATTTGAACTTTATCGTTTTTCTTTTGTTCTCAAGTAGCTGAAAAAATAAGTAACATTTTGGCCGAAGAACCTCAAGTACATTTGGGTGTTTTTGTTCTGATTAATATTGAACACAAGCATAATAATAAGTAAACAAGAATTATTGAACAATGGATTATTTTTACTGGAACATTGATAATTATATATTTCATTTTTGTATCGATCGAGAAATGATTAAATGTAGCTCTTATAGCATCATCTATTTTTATTAAATCAGCAGAGTAACAATTCAATGCAGGTAGAACCGAGTTCGGTTCTACCTATCGTTGCTGAGAATTGTCAGGAGTATTTGCCATCAGTATTTATTACTATCGAAATGTAACATTAAAATTTTAAAACAGACAAAAATAACCTCACTAAGACGGCGATGATAAACTTATATGATAAAATACGATCGGGCGACCGACACAGCTTCGCACTCATTTTAATTATGAATTTTTCATGCTATTGATGATTATAGATCGATTTTGGTACAAAAAAATTAACATTTCATTTAGTATATGTTTGCGTATCCAGCTTGCTTATAAATGTTGGGGCTAAAGTCTCAGAAATGTATACTATCATAACACTGCGTTACTTAGAAACTACAACACGATATGTTTTAGCAGCGAGACATACACCGCTACGTCACGGAGGATGTTAATAGATAAATGATCATCATCATCATTCATCAGCCCGTATAACGTCCACTGCTGAACATGGGCCTCCTCCCGAGGGAGGGTATTTGCCATAGTCACCACGCTTGGCAGGCGGGTTAGTGACCGCAGTAATATGTTGTACCACACAAGGAAACGCTGCTGCCCGTTCCTTGATATACGATTATTATAGATGATGTTATAACAATCGGGACCAAAGGCGTGCTTTCCGAGGCACGGAGAGTAGACCCTCAACCAACCAGACCCGGAGAGAAATCTTAGAATTTACACAAAGAGTTCCTGTCCGGCGTGGGGATCGAACCCACGACCTCCGAGATATAAAGCGAGCCAAATACTGCTACGCTACGGAGGTTGTCCAGATAAATGATGCAGCCAGAAAACTCATAAATTTATATTAATCAAACCCTCGATCACCGAGACATACAGGAGAATCACGATAAGACACTGGCCCCAAATGTTTTAATATAATTTATGACAATCACTGATTACATTTGTAATTACATGACAGTGCGATCACTAAACTGCGTATAAGTGATAAGCGTGTTGGAAATGGCAATGGCAAACCTCCTTCAAGTTATGCATGTGTCCAATAGTCGACGTTATATATAGCCTGATGATGGTAAACTCAAGAAATAAGAGAAGTTACGCTAGTGTCCATTGATTTACATTTTCTTCACTATATAATATGGCTTATGTTTAACTTACCATCAGATATAGTAAAAATGATCACCAAAATTAAACCCGCATTTTAATGTAAAATGGTAACCAAAGTTTTAACATTTCGCTATCGTATTTAAGCAAAATGACTCCAAATAAATCATTGTTAACCCAAAAGTAGTAAATGATCACCAAAAGTAGTAAATGATCACCAAAAGTAGTAAATGATCACCAAAAGTACCTAAATGTTTTACTAATTTACTATTCGGTTCTGGCACTCGCCGGCCGCTACCGCGGCACCGCTCGCTTCGCTCGCTCGGCTCGTGCGTTGTATGGCCGCAGCTCTAACCTAACCTAACCGATTGTCATTTTTCATTCAAAAAAAAAAAAAAAAAAAAAAAAAAAAAAAAAAAAAAAAAAAAAAAAAAAAAAATTTACTACATTTGGTGTTCGAATACAATTTGAAGTGCAGTCGTGACTAAAATAGCTAGTACTATTACAACTTTAGACTTTATTTTTCTGGTGTCAAGTATATATTTTTGGTGGTCATTATATTTTATCCCATATAATATTACTGGCGACCCGCCCCGGCTCCGCACGGCTACAATGCTGATGTAATATGCATATAAACCTTCCTCTATCTATTAAAAAACACCGCATCTAAATCCGTTGCGTAGTTTTAAAGATTTAAGCATACATAGGAATATAGGGACCGAGAAAGCGACTTTGTCCTTATACAATTCAATTGGTTTTTTTGCATTGAACTACTGGATCTATTTCAAAACTACGTTATCCAAGAGTAACACGAGGTATAACCCGCGCGCGGACTGTTGTAAATATGACATGTATCCCAAACTAATTGAGCCCCGCTGTTTAATGTACCTACTGAATCGCTCCTTCCTTACTCCTCGTAATCTCTTCCTGATTAAATTCGTTGCGGGTCCCAAAGCAGTTGCCATTGCCAGTGGGTGCCATTGTTGGCTCCTAGATCCTGGCTTACTGAATACTGAATCGCTGCATAATTCTATAAGATCGTTGTAAGATAATTTAATCAACATTGAGCGCCCAAAAGATGCTGATAAAATATGTTTACCTGTGTTATAGGCAGTAGGCATATATAAGCAGTACCCCGTATGGCAATAATTATTCAAATTCATATCATAGATCAGCATACTTTTAAAATCATCTAAACAAAAGACTCTTTAGGTTTATTTTATAATATTTGTATATCATTAAAAATATGCTTAGAGAAAAACATTAGTACGCTGAATGAGCTGCCCTAATCGAAAAGTTCTGTTTCTAGGTGTAAATAAGGTGATGCACAGCCAGAGTGTTACCTCTAGTATCCCAAGCATTCATTACCTGTGATCACTTATTATGGTAAGCCATAACACGAACCATAAGCTTGTTTGCTTATTTATATAAAAATAATCTTAAGCCATACTTGGAAACAGAACAAAAACGAATAAATAACAATGATGTTTCAAAACTATGTACCTGGCTAATGATAGCTAATCGATTTCAACCGAGAACACATCCAACATCAGATACCTAGCAATGCATTTAGTCAGTTTAATAAACGTTAGGTTATTTTTCCAATCACACATTAATAGGAACACTTTTATTTGTATTATTATATAGATAAACTTAACAGTGTTACCGATATACAATTATTGTTATATATGTGTTATACTTATAGATTATTGGAGAAGTAGGCACACCAGGCATTTGTTCTATTACAACACCATTACTAAACTTTGGTAGCTACATGGTCCGGAACTTCAGATAATCTACTATTTAGCTATTAATTAATTGATTCAATGCCTCACTATGTATTTTAGCTATAGGTTACGAAACTAGGATCTACAAAGTGTCACACAGAATAGATACATTACACAAACGTAAGAACTTACTCGTCAATAGAATCAGCTCGGCCTGCTGGCGGCGCCCGTCACTCCACGCACATCGGCCCAGTCACAACTCTTACACAAGTGTTAATTACACGAACAATACAAATATACAACACAGTCACGGGTGTCAGGGTGCACTGACGCACTCACAGCTGTCGCCCCATCGGAGGGACGTTTTCTGCGAAGGGCTATTCCTGGTCCTGAAGCTTAGCCCGCACATGGGTGGGTTTCCATTGATTCACGTGGTGCCACCGTGTTATGTAAGAGATGGGCGCATCGTACCAGCAGTTCACGTGCTTCAGACCTGACAGTGGACGGTCTGAGCGAGGCGCACCTCGCCCGATCGATCTCTTGACGTCACGCGCTACCTCTGACGCGCATGTGCCGACACCAACACCCACAGCAGAGTCCCCATCGCTAGCTACAGTGTACATTACGTGCTCGCTGCTACGCGATTACCTAATTGTCTAACTTTACCTTCGATGAGGATTATTTCGAAGTTCGGATTAGAGGAATTAGTGGAAACGTAAGAGATAGGCACCGACTAGCATTCTCATTGAGAAATTGATTGATGCGTGTAGTTGTACTTGTTCCGAGGCGCCTGCAGGCGTTACACTAATAGAGACGAATGGAGAACACATATAGAACTTACATTACTCAACGATCCGACTCCGTGAGCCCCTACTTCTAAATTCTGGGTCTTAAATATTCCAAGCTTTCATTCTGGCACTTTTATAGCTTATCGTGTTGGCTTCCTCTCTGGCGACGTGGTTGTAAAACGTTAAGCTATTTCAGAGTATTCTCAGGATGTGTAGCTTTTCTTTTATGAAAATGTCCAGGACACATGAAAAGAAAATGTTTTCATACTTGGGAGAAAATGATTCAGTAGCGACACGCGCGACACCGCCGCCGGGTACGACTATTGTTCTAATATATTTTTGATTGGCGAATTGTGTTACTTTGTTTCTCAGTATTCAATTAAGGAGCACAAGTAATTAGTAGCCGTAGATCAATACCGAAAAAACAACAAATTATAAAGTTACAATGAAACTAAATATTAATTGGTGTGGGGCAGTATTATGATTATAGTAAACGGATGGACTACAATATACAATACAATTATAAATTTATACAATTTAAACCTGCAGATTGCATATTAAATGTGTGTCGGGTGGTCTAAATTTAGGTAAAGCCCCTAATCTCGCCGGTGGTATACATGTATTATTCTCATAGTCAGATCATCAGTCAGTCCAAAACCATAAAATATGCATAAATATTCCTTAAATGACGAAGGTGTGCCCTAAGAAAGGATTTTGAAAATTCTACCCCTAAGGGGGTGAAAAGGGGTGACCAAGTCTGTATGAAAAAGTCGAAATCTACCCGGTCAAAGTCGCGGGCAACAGCTAGTCTTGCAAATAATTCATTCGTTGAATCATTTAATTTTAAGCTTCCGCTGTTTATGGTCATGACCAAAGTGTATTAGTTTTTTTTTTCTAATAAATCATTAGTCGACTATCAAAATTGACATTAGGATCGCATCTCAAAATTGTCGGCAAAAATATTTATTTTTTATTTTTATAATATAATTATTAAAATTCCCGCAATTTATATTTGTTTAGTAAATACAAATAACACACAAGCATGCACGACACGGTAAGAATCTCAGAAGTATGGAAGGTCACATTGTTGTAATTTGTTATTGTACGAATGAATATTATTTTTATGAACAGTTCACGAATGTATCCCCGAGTATGAGAACAATTTAAATCGTACTGGAATATTTATCACGCTATAATACTAAACATCGCGATTTTATACAATAAGCCTATTTTAATTTCAAGTGTGAATGAATACTCTGCCTACCTAATATTTTATATTTTTGCCAAATGTGATCCAAATCCGTTTATGCTTTAAATCGTCCAAGTTATTATATACTTACTGTTTAAATTTATATTTTTCTACTGAGTAGCTCAATAAGCAAAAGCGTAACTTTCGTTCTTATTTTATGCTTATTAATTACTTTTGCTGTCCCAGCTCTGCTTAACATTGGAATGCGCTACATATTATATTAGGAAGTCCTCGACTAAGTTTGTATTCAAACGAAAAATCCGGGAACATTATCTTAAAATCTTGTTGGAACCCACAATTGAATTTCTGTACGATCTTGACATTCGTGATCAATCTGATCACGAATGTTGTACTGTATATTCAAACGATATGAATGCTTAGTGAATGTTTCATTTGGGTACTCAGTCAATCCATATTATTATGTCCTCATGTATTTTTCCCTTTGCGTAGAGAGATTCAACTCAGATAGAGCCATGGAACTTAGTGTTGATTGTACAACATTTACAGATAGTTCGTCAGGCGGATGTGTGGAAGACATGCAACAAGATCCGTGCGGCGGCGTTCCGCGTGGGCCTCAACCTCTGGGACTGGTACAGGCCACTGGATCCTGAGGGAAATTCTCTTATATCTGGTAATGCTGCCAAATAAATTGACAAGCACTATTAGAATCTTGGATCAAGCCCGAAAAACCTATGCAGTTCAACACAGCATTATGACGCATTTATATCGCATTTATCTCGGCGATCCCAACTCCTTACCTGACAGCATCGTGGTGCTTCTAACTCCTTAAGAAAGCGTCTTAGTACTTCGAACGACTCTCGCAAGAGACGCAATTAACCCGAGTGTTAAACATGTTTCAAGGACTTATGCCATCAGGTCCTCAAGGATAAATTACTTATTTACTTTTTATTGAGGCGACGCCAATACTTCCTACATGTCCCCTACAAAGAGAGTGCCCCTACAAAATTGAACTTTTAACGTTCTTCAAGTATATATTTGTCTTATTATATGAGTATAAGAATCTCAATAAGTTCTTTCGAAAGTCAAAATGTTTTTACGACTCATAATTCAATAACTGTTGGTAACATCACAAGGCGGGGAATCGCGAAATATGATACATTGACATTATGCCATTCTGCTGGCGCATCGCGTCGGGACTCGTGTTTGGGTTATAACATTAATATTCCATATCATTTACATGCTATCCCTACGAGGGTTCAGATAGGGGATGCCGTATTTTAACATACCCTCCGAAATATATCCGTCACACCAACCAACATTTGATGAACATTTGATAATATTTATGAAAATATTTTTTTTTACTAGCAAGGGCAATATCAATCTACCTAAGAGTAGGTCCAGATATCGGAAGGTTTCTTCTTTGCTCGAAAAATAAAAGTGCTATAAATGTGTCGGAGTTACTATAACACACTAGCTGACCCGACACACGACGTCCTGTCTCAACTAAAACTCTATAATAAATTGGACTTTAATATTAAGTGCACTAAGAGCAGCACGCATTCTGGCACGGTTATGTCTAACGTCATAAGATTACAATTTAAGTATTTCATTTATTTTATTTTCACGCATGATGCCGTGACCAAGAGAATAGGGATAACAATACGACCATGGATGGGGCACCAGATCACAAGTCCGACGCCCTAACCATAGGGCTACGGCCGCTTCTCGTTCCGATTATACAGGGTTACTGGTAACTCGACGTATTCCTTGCAGGACGTCAAAGTATGGTTAAAATGCAACAAATTAAGCCACCAAATGTTCTACCGAAATTCAGTAGTTTTTGAATTAGTTAAGAGTTTTAGTTTTTTTATGAAAAATCCCAGATTCAATCATTTGAAACCAATTTAAAAATGATTTACGGCGCGACTGTACTGAAATTTAAGTTATTATCATAGTTGACGCCGTAGCAGACCTTTGTTAATAATTAAAAGTTCAATAATGCCTAAAACTTTGGCAAATATCACTAACCAAACATTATTTTTTTGTAATTTTTGCTATTACTTCATAAAAAATGTAGTCTAGTGCAAAAAAAAAATGCTACACCTGGTGTACAAATTACTAAGAAAATATCCTTGTCTTATCAGCTATCCAAAAAGGTATGAAAGTTAATACAAAATCATGGACTACATTATGAAAATCGTTTTTGATTTAGTACAGGCGTGCGTTTCACAAAAAGGTGATTATTCGAAAAATCAAAAACAAAATCGTGAACATTATTATTATTTTTAATCAATATTAAAAACTTTAATTACACACATTTCACACGTCTTGTTCGATGTGCTGCCCTCGGTTTCGAATACATGTTCTTATTCGCTTCCTTACTTCGGTTTTTGTTATTCTTGATGTGATTGTTGCCCTCATCTGGTCCGCCGCATTTGTAATTCTCTCCCTTAGTTCTTCAATTGAATTTACTGGGGTCACATAAACTAGATCTTTCATATGACCCCAGACGTAAAAGTCTAGCGGCGTCAGATCAGGGCTTCGTGCAGGCCACGGAATCGGCCCACCGCGCCCTATCCATCGGTTTGGATAGTTTTCAGCCAGCAATTGTCGAATTGTGATTCGGAAGTGGGCTGGACATCCGTCATGTTGGTAAATCATGTTTGCTCTTCTTTCTTCCGGTACATCCGTGAGCAGTGCTGATAAATGATTTCTGAGGAAATCTTCATAAAGTTCCCCATTTAGTGTTCGGGGTAAAAAATGTGGGCCAATTAATTTGTCGTCAATAATACCCATCCAAACATTAAGCGAGAACCTTCGCTGGGATGCGGTTGGTTTCAGTTTTTTAGGGTTTGCTTCTGCTTTCGGTGCCCAGTAATGTAAGTTGTGGTAATTTGTGATACCATCACGATCAAAACATGACTCATCGGTCCACAGAATGTTTTTTAAAAAGTTTTCGCTGTCGGCGTCGGCACTTAGCATAAAACGACAAAATTCAAGCCGTCTCGGCGGATCTCCTTCTTCTAATGACTGGACTGGTTGGTAATGGTATGGATGTCGGCCTGACAAGTGAACTACAGACCAGACTTTCCACTGTGACATAAAAAGCTCACGCGCTACGATGTTTGTCGATGTGTTAGGATCGTCAATAAAACGTTGAAGAATAAGCTCCTCGTCCTCAGCCGTGTATCTCCGGGAACGACCAGTGTCAACTTGCCTGCTTCTTTGGACGCTGCCAGTTTCAGATATTCGCCGATAAGTCGATCCGAAGATACTAACGTGGGGGAGTCGGCGGTTGGGAAAGCGAAGTTGATATTCTCGCCACGCCTCAGCAGCGTTACCGTCACAAAGTCCGTAACAGTACATTATGTCAGCGTATTCAGGATTAGAATATGCAGCCATAGTCAGCGCTTATGAAGGCACAGCACAGCACAAGAGCAAGATACGCAGCAACAGTTAGGGAAATAGCCAGTAACAACACACGAGCTTGCGCGACGTAGAGTTGAAACTAACTAACGCTGACGACCAATTTTGCAAAATCGCACCCCCTGTCATGCCGAGAGAACAATAGCGACCAATCACAAAGCTCCCCGAGTGTTTGGAGTTCAAGCGCAGGTAAAAACTACGAATAATACGAATACGAAACAATAGGTTGACCGTCTCGCAATTTTACCTGCCCCCCATAAAACTCTTCTCTTCCCTGGCACACATGCAAGTATTGACAATCATACCTTTCTGAATAACTGATAAGACAAGGATATTTTCCTAGTAATTTGTACACCAGGTGTAGTATTTTTTTTTGCACTAGACTACATTTTTTATGAAGTAATAGCAAAAAAATTACAAAAAATTAAATGTTTGGTTAGTGATATTTGCCAAAGTTTTAGGCATTATTGAACTTTTAATTATTAACAAAGGTCTGCTACGGCGTCAACTATGATAATAACTTAAATTTCAGTACAGTCGCGCCGTAAATCATTTTTAAATTGGTTCAAATGATTTAATCTGGGATTTTTCATAAAAAAACTAAAACTCTTAACTAATTCAAAAACTACTGAATTTCGGTAGAACATTTGGTGGCTTAATTTGTTGCATTTTAACCCTACTATGACGTCCTGCAAGGAATACGTCGAGTTACCAGTAACCCTGTATATATATGATGTTGATTTGTTTCAGAGTCCAAGTTCGTGTCGATCCTGGCGGGCCCACTGCGCTCCGTGGTGGGTCTGTCGGACGCGGAGATCGCTCAGCTGGCGGACTACTTCCGAGCCCAGGACGGCCGCGTGCTGTACCACCAGCTGTGCCAGATCATACATGGAGAAGGTCAGTAGAGTGCGACTTGGTGAGACCCTTGGTGTAGGTCTACATAGAAATAGCAGAAGATAGCGTAGGTTATCGAAACAACACTTGTTCTTTGCTATCAAAAATACAAATATCTTATTTTCATAAATATATTTTCTTCTTCACTAAGTATAAATCCGAATGTATTTTTCGGTGATTGACATAGCTTATAAGTTGTCGATTGTAAAAATCAATAACTAAAATAAATTTAGAAATTGTCTTATTGATTAATTATATTTAATTGTCGTAAAAATTGTACATTAAAAAATATTTTTAAAGCATAAATATACAATATTCAAACCAAATGTCAAGTGTACCATTTCCATTTTGGTTGTTACCGAAATAATTTTTATTTGGGTTCAACCAGGTCAATCGATAAGCGCGCGGCCCTTACCGTCGACATCTTACAGCACAAGTCATTAGACATACAAAATAACATAGACACAAAAAGAATTTCAGCAATTTAACCGCTTTTCTCAAAAAAGATAGGTAATCGGTTAGCAAACTTAAAATTTACAATGATATATTTTTCTTAAGGTGCAGCATATATTTATTTAATAATAAAAAAAAAAAACATTCAAACGTTTATTATTCGTATAATATATGATGTACAAATATTTTAAATCACGTTCATCATCGTCATCATTATCAGGCCGTATAACGTCCACTGCTGAACATGGGCCTCCTCCCGAGGGAGGGTATTTGCCATCCGTTCACGTTCATTAGTAGTAAGAAGGGGCGGCCCTTTTTACTACCACCACGTTCTTGGAAGTGGCGTGAAGCACGCACGAAGTAGAAGACTGAAGCTAGTCTTCTCATAATTATATACAACTTACTAAAATCAACTTCAATTAGGCTTTTCTTAACTTTAGCATATTCATTTTTTTTTTACTACGCCACCAAACTCTTAATGCACATATTATTCTTAAATAAGGTAGGTATCCAGATTTGTGGCTCACGTATCAATACTTCTAAATTTACAGTAGAGCAGACCGGAGCTCAATACATATATTATTATATACTAGCCCTAACTACCCCTAGGATATTTGTAGCTCGCCCTAATTTTTCACTGTTAATAATTGAGTTTAACCCCTACTGTGCGCTGTTTACATAATAATATATGTGTGTAGGTATGTTCTGTTCTCTGTGGATTAAACCGTAACGCATGATAGATCGATTAACAGTAAATTAGTAGCGAACTGAGTCGAGCAATATTCATGTGCGGTGAAAATCGTAATACATATTCAAAGAATATAATAATTTTAAAGCTGGCCAAGTCTAGAACATTAGACATCGTACTACTATTCTAAGATTTTAAAATAAAGAACTATTTCAAGATACCTACTTTTTGTCGTTATTAATATCTAACAAAAACAATGTAAAAAAAATTATGTCTTGTAATTGCCCACTACACTTATTTATTGATTTTATTCTGTATTTTGTGGTTATAGCGGCAACAGGAATACATAATTTGTGAACATTTCAACTGTCATAACTATCACGGTTCTTGAGATACAGCCTGGTGATAGACAGACAGAGCACACAGCGGAGTCTTAGTATAGGATTCCGTTTTTAATTTGTCTCTTTCTAAACAAGTTATTTAAAACTGTATTGTGTTGCTCGGTCTTAAACTGTACTTTGTATGATATGTATGAATAATTCCGAAACAAACGAATTTGAATTTTTGTGTCTTTCTATAAATACCCACCCATTTTCATTAATAATGCGTTTAGGATGCTGGTGGGGCTGCCCCGCTTCTGTAGCGCATCGGGGATGTTCGCGGATGCGCATGTAAATTGTTTCTACACAATTATGCGCAAAAGGTGTGCGTCCATGGTGCGCAGGGTGTGGGGCGACTCCAACAGTATCCTAGGCATGATTTCAAGTCGCCTAGACTGTGTTTTCGTTGGTCACTGTTGTGCCATCTCACACGGGTTGCCACCGCGGTGATCCACTATTATTTTTATGTATTTTTGTGTAGTGTTATTAGGTATATATGTTACTAATATAGTTTTAAGTCTTACTAATTTATTGAGTCATGTTACTTGAATAAAGATAATTCTATTCTATTCTATTAAGGCATCGCTGATTATAATAGAAAACAAGGTTCCCGTAGTCTATACTACGCCGCTGTATGTTACGAAGCGCGCTTCTACGACTTAGTAACTGCTACGGGATTCAGAAACTGCTACACTTAAGTGCAACATTTGCACATCATTTAATCAATAGTCAATATTGATTCGGTATCTGTGTTAGCCTATGTTAGGGGCCGTCCATAAATCACGGAGGGGTTTTAAGCTTTTTAATCCCAATTGGTGATACGAATTAAATGAAGGAAGTATTAAAAATGTAATAAACATGACATATCACTACACGTCCTTTCCCATATTGATATTTCATGTTTTAGTGAAACCAACCACCCCTCCCTAGCAAGGCTTACATGATTAATAGACGGCCCCTCATGCCAGCTACTCAGATAACAGTGTATTTACCGGTAACGTAGTGGATCGTGTTGCAAAGTAATGAGTGTACTTTACTACACATGGCTGTTCCATTACATTACATTATTAGCTGTAACATGACTTTATAGTGTAAGGACATCTACTGTAGCGGCCCAAACCACAAGTTAACTAGCAGCGTCCCAACTAACCTGTAACAGAATCAAGTTCAGCATATCAACAAATGGCCGTCGGCCGCCGGGCATGTTACCTCGCCTAACACATAAGATATAATTTTTTTAACATCACTAACCGTTTCTCTACAATAGCATTGTCTCGTAATGTATATTATTAAAAGTAGCATATGTCAGTCCGTAGTACGTATTGCATACGTGATCACATTCTCTAGTAGTGAAAGAATTCATGAGTATTTTAAGTTTATAAAAAAAAGTGCACGGCCGTACCATCCTTTTCTCGAAGCACTTCAGAATCCCGGAATGTTTTATATTTTGAATACATTCTGGGATTAGCATAAAACTCTTTAGGTTCTTCCGCATGTAGGCACTTTGTTGAACTTACGTTACGTTAAGCTACTGGTTCTCAACTTTTTATGGATTACCTGTACAAGGAATATTAAATTCCATAGCATCCTATTATCTACTTTTCTCTAATCTTGCTTCTCATGGGTGTGGTTGAGGGTTGTGACTCATAAAAATATAAAAACGTGTTGTAATAAAAATAATTTTGATTAGCAGACCCAGACTGCACCGGTGGCTTATTGGTTACGGCAGTTGCTACTGAGAGTTGGTGTTCTGGGTTCGATTCCCACCCCGGACAATTATTTGTGTGAACCACAGATAGTTGTTCTGAATATGTGTGTGCTTTGTGTTTGCAAAATGAGGGTTTGTTAAAGTCCCCAGCGACACAGGGGTTAATTTCCACAGTGCGAGCGTTGTCTTTAAAAAGATCATTCATTTATAACACATTAGTCTGATAATAATTAATTATTTTCCACTTGAGACGCTGGTGGTCGCGACAAGACGTCGTCGGACTGTTTTCTCGAGGCGTGCCCCGCGCCCCCGGAGCCCGAGTGCCACCGTCTGGACCAGTGGCAGCAGCGCCGCCTGTGCTGTTTGCTGGCCACTATCGCAGCCCGAGATCTGCCGCTCAAACCCTATTTTCAAGACTATGAGTTAGTTAGTATAACTTAAGAACAATCAAGTTATTTATATGTAATTATGTACACTGATCAGTGAGCTATTAGATGGATTATTCATAACTAGCTTCCAGCGCGCGGCTTCGCCCGCGTTATTCCCGTTCCTGTGGAAACTTCATAATAAAATATAGCCCTACAGCCTTCTACAATAAATGGGCTATCAAAAATGGCCGAATTTTTCAAATCGGTCCGGTAGTTCTTGATATTAGCCCTTTCAAGCAAACGAACTCTTCAGTTCTATATATTAGTATTGATTGAACTCAAGTCTCTCCTGTAAATCCAAGTAGTTGGATTGCAACCCACAACATTTAAATCCTTAGGTGCTCTACCTGCTGAGTTGCCGCAGAGACGCGTAACGTACGTGGAGGTTATGTATGCTATACATAACCAAGAAATATTTTAATGTTGCAAAATAAGAAAAAAACCAACCAAGTGCGAGTCGGGCTCACGCACAAAGTGTCTTTACAACATAAGACAGTATATTACTTTAGGATTTAAAATAAAGAAATATTTAAAGTGTCTATCGGTTGCATTTATTATAATATCGAACAAAAATCGGAAAAATGTCTCGTTCTGTTCTGTAATTTTATTCTGTTTATAGTATTTGTTGTTATAGCGACAACAGATACATCATCTGTAACCATTTCTATTGTCTAGCTATCACGGTTCACGAGCCCAAGGTTTAGCCTGCTGACAGACAGACGTTCAGCCGAGTGTACTGTTGTTACCCAAAAATATCAAATGCTATGTTTTCCGTGACATCCAGGTGGCTAAAAAGGACGGTCGCATCACGTTTGCCCACTTCGCTCGCATCCTGAACTACATTGGAGTGATAGTGACGGCCGAAGATTTCAATCTGCTGGTGCGCAGGTTCATCAAGGACTCCTACACGCTGGACTACGTCGAGTTCCTCAAAGCTGTCGACGCTGTGAAGAAGGAAGGCATCCGGGGACTTGGACCGGTATGATAAATACAGCCTTAAAACTAAGAAATAGATTATGGCGATCAAAATTATCTTAGCTAACGGCGGATCCTTCACGACGAGTGTCATCCGTTCGATTCGCTGATTCTTATCAAATTAATTTTTCATCATCAGCCCGTATAACGTCCACTGCTAAACATGGGCCTCCTCCCGAAGGAGGGGTTTTGCCATAGTCACCACGCTTGGCAGGTGGGTAGGCTTGTTTTAGACGATGTTATGTCAATAGGGACCGACGGCTTAACGTGCTTTCCAAACCACGGCTGGTAATCTTTGAGGGATTACCAACCAGACCCGGAAAGAAATCTTAGAATTTACATGAAGATTGGTCTGGAGATCGAACCTACAACCTCCTAGACTCAAAGCGAGGCTTATATCGCTACGCCACGGAGGTTGTCTTATCCGATACTTTTGCAATATGTTATGACTTCAGGAGTATCAGAACCCCCACGCTATAATCGACACGAAACTGCCAACACTCGTGCGGCCGGAGATAGCAGCTGGACTGTCGACAGCGCCCCTGGGGGCTCCCGACGTGTTCCACCCAGCACTGGCGCCCCCCCGCCCGTCCCGCCATCTCGTCGAGCTGATGCTAAGGGTGCAGGAGTATGTGCTGCAGAGGAGAGTCAGGGTGGCAGAGTTTTTCAGAGTGAGTTCCTTAAGCAGCCCTTTTACGTCCACTACTGATCGTGGGCCTCCTCTATACAAACATTGAGCAACCTAGAGCTGATAGATGCTGTTGCCCATCCATCAGGTGAATGTCCCATAGTCACCTCCTACGACACTTACAGGTAGACATGGTGTGGTCTATTCTAAGCCAGTCACCGCACGACCATATACAAAATATAGGATTAGGTAATTTATTTGTTAACCGTTTATCTCTGAAATTTCCAAGCCGATTGTGATGTGCACTTACCTATATTATTCGGAAGGATATCCCCAGATAAAGTTTCATTACAACAAAACAGTTTTGACATTGAAATCTAGTAACAAGTTTAGTAGCCGACTTAAAACCACATTATATAAGAAGGCAGGGACAATTATCGACAATTATGTATCTATAATATTTTGACTTGAACATAACCAACCTATTAAATAATCTGGTTTTAGGATTATGATCCTCTAAACAGCGGTCGTATAGCTCCGCAGCAGTTCCGCCGGGCGCTGGACGCCATGGGACTGGGGACAATCCTTTCTGCGGAGGAGGTACTTTGCGTCATGAAGCACTACATCGACCCCAATGATAACCAAAGGGTCTGCTGGAGGACGTTTGAAGATGACTGTGACCAAGGTGGGTCTCTATTAGCTATCCCAAAAGATTCATTAAATAGAATTAGTTACAATTTAACAATCTATCTAACCGGCTATACTAATTCAGCTACTAAAACCTACACTAAATATACATAATCTTAACTATAAGGCGACCACGCACTCTCCTACGGCCCTTTACGCACGAAGCCAGGCCACACAAATCACGGGACAGTTGAGCAGCGAACTGTTGTGATGGGAACACCTACTTCTGCGACCGCGCTTCTGCCGCCGCTGCTCTGACGGATTCGTGGTCTCTCTCTCAGTCTTCAGCCCTATCATCTCCTTTTCACAGTGTTTACAATCAAAGAGCTAGAGAAGCATCCAGACGTAGTGCCAGGGTATGCTGGTGAGCAGGTGCAGGAGCTTCCCCCGCTGGGCTCCGCGGCGGAGCGAGGAGAGGGGGAGTCTAAGGAAGAGTTGGACGCGGCGCAGGTTGCGCTGCTGAGGCTACGGTCAGCTGTCAAGGAGATGTCTGTTGACTTGAGACCGGCCTTCTCCGACCATGATGAGTAAGGGTTGTTGTCACTTTCCTGGTGTCTTAAGTAAGCAATAATATAGAAATGTCTCATATCATAGAAAGATAATCTGATTTCGGTAGTCTTACTACTAAGGTAATTATGGTTTGACTTTATTTTTGGAGGTCTGGCATTCAGTAAGTAGGTAAAGAATTAAATATGTCTTTCTGGGTATGTCCTATAACCGCGACGCTCATTACTACCTTTCTTCATAACAACATTTATAACAATGGCATATAGAGACGGACAGTAGCGATCTGAATACCTGATGCTATCGTCCCCGACTCTTCAAGGGTGAGGATGGCCACCTGACGATGATAGGGACGGATGAAAAATCTTTAAAAATTTTATGAACTGCACTGAGGGCCTAGACAAAATACCACTACAGAGGAGCGATCGCTAGCATAAAATCGCTAACGCAAATGTATGGAACTTGACATTTCTCGCGTTATTAAGCGATTTTATATAAAAAATAAAAAGCATTTGAAACAAGCGATTTTATCTTTCGGATTTCGGTTTCATAAACATTGTAGATAACCAATGATTGCCCGTCATTTTTTCCTGCGCGCCGCTTGATCACGTGACAAATGTCTAGTATTTCCATATATTTGCGTTAGCGGTTTTATGCTAACGATCGCGCGTTGTCAAGTAAGTAATGGCGTTTTGTCAAGGCCCTCTAGTCTGATAATGTCATACGATCTGTGTCAGACACAACAACGGCCACGTGCCGCGCTCGCTGACGGCGCGCGTGCTGGCGCGGCTCGGCGTGCTGCTGGCGCCGGCGCAGCTGCGCGCGCTGCAGCACCGGTACTCGGACGACTGCGGGTTCAGCTACGTGCGACTGCTTAATGAGGTAAGTCTCCACATCTAGTAGTCCCCCGCAACAAAACATACGGTATAGGAATATAAATATATAACTGTAGCGACATCTACAGTAGCCGCACTAACTACAAGATGACGAGCAGCGCCATCTAGCTCCGAGCATCACAACTAACCGGTATCACAATATACAAGTTGGGCAATTTGGTCATGTACAAGTACAAGTTCTGAACGTTAACGAATGGCCGTCGGCCGCTGGGCATGCCACCTCGGCCGGCAAAGACGATCTTTATTTTCAGCAACAGGAACACCACCAACTGTTCCTCTACATAATAATCATCATCATCATCAGCCCGAAGTATGTCCATGATGACCATGAGTTTTTACCATAGTCACGACGCTCGGCAGGCAGGTTTGGTGACCGCAGTATTATGTATCTAATAACACACAGGTTAACGCTGGCTGCCCAGTCTCTGCGGAATACAATCCCTATATATGACGTAATAACTATCGAGACCTGCCTAACGTTTTTTCCGAGGCACGGAGTATATTTCCTTAACCAACCAGATCCGGAAAGGAATTATAGAATTTTCACGAAGATTTTTTGTCCGGCGTGGGGATCAAACCCTGAACCTGAAAGACTTAAAGCGAGACTTATACCGCTACACTTCGGAGGTTACACAATAAAAATATATCACTCACTCATTCACACTCAGTCATTCACACTCAGTCACTCACACTCATTGGAGAATCAATACTTTTTTTAGTAGGTATTATTTTTCAATGTTGTACTTATCGGCAAGGATTTTGAACGAGGTTTTCGTAGTCTTGTATTCTTCTATCACGGTTTGTAACATTCTAGGTCATATTTTGTGTACCTTGTACCTTTGGGATCAGGTTTATAAATACGTGGCATGATTATGCTTCTTCCTGTGAAATTAAAACAATATTATTTTTATTTTGTCAAACATGCAGGTTGGCATCCCTAGTACAGCCTCTTCTATTCACCTCTTTCTCGTTTCTATTCACCCCTGTCACGGCTCTATACACCCCATTTTTCGTTTCTATTCACCCCTTTCACGTCTCTTTACACCCCATTAACCCGATACTGCGTGCCTATTTACCCCATTTTCTTGCCTATTAACCTCAACATTTAGTGAAAATGCCACTTATCCCTAAAAACTGGTGGTTTTTCACCCCGTTCGACCCGGTACAGTTGGAAGTGTCCCCGGCGGAGAGCGTGGTGGCGGCGCGCGCGACTGTTGCTCCGCGCACGCGCCGCGCCCCCGACGACACGGACATCGTGCAGATACTCGCCAACATCAAGGGGAAGGTATGCTGGCCTTTAAGCTTCACTATTTCGCAGCTTTGTTAGCTATGCGATATTTGGATGGTACCTACTTTATAAAGACCTAATTCTAATTCAAGTCTTTATTGCTTCCATGATTTATCTAAACCTAACTACCTACTTAATTGAATTCACGTCTAGTGAATTTAACTTAGCATCAATTATTTTTAGGATAAGTAAATCATCATTGTTTATTCAACATAATATTGAAGTGCATTTGTAAAATCACCACCATTTTAATATAGCAAAGTAAACTATTTGGATCCATCTTTTCAATTCTAATGTATTTCAGATGGTTCGCGAAGGTGTCCGTCCGCGCGACTTCCTGTCGCAGTTCGACGCGCACAAAGAGCTGGTGATTCCTCGCGCTGACTTCTACCGCGGCCTCGCCTCCGCCGGCCTCGCGCTCTCACCCCTCGAGATGGATACTCTTATGGAAGTGTGAGTACACAAGGAAAACTATACGAAATTAATATGGGTGTACCAAATAAATAAAGACTCGAAAACTACAAATAATCTAATGTACAGTCAACAAAAGGTCAGTATCAAATAATGTTAATAAATATGTGTGTGTCACTACGACAGCCGGTAATTCTTTATGGACAAAGAGGTCGCTGTTAGCTGTGTACAACTAAACATAATAGTATTTTTTTCTCATTTTATTATTTTGCGCGCCGTGTGCCACGGCAAAACATGTTGTACACATATTTTATTGAACATCTTGTTACCTACCATGTTTTATGCAAATAAATTGATTTGATTTGATTTGATTTGATTAACGTGTACATATAAATTTAAAATGCGTTTCACAATGTGTAAACCTATCTCTGTTGTTGTGTGTACACATCATAAACATGAATAGTAAGCTCTAAATTGTAATGAATATGGAAGTTTTAATAAAGCTTAGTTAGTTAGTAAATAATGTAGCGACATCTACAGTAGCCACACTAACTACAAGAAGACGAGCAACGCCATCTAGCACTGAGCATAACAACTAACCTATATCAAGCAACACAAGTTCGCAAGTTAATTCGTACATATACAAGTTCTAAACAGCAACAAATTGCGCAATCGCCGGACAGATCACCTCGCCCGGCAAACATCTTCATTTTCTGTGGAGGAATACCACCAATCGTTCCTCTACAATACATTCAGATGTTACTCCAGGGAAATATGTTTGAGAAAGCCTCGTGACTGACCTTTATTAATTTATCATGGTCAATTTTTCAAGTAAGGTTGACTTATATAGGACCAATTTCTAGATAATTGTGGCTCATTGCTCCAGCGCACACATTTCGTGTTATCTCTATCAATGTATAGTAGGTGTTAAAGGTGATTGTTACATAAATTAGCCATCGGCTACATTCCAGGTTCGCGGCCCCCTCTCGTCGACGCTACATAGAGTACGAACGTTTCTGCAACACGGTCGGTGAAGCCCTCACTCAGGGGTCTCTGGAACGCGCCCCCCTACTCACCCCTGTCCCGCACGTGCCCACCGTGGACACCCCGCTTAATTTCCTCAATTTCGAGGAGAGGAGCATCGTTTCCGGGGCACTCAAGAAGCTGTCCAAGCACCCGGACCAGTTATCTAATATACTAGAGGTGTTCAAGGTGTGTATGAAAGTGATGAAAATATTTATCAGTATCATGTCTAACTTCTCGTATAAAATCAATATTTAAAAAATAGTAAAGGCAAAAGATATTTGTGTAAAATCAAAGCGTCCCTGTGACTCAACAATATTAGTTTGATAAATAGTAAATGAACCAGCTAACTGTTGGTGGCAGGACCTAGACAAAGCGAACTGCGGCTCGCTGCCGCGCGTGTCGCTGGAGCGCGGCCTGTGCGCCCGCGGCTTGCTGGCGCTGGTGTCGGCGCGCGAGAGGGACCTCCTCTACAAGGGCTTCGGCTACCAGCGCGGCTGCGACCAGGAGGTCAGTATTGATCTATCTCACAATAGTTGGGTAGAAGAACCTTCTTAACTGACCGATGTTAATAGTAGAACAGAATTATCTCATTTTCAGATCGGTACTAACTTTGCAACTGTCTTGTGTCGAGCCGGCGACGTAACTATCTCGCGTTTACTCACTTTACTCTGAGGTCAAAAAAAGTGATTAATTACATTTCATCGGCCTTAATGCCGTCAACCGTGTAGTGCCGCAGGTCTTGACCTTCCAGTACTACTAGGGAACAACTTACTTACGACTGTTGTCTTCGAATAGTGTTGCCTATCGATAGTCGACTATCGATATACTATCAATAGTTGACGTCATATCAATAGTATCGATATTAGTAATAGTATCGATACTATCGAAGACCAATTTATGTTTAGGAGCAATACTATCGATACTATCGATAGTTTTACAAACTATCAATAGTATTGATAGTTTTAATCATTTAATACAACGATACTATCGATAATATCGATAATATTACTTTAAAAATATCGATACTATTGCTTCCAATCAATAGTATTAGTTAATTGTGATATCGATATTATCGATAGCACTATCGATACTGTTACTATTTTTCGAGGGCAACTCTACTTTGTAACTCTTGCAACTCATCCATAACAATGATTTGTCGCAGGTGAACTACCGCGCCCTGTGCAACGCGTTGGACATGCTACACGCGACAGCAAGCGCACAACCTTGCTGACTACGTCAAATTGTCCGTTCTGCTATGCTCACGCCATATTCCTCCTCATCTGATTGTTCTAACTTCGTAATAAAGTAAACGATAAATAAACTTATTCGTAGAATCATATTAAAAACTTGTATGTCAATTCAATTTTATTTAACAATTGAAAAAAGAACAGATACCAAATAAGTTGCAACATTCACCTCGTCTAGGCAACTAATTATATAGAAAATATTCTTATATTTAATCCAAAATTCCCATTAAAAAAGAAAATGTCTTGCCGACTAAACGTTACCGTGTGTTGCGATGCAGCCCGGCCACATTCGATTTTGTAATTTATAGAGGTATCAATTAAATGTCCTGAAATTGTTTTTGCAGTACCAATTAATTGATTAAATGTACCACAAATATATCTTATTAAAAAAGCATTCGTTTGTGGCCGGGCAGTACCGTATACGTTGAAACGGCCACGGTGTATATTTTCTGATAGGATGCTCAGAATGTTCTAAAATATAAACCAAATAAATATTCCTTTTGTGTTCTTTATTTTTTCAAATGAATATACCAAGAGAAACGCTTATATAAACAAAAAAAAAATTAAAATAAGAATTTACACTAAGCGCATGTAGAACTAAAATAGCACGCCTGCTTAGTTGTACGCTAACGCATATCTTTAGGAGCTCTAGGAAAATCGGACAATATTGTGCAATGAAAACAATTTTTACTAGCTGTGATCGAGTTGGTTGATAGTGTGCATCATTATGTTACCCACTGTAAGCGAAAACATTACAGATGGCAGTGTTTAGATGACCTGAATAGTACAATTTCGTGTTCAAAAAATACAGTTATACCTATTTGTGCATTGTATTATCTACACAGATTTGTAATACATTATTTCTAATAGGTACTTTGATTAAGACTAACATATGTTACAGTTCGTTTTGATTAGTTTTGTCTTTAAATGCAAATAATTTATATTACGCGCTACGGACTTTCAATAATTGTATAATCTTCCTTGTTACATTGAGGTAATATTTATGTACCTCAATGCCTTGTTATTGTTTAATTGTTTACATACTTAAATTTGCTATTTTAGATCTACAGGCGCTTAATGCAAATTCTTATTTAAAATATTTTTTTTATTTATTTAAGCGTTTCTCCTGGTATATTTCATTAAAAAAATAAAGAACACAAAATAAACATTTTTTGGTTTATATTTTAGAACAATCAGATCATCCTACCAGAAAATATACGTGGCCGGACTGCAGCGTATACGATACTGCCCGGCCACAAACAAGATATTTGGGGTACATATTTAATCTATTCATTGGTACTGCAAGAAAAATTTAAGAACATTTAATTGATCCGTCTATAAATTACGAAACCGACTGTGGCCGGGCTGTGACGCAACACATCTTTCGTCACCACAGTTTTAGTCGAATACCTAACTAAAAAAACTAAAAGTGCTTCAAAATCAAACTAAGCAATTCAAAAAATATGTCCTTAAAAATTACTGAAGCCAACCAACTAATTATCTTCAACATGTAAATGACTATTTGCGACGTAGTTTTTTTGGAAAATAATGTTGACAGTTGCAAATGTTATTGATAATAATAATTATTTGCCTTATTTATATAATTGTTGCCTGTACGTTACCTACCCTATTTATACCTGTCTGGCTGGGGTAACCTTACCCAGTACCTAGGCAATTTTCTTTTCGAATAACTGAAGGAATTGTGTGCATTTTTAAGTGCAACTAATTCAACGTTCAGGGGCAAAATGTCCAACCCCCAAAATGAGAATGTTACGACATTTTGAAAATTGGACATTTTGCCCCTGAACCAAATTCAAGTACCTATGTGCGCAAGAGTTCCAAGGTCCGCAAGCATTCAGAGGTCTATCACATGACATGCAAAATCCCAATGTACATCAGTATATACGGTCATTAAACTTGTAGAGGGTAACGACTTCTTACGGTTCGTATCATTGACCTCGAACTTGCTCCCCAATGCCGAAGAATGTGAGAATATTGTTTCAAGAGAACTCGAATCTTAATAATGGCAATACTCAGTAGTTTAATTACCGCGATTACACACTACTAAGGTGAGAGACTAATTTACTAATGTGAAAATTGTATTTATTTATGTTTATTAGTGTACCTATCTTGTGAATCCTCGCTAAACATTATTCAATTATATATCTATCAGCTCTGTAAGCAGATATTATGAATATAGGATGTGGATAAGGATTAGGATTATGTGGAATCTACGTGTAAACTGCACATATGCGCAGTAACCTCGAGTGACAACACAGACAAAAAGTCAATATTTTATTTACACATTTGTTTTATTGAGGACATACATTTGTATATCTTTTGTTTGTTCATGACCAATAACTTAGTCTAAATTAATTTCATCCGTAATCAATGGAAGAAACTCCTAATTTGTATAAAATACATGATTCTGATTACTCATTCTTTACGAAATTAAAGTACAAAACTACATCTGCGATGAGATCCAGACCATCCAGAGACGACAGAGATGAGGCGATCCTACTTCACGTTCACACGACACACGCACACACACGCGCACGTCCGCGCACACATACACACACGAGGCGACTCGCCGGCTTACAGGGACATATTGTTACAAATTTATAAGCTCTGTATTATAAATTACTCAATTATTCTTAACTTCAGTACGTAAGGTAAAATTTCGAGACCGAATGTCATCAATTGAATCTAATCATTCTGCAATAATACTCAGTGAATCTATAATTCATACTATATTATAATAAATTTACGGTAGAGCCAGACGAAAACTGCTCCATCGCGGCCGACAGTATTTTACCCTTAAAAAATCTTCTTAAAATGTTATCAATTACTTCCTTAAATTAATTATGTGGAATGAAATGACGCGCCCCCAGCGCGGCGAGGCGAGAAGCGCGGGGGACACTCATGACCGGTGACTTAACCTGCAGACAAGTTGCATATGTTTAGCATTCGTCATACCAGAGGAAGAGTTCAGACTTCAGTCGCCGCGTCGCGCCGGGTCGAGCTCGGCCGGGCGCGGCCGGCTACGTGGATGCTCACCTGGACACTGCTCAGTAGGGCTGGTGCCTCTGCTGCGCGCGGCCGCCGCCGCCGCCGCGCTGCTTGCCGCCCTGGTAGCCGGCTGTAACGTTCGTACCGTCACGTCACGTCCTCACAGCGACACACCCAGCGTGCGACATGAGCATGCAATGAACCCGTATGCCGGGGTGAGGATGCCACTACGACTAGATCGTGCACCTAATTTGACAGGACTCCCCAGCTTGTGATGACCGCGGTGAGCCGGTTTTAGTTCAAGAGGCCGAGCGCGAGTGCCGCGTGCATTAGTGCACAAGTCACAATGGTAACGATCGTGTCAAATGAGATGCCCCGTTAATGACAAGCTAAATTAATTCGATACACACAAAGCCAGGAATGGTTACGATTTGTGAGGCGCTAGTTCAACGATCACTAGTGAGGCTATATAGACTATGGGATGAGCCGGCGCGGAGCGGCCGGACGCGAGCGGCCTCCGACCGCCCCGACGTCTGAAGGAAGCGCACGAACCATGAGGCAGCCGAGCCGTCGTTCAGTTTACAAGTTCGACTACCGCTACGTAATTTTGAGGCACGAATTTTAAGAGATCTTTATTTCGTCCGCGATATTGCCGAAAGGATAGGTTCGTTACGTACACTCGTGCTAGGGAGAGGGCGCGACTTAACATTGTGACCCTTCGATTTGAAACTCCACTAATATTCATTTAACCAATAGTTCCCACTAACGGTCACCCGACACCGATATTTATATATCCCAAGCTAAAAGTAATAATACTCAAGTTATCGACATAATATTGAAATGAATCTGAAGACAAATCTCTGGGTCCCAATGCAGAGCGGCGCCAGTGCCTGTACCTTTGCCGCGCGGAGCAGCGCGCGCGCCGTACCCGCCCTCGTACCCTCCGTACCCGCCGTAGTCTGCCCGCAACACACAACACATTAGTTAGCGCCTCGCTACCCTGTCCCCGCCCCTGCCCTCTCGACACACCCTGCCCGGTCGAGGCACTACTTCTAGTGCTTGTTTATAGTTGTGTTCGGTGCGATATAGAAACCTGTGGCAGGTTTATTAGGTATATAATCTCACACTCTAATAAGCAGATCTCAGCGGTCGGGTCGCTTATGTTCGTAAGTAACTGTTGGGGTCAGACATCTATACCGATTATATGAAGTACTTTTAGCTAGGCACGTAAGTGATGGCGATATGCAACCTAATCTATGCAACAATAACTAGCCGTGACCGAAAACCGAATGCTTCAGGCGCCGCTACTGCAGTGCCGAGGCGACGCGTGCACGACCCAAGTCTAAACTCAATAAGTATGCTTTTGACTTATTATCGGCAACTCTTATTGCCCCATTGTATCCAGCTTTGGATACTTATTACTGGTATTTTGAACTACTACCTGACATAAAACAATGGAACGAGTTCATTTTACCTTACATAAGTAGGTATTAGCTATTAACATTATCTGATACATCAGTATGACCATCAAACCAAATTATTCGAGCCGTGGTTGTGTGCGCCAGTCCCATTGTAGAATGCTGCAGGTAGTAGCGACGAAACACATGCGATTAGTACGAGTCGTAAGGTTAAGTCGTGAAGCGTGTGAATGGGGCAAGGAAGGACTAGGGTTACATATGGAAACACATTGAGAATTTTTGTAACAGTGCTTTATTCAAAAGCTTCATCATATCTTTATCACTTTCACAATGTCTCTCCATATTTACCCCATTTCCCAAATGTAGCATGTGGCGAGAGTGTAGTTAGAAAGGTAAAATTAATACCAAATAAAATAAAATCAATTGAAAACTCGAGCGACATTGCTACATGTGTCAAAAGTGGTATTACAAACGAACGCTTATAAACATAAGGCAGGTAACATACATATGTACAGAATATAGTTATACCCGTTGAAACAATGATAAAGAGCGATAGCCGAACGGCAACTGCGACCACGAGCCTCGGCGAGCTCGACAATACAAAGTGATGCAACTAAATTATGATTTCAGCAAAAAGTTATATGAGATGATTAATCCTAAGTTTTTCCAAATTTAGACCGAACCGCGATCATATTGATATTCAGGTCATTATACACTGTCGCCTCGACAACATTCACTGCACATTATCTCGATGGAACATCAAATATATAGAAAAATAAATATTTTCCTACACACTAAATTAAATACCTAAGCTTCGCGCGACGTCGATCTCTCAAAATGAACGCTCACTACAATGTAAATAGGCATATCTCGAGGACGGAGTCCGGGCCCCGGCCCCTACACTACACGTATCCTACGTCAGGTAACATCAGTCGAGGTAATGCGTCGGTGAGCGGGCCAGCGCGGGCGCCGAGCACTAGTACTGCTTGCCGCGTTTACCGTAATTGGGGTATCCGGAGTAATCGTATCCGCCGTAGCCCCCGTAGCCGTCGTATCCGTAGCCGCCGTAGCCGTAGCCGTCGTATCCGCCGCTGTAGCCGCCCTGGCCGTAGCCGTAGCCGCCGTAGCCCCCGTTGCCCCACGCGCCCTGGCCGCCGTAGCCGCCCCGGCCGCCGCGCCCGCCGCGCACCCCCCGGCCCCCGCGCCCGCCGCGCGCCCCCATGCCCCCGGGGCCGTCGGGCTTGGGCGTCGCGCGCTTCACGTCCACCTGCACAGAGTTCAAAGTTCAGTTCATCGCCTCTCATCGCCTCGTCAGCTGCCGCGAGACGCGCTCTCGTCGATACTGACCTCTTTGCCGGCGATGGTCTGTTTGGGAGTCTTCAGCAGCTCATTGACGACCTGCTCAGATTCGAAGGTGATGAAGCAGAAACCCTTCCTCTGGTTCTTTGTTTTGTCGAAAGGCATCTCGACTTCGATTATCTAGAATAAACCAAAAGTTCAATTGAATGATAGCATTTGGATGGATAGTGTCTAAAAATATTACTAGTTATAGTTCAGTGGCCCGGTTTCCTCTTCAGTGACGGTCGAGAAATTTCATCTCACCAATTCCGGATTTGTCATCATTACAATATTTAATGATGAATTGACAAAGGAATTTATTTGTAACTCACCGTTCCAAAATTGCTGAAGAAGTTCTTGATTTCATCATCAGATATTTCACTGCTGAGGCCTCCAACGAATATTTTCCCGTGCCTGGCTTTCGCTTTTTTAGGGTCCACTTTCTTGTTGTTAATAGTGTGTTCTCCGGCGGCCATCACTTTGTCGATGGAGTCGGGGGCCTTGAACACGATGAAGGCGAACCCTCGCGATCTGCCGGTGTTGGGGTCAGTCTTCACATTGATGCTCTCGATTTCGCCATAAGCGCTGAAGTGTTCACGTAATTCCTCTGTAAATAATAACAAATCATGTAAAACACGGCCACTGTTGCAATATAAATTGGTTAAACTTAATGAAATTCTCAGAAATGTGGGTATAAGATATCTTCAAAGCTTACTCAGAAGCAGAACTGAATTAGGTCATCATTAAAAATGTAACAGTCGAAGTATATTATTGGACTTAATTATCATAGTTACTTAGTTAAGTAGAGGTTATGAACACTCACTGTCAGTAGTTTCCCAGCTCAGCCCTCCGACAAATAGTTTTCTGTGAACATTTGAAGTGCAATGTTTAGCATGTGAAGAAATAGACAAGGCACTTTTGTGTCTCGATTTAAAAACTGACTTAAAAATTACAATTTTACATTATTATAAATTAAAACTATGCAGTACTTGTTTACAGTACTTTACAGCTACTATTTTTGTCAAAACAAACTCCAAGCACTGCAGCAAAACAAATTGACAACCTGTAAGTTACAAAAGTAAGTCTGGAAGTTTACATTATCATCAGGACACCAAAATGAAACAACGTTACAGTGATATCGCAAGATTTAAAATTGGCAAAGTGAACGAGGCCCAAAGTTAAGTGGCCGAACAATGTCAGTTTACTTTAGTGTGAGCCCAACGGACGGCGGATATATACCATGGCGTCCTCCGGCGGCTGCTGCGGCGGCGGCGCAGGCTCACACCTGCAGAGAGACACAGCGTTAGTCCACAGCGCTCAGCTCCTCCACGCGCTTTACCCATTTGAAATCTTGCAACTACCTACGTACGTTACACGCTCCCTCCACGCTAACTCACGAACCACGCGAAAGAACCGCAACGACAAAATCGATAACCGAACCGAGCCGGCGCCGGGTGCAAAAGGGACGCGCAAAAGAGACGCCATTTTACTTCATGCGGCTCGGTGATAATCTAAATTTATTCGAAATGAGCCTGCAAATGTTCTGGAATAAAAACTATAACGTCTGGGATAGAACTTATACTGAAAAGAACGCACTGTAAACATGAGAACGTTAAATTTTGAATAGATCTTCACGATTAAAATGGATACAACTCGTAAGCCGATAAGATAATGGCAGAACGCCGCCATTAGGGCGGCGAGTATTGAAAGTACGTAACTGCAATAATTACCCCGGTTTAATGTACAACAATGATTAAAACAAAGTAATATAATGCTATTGATTTGATTTTTAACACTTTAATAACGAGTTAAAATGAAAACCAACGGTACCTGTCGTCATCGCGTCCAGGGGCTTCGGCACTGTTATTATCTTGACCATCACCACCACCATTTTCTGCATTTCCATTGAGTTGATTATCAGTAACGTCTTGTGCAAAGTTGTCGTTATTGGCCATGACTATGTTTTAGGCTAAATTAATAATAAACTTAAAGCTAAGGTCCACACACGACCTTTAACACCGAATGCCAAATGCAGAAGAAGGACAGGCTAGAAAAGGAAATGCGTGATGAGTCGGCGCGAAATCTCCCGTTATGTTGGCAACGTACATGGGGACGCGGTTTTTTTTGCAAACAATGTATCCCCGCCACCAAAAACGACCAATCAGGTGATAGTAGTGGAAAGGGGTCAATGGCGTTCATCCCGTTAAAGACAGAGACAAACATAGCAAACCAGTGAGTGTGACAAGAATAAAAGCTAATGAATAAAAATCGATATTATCTACCAACATGAGAAATATATTTACCGCGTACTTTTTACTATTCGTCCAAAAACAGTTTTATGTAGCCGTCCTTGATCATTCACCATTGGACAGTCCATGATAATGACATAATTAAAAAAATAAAAATTGTATTATTTTCAATATTATTTTATGCTTAATGAAAACAAGCAAAATAAAAGATAAGTAGTTATCAACATACTTCGTTATTGGATATGATTTATATTAGAACATCTATTAATAGAATAAAATTAATTAAAACGAAAGTGTTTAATCGAATACTTTTGAGTTTTGGTCCTTGGTAGTAAAAAATTGGCATATAAAAATCAGCGCCCAACTACTACTATTGATTTTTATCGTATTAGAGATTTACACTTCCACTTAAACTAATAATCTTGATGCTAATTCTAATAGAAGTCTTGGCCAAACACATTGCTAAATGCAATAAATTAATTAGTTCAAGAAGAAAATATAAAATTTTATCAAAGGTGGTGAAGTACGCTACAATTTAATTAACATTGGAACTAGGTATAATATAACTGTGTAAAATATTTATGTATTTTTCAGATTTTTTAGGAGGTAGGTGTTGTACGCACAAAAGTTTATGAGGATATATCTAATTTATAGATGTGATTGTTACGCTCCACTTGGCAGAGGAACCGGTGAACCAATTTGCATTGACACAACATTGGAAATTGTACGACCTGATGTACTTCGTGTATAAAAAAATCACTAATACAATATTATGTCCTTAGATTCGATATACCCACATAAACTGTTCTGTTTTATTAAAATACCACGCGCTAGTAAGCGTGTTATTTTTAGTAGCGGGAGTGCTGGCATTAGAAAACTATTAAAATAATTAATTATAATTGTTTCTGAGTAATCCGTAATATCTTAATTCATCATTTTTATAATTACGATAAATTTAAATACATATGTTATGTGAACATAACAAAATATATTATGGTATTAGAAACTTATGGTGCCGAATCCTTAGCGTGAAGCAATTGCCACACAAGACCGCACATAATGTATTAGACATACATACACGACATTTTTTTATGTCACCTAGATAGTTCCTTTAAACATACCGAATAAGTACAAGCAATGCGAAGCAAACATTATAAAATAAATAAAATTTAAGCTTTGAGCTTCATGTTCAAACAAAAAGCTAAGAAAACAACAAATATTTTTCTATCTGGCAACATTTGTACTAAATTGACACCGAACGGTGAGGTAGGCTCTTTTTCTGTTTTCAGTCCTTATTTATCGTGAAAAATACGCGAATTTCGTGATAGTTTGTAGCCGATTACGCCACTTTGATGCCTAAAATTGACTAAGGTAAGTCTTAAATAGCATTACAAACATTTTTGGTGAAAATAAATGTAATATTTTGATTGTCGGCAGACGTATTTCTTTTTAAAGGTTAATGCCTATTCAGTTGTATTTTATTAACTACGTACATAAAGCTGCTTGTGCAACATAACATACGCTATATTTCAATATATAATTATTAATATTTCAATGGTTTTCATCAAAATAATATAACTGTGGTAACAAAAGAAGCAGTCGAGTCGGAGTCGCCATGCGTACTTTGACAAGACAGTATGATTTAGCTAGTGCTGCTTTTTGTGTCGCCTATTGACGAATGGACAATATGATTGTTTACCAAATACACCTGGCCGTTATTAATTCGAGATAAACAAGTAGATAATACGCGGAGTGTTGACAAGTGATGCAATTTTGGTGCATTCGATTGTGTGCAATAGGCTCGGCGCATATAGGACGTCAAATATATGTTGGTGAAGCTCGACGAGCTTTATGTGCCTGTTGTGTCGTGATCGATGAGTGATTAACCATTAGTGTTAAGTGTTTCGGCTGTGCATAGCTTGTGGCAGGTAATCAACATTACTAGAGGACCATGTCATTCATTCTGCAGTATATATATGCATGTGTTATTTTATGTAGCCCATTATGAAATAACATTGACAAAGGTATGATGTTTACTTTTTAATTTTATCAATTTGTTTAATAATTGTATTGATATCTACTACACCACTGTGATTCCTATCAGCTTATTTGTTAAAATGGAAGGTTTTTTTCGAATGGACCATTTTGTAGTTTGTCTAGGCTTCTGCTACTTCACCAGGCATAAAGGTGAGCAGAGCTCCAGCCTTAATAAATGGTTTACAAACTAAGTAAAATGGAACTGCAATCACTACTTACTATACATATATACAAAACTGTCATTAAAAGTACATCTTGTAAAAATTCACAGGTGGGAAAAAATAAATGACATGATTGTCCACACTGTGAACAAAATTGGCATATCAAGTTTAATAATATGTCAAAAACATGGTTATTGTACATAGATGTTACATTATACAAAAAGTCCAGCATGTTTTGTCAACATAACAGCATATTGTATAGCCATAACAAAGTAAAATGGTTGAAGGCAGATGCTGGACACTCTAACATCAAATTTGGCAGATTTAAAGACAAATCTTAGTGTGAATGCTCATTTCATGTGACCTATGCTAATGAAGTCCAATTCTGGCATCATATTTTATACTTATCATATGATTAGCTTCCCACATGCAGTTTCACCTGCGTAGTTCCCGTTCCTGAGGGAGCTGCATAATAAAATATAGCCAATAGCCTTCCTCGGTAAATGGGCTATCAAACACTGAAATAATTAGCTTTATTTTTCCTCTTAAGGGTTGAAACAGGGGTTGCAAGTTCAATAGAAAAATCTGTAAATTAGCAAAAATGTTGATAAAACTTGGGATTCATGCCTCTTAAAAACATTTGTTTTTAAGAGCATGAATAAATAATGAGGGAGCAAAATAGCGGTTGAAAGTATCTATGGCAAATATTTGAAATCTGCTTCAATTCCTATGAAACTTATTATCCAAGCTAAATATAAATAAGAAAACAAGTTTTTTTCCAGTTTTTTGTGAAAAATATGTCCAGGAGTAGAAAATAGAGGTAAATAGTATGGATAGTATTGATAAATGTTAATTATTTTTTTGCATGGAATAGTCTCCAGAACAAACAAAAACAAACTTATAATTTACATAAATATACATTATATGTAGCACTGGCTGATGCAGGCATTGTTGTCCGTATGTTGTTTGTTATTCCTTCGGTTTTTCAACTATCCAATGGGAACTCATTAATTTTCTGTGATTGATGATGTGTATTTAAAATGTAGACTGGGGATGTAAGGTACCACCAGGCAAAATTTCATTTAACGTTTCGTGCAACAGTTTAGAAGATAAGTCTGTACAAACAAAGAGAGACAAAAAAAAACTGGATGTGTTTTATTTTACTTCTTACATCCCCCTTACTCGGTCTTTAGCGTCTTTTTCTATGTACAGAAATTCAACCTCAACAGTTTTATTAAATGTATGTGTAGCATAATACATAATATAATCTTGACACCAAATTTGGATTCCTAGTGATCTATGGACTACCTATTCTAGAGTGTTTTTCATTCTGAATCACAAGTACTGAGGTTATCATCTAGCCTGCCAACTGCCTTTCAGAGCAGGGCTAGATGAGCACCAATCTTTATACAGTTTACTAGCTGACCTGACAGACATTGTCCTGTCTTAACTAAATATCTATATTACATTGAACATTTCATATTAGGTGTGACAGCCCTGCACTAACTGTGATTTGCACTAAGAGCAGCACTCATTTTTAGGCTTTCGTACCCGAAGGGTAAAAACGAGACCCTATTACTAAGACTTTGCTGTCTGTATGTCTGTCACCAGGCTGTATCTCAAGAACCGTGTTGGCTAGATAGATGAAATTTTCACAGATGATGTATTTCTATTGCCACTATAACAACGATGATGATGATTTAGGGGGGGCTCCCATACAATAAACTTTTTTTTTTATGTTTTTGCTCGATATCAATAACCGCAACAGATAGGCACTTGAAAATGGAACGGAACCCTGCGTGCGCGAGTCTGACTCGCACTTGTCCGGTTTTTTCAATGTTATGTCAAATGCCATAAATCTTAAATTTTCTTATTATTTTTCTTTCATAAAAACCTCTTGACAATAACAAACACAACAAAAAAAGAATTAGTGAAATTGGTCCAGGCGATCAGGCGTGATGCCGAGTGTGACCAGGGGAAATAAGGATTCATTTGTGAGTTATGATGATTATGATGATATTTAGAATTTTCATCCAATGTGGTGTGTAGAACAAGTGAAAATATGATGTGTATTGGTATTTATTCAATCACAAAATTATCTTCAGTATTCAACATTTAGTAAGTAAACAATATGACTTGTACCACAGAACACACAATAATACAAAGAGTTCTCTTAACATTTTCCTTATAATACACCAATTGTTAGGGACTTTTTTAGTTACAAAAATATTCACTATATAAGTAGGTGCTTGAATTTGAATTTGTATTTGAAAGCATATACACACAGATAACTTAAAACATATATTTATAAAAAATATAGATTAGAACTATAAATAAATATATATGTGGTGGACCAGAAACACTATTTGAAAACAATATGATTTATTACATGAAACCATCTTTCATTCCATATGAGATAGAAAAGTAAGTTGTCCTTAGGAAGATTTTTATATTTAGGTCAAATCATGATCATCGTCATCATCATCAACAGCCTGTTAACGTCCACTGCTGAACATGGGCCTCCTCTTAACAGACCTTGGCAAGCCAGGATCGCTGAGGGATATTTCCATAATCACCACGCTTGGCAGACGGATTGGTGATCGCAGTAAGATGTAAACCTTGAGCTAATAGATGCCGTCCATCCATCAGCCATATGTCCTTCAGTCGCGTTTAACGACACCCATGAGAGGACATGGGGTGGTCTATTCTAAGCTGGAAACCACACGGCAAATAATTATCCAATAATTAGGTAAAATAGTTATCCAAATACAAAGAGTTCCGTACCATATTCAAGTTCCGTACCATATTGCATATCAAGCAAAAAAAAAAAAGTTTGTTGTATGTACTTTTTTGTATTTGTTATTATAGCTGCATTAGAAACACATCATCTGTGAAAATTTCAACTGTCTAGCTATCGCGGTTCTTGAGATACAGCCTCGTGACAGACAGACAGACAGCGAAGTCTTAGTAATAGGGTCCCGTTTTTACCCTACCTACCCTTACCTAGTAATGACGTCACAAGCCCCCCTCTCTTCAACGTTATAGTTTGTTGTTGCTCTGTATCTTCGTAAATTTTTATTGGTTTGATAAATAAAAAAAAATACGTGTTCAATATTTTTTAGTAATCTAACTGACGGACTAAATAGAATATTTATTGTTCATACCATATTATGACGATGTCCATCAATAATCCTAGCTTGCCAAGGCTTGTAGAGAGGAGGTCCATGTTCAACTGTATACTCAAACATGAAGTAGAAGACATAGCAACTAACTAGCATGTAACTAATTAATTTAGAAGCCCTTATTCTGATTCATATATGTATAAGTGTACTCGTAACTTAGCGCTCCTATGCGTCACAAAAGGAAGCCACTGTCCAAATAACATGTATCTTTAGTAAGTACTAAATCCTGCAGTTATGCAAATGACCTTAACATTAAGATATTGATTATAATATATTTTTGCTGTAGATACATATCATAATGACACAACTAAGGCTAGGGTTCCTATAAACGTTTCGGCGCTGAGCGGGACAATACAAGAGCGCGTATTGCGAACGAAGCAGGGTTTTTATTTTTTTTGGTTAGCGCGCCCACCGGGACCATTGCCTTGTTGGCCGGGACACTGGGACATGACGCTCGAAACCGGGACGTATGGCCACTCTGACTTAGGCGCAATATTTAAGGTATTGATTAATGCATTATGCAACGACACTCGACTAGGCATATTGTAGTTGTCCATAACTGTACATAGCTATTATATAAGCTCTACAACTTGTTTCTATGTACAATTCAGTTGAATTATGTAATTTTAAACGATGCATGTGTTTGGCACAGTTGTAAGCAGCTACTATCAAGTATATATATGCATTTATATGATGGTTGTGCTTCAGAAGCATTTAGTAGTAAGTGCCAGTTTACGATAATGGCACATCCGACTTCATAATCAGACAGGAGTCACTGTGGCTGAAGGGGTTGTTTCATTTAAAGTTAGAGACAGGAATCGTGAGAAGTTATTACGCCAAAATGAATAAAAATAATTTGAAATCTATTCTTCTTCTTCTTCTTCTATATATATAAAACAAAGACGGGTTTGTTACAACACTTATAACTCGAGATCGGCTGGATCAATTTTCATGGTTTTTGTTTCGTTGGATTTGTCTCCGCCCTGAATAGCAGAATACATTTTAAAAACAAAAGAAAGTCGTGTTAGTTACACTATTTATAACTCAAGAACGGCTGAACCGATTTGGCTGAAAATTGGTAGGGAGGTAGCTAAGAACTGGGAGAAGGACATAGGATACTTTTGGGTAGGGGTAGGGTAGGTTAGGTTAGGGTAGAGGTAGGGTAGGGTAGGGGTAGGGTAGGGTAGGGGTAGTGTAGGGTAGGGGTAGTGTAGGGTAGGGGTATTGTAGGGGTAGAGGTAGGGTAGGGGTAGGGTTAGGGTAGGGCAGGGGTAGGGTATAAAAGTCCACCCGTGCGAAGCCGGGGCGGGCCGCTAGTAATTTAATAAAAATGTGGTAGGTAATTGTCAAGCGTTGTGTATAGGGTCCTAGTTTCCGAGCCGGACTTCATTTCTAGTTCGGGTTGAAAAATTTAAGGACGTTGTTCTTTTACACTGACTATGCTTAAAAAGACGTGATGACATCTGCGGGTTTTGGGATATAGACTCCGGGGGTTTCACGCGTCTTGTTCGGGTTGCCAAAGTTTAGAGCAGGCAACCCTAGTTGTGTACCAAATACTTACGATGACCTTCACCTTCGCTTCCGGTTGAAGTGATCCGTTAAATGTATAGTAGTTGACCTACAAGTATTGCTTGATGCGCTATTAAACTATTTATACATCGCTGACTACACGTATTTTAAGCTCAACACTTTTCCTCGATTTATTGAAATAGTCGCGCAAATTAATTAGGTCACTGGATGAATCCAAGTCTGCTATTGCGATTCAAGTTAAAAATCTGCTTTGGATATTCAATATGATTTATTTATATCTACAGTAATTTCAACCCCCGACGCAAAATAAGGGTGTTATAAATTTGACCGCTCTGTGTGTGCTGTGTGTAGGCTGCGGTAGGAATCTTAAACGCATGATGGATATTTACTTTACTTGCAAACATACGTTTGACCTAAAATGTTAAATAAATTTGGTATGAAAGCTATTTTTGACTTTAAATGTTAGCATTTTTGCGTTGTGGGCTTTTACATTATGTTGTTATTAAAGGACGTGGACGCTTATAGAAGATTAGCAGGAAGCTCATAGAAATCCTGTTTGCAATAGTCAAAATGGAACATTTAACTATAACCAGTGTATTATTGAAGTTGATTCATAGCCTGGGACTAGGAGCTCGGCTCAGGGCGGTCGCTGACGAGGGGATTGAGGAATGATGGCTTATATATAAGATAACCTAACATTTGTTAGGGAAATTTTGTGCAATAAGTTAATCATAATAGTATAGTGTAGGCCTCGGTAATTTCTTCCCGTCCATGGTGCTTTACAATTGGCTTCTCTAGTTGTAAATTACCCCTGAAGACTTATGTCTTATTTTATATTTCCTCTTTTTAGTACTGTCTCCGCTTTGTAATGGAGGGAAGTAAAAACTTAAGTCTTTCTTACTATTGTCTTTCTGTTTAAATTCTTTAACTCCCAATGCAGTTTAACTTTTTCCCGGGACTTTGTGATCCTTGGCTAAAAGGAGTTACCGTGTATGGGAGGGATTAAACCCGAACAAAAAAAAACACTAGTATAAATATGAATTTATACCTACTATTATGATTTTTTTTGACATACCGCGATTTTCTCCGCACCATAGAATCCCTAGCATAATATATGCATAGTCTTTGTCAATTGAAGCTCAAATATATTTTCTAATTGGAAACCTTCGTTATTCTAACAAAAGGTTTCCAATTAGAGAGATTATAATAAAGAAAGAGATCTCTATTAAATTGTGATAAGACCGATTGTACGTTAATTTTATTCATGACTAGCGACCCGCCCCGGCTCCGCACGGGTGCAATGCTGATGTATTATACGAAACCTTCCTCTTGAATCACTATCTATTAAAAAAAACCGCATCAAAATCCGTTGCGTAGTTTTATAGATTAAAGCATACCTACATAGGGATATAGGGACAGAGAAAGCGACTTTGTTTTATACTATGTAGTGATTTGAGATCTTTCTTTCGATCCCCACCCATTGCACTACCGACGTGAACCCACTCGTAACACAAGCATTTTAGCTTAGCACGGGGGGTTAACAAGAATACTACTAGATTGCAAAACTCTGCTAGTAAACTATTAAAAAGAAAAAAGCATATTATATATCTTATTAGAATGTGTCATCTTCTTTATATATATAATTCTTCTGTGAGTGTGTATGTCACTGAACTTCTCTCAAACGACTGGACCGATTTTGATGAAATTTTTTGTGTGTGTTCAAGGGGATCTGGGAATGGTTTAGATTCACAATTTTGTCCGCTGGACAATGTTTTGTTAATTAATTTTTAATTTATTAGTAGTTGCCTGAAAACCCCTTAAAACAGCCTTTTTCTTTTTCCCATACAAACGTTTTCTAACTAAAATGTAGAGTCAATTTGAGCTTTATTTTTTTGCTAAGATTTTTTAGGGTAGGTGTAGGGTAGATTAGGGGTAGGGGTAGGGTAGAGGTAGGGTAGGGGTAGTGTAGGGGTAGGAGTACCGCATAAACGAAGTCTCTACGGCCCAGTTTATTTTATACAAATGTTTAGGTCTTTTATGTATCGATTGAGGCAGTACGAAGTCTGCCGGGTCAGCTAGTGTATGTATATAGTAAGTGATGTGCAATGTAGTGTAGTGTGTATGAATGTGTGTTTGTATGTTGCAGGCGTAAAGCAGAGGGGTGTATTGGCGCTAAGTGATCAACAGCGATGGTAATGGAGGCGTCCCCGTCCCCGCAGAGCGTAGGCCGCGAGTTTGTCCGCCAGTACTACACGCTGCTCAACAAGGCGCCCGCGCACCTGCACAGGTCACCTCTTCTACTATCTTATTTATCTATACTAATATTATAAAGAAGTAACGTTTGTGTGTTTGTACGTTGTAGGGGTAATCTCTGGAGCTACTAACCGTTTTTGATAATTCTTTTACCAATAGAAAGCCACCAGTCTTAGTATTACGAGTCCCACTTCTAGACATGGGCTTTATTTTTGTCTAACGTTTCCATGGGAACGGGACAGCTAGTCTTATATGAAGCTGAAGAGTTTGGTCCGATTTGAACAATTCTTTGAGTGTTAGATAGCTATAAAATATATTACGAAGTTCCCACGGGAACGGAAGATACGCGAGTTTGGTTTCCTAATGTTGGTGTTGGTAATATACGGATGCTTATTAGACCAAATCCTAGTTGACTACGAGTATTTAACTAAAGGGAAAACGTTAGTTGTGCCCTTATCAACGAACACTCCTTTCAACACTTAATACTTCACTACATGTTGTAAAACTATTTTTTCCGCCACGTCTGTCTGAGAGTCTGTTCGCGATAAACTCAAATACTTACTAATTACTATTAATATAATAGACTATTAACCGTTAACACGTTATGCGTTGGTCCCGATTGTTATAACATCATCTATAACAAGCGTATACCAGGGAACAGGCAACATAACATTGCGGTCACCAATCCGCCTGCCAAGCGTGGTGACTATGGAAAAAACGTCCCTCGGGAGGAGGCTCATGTTCAGCAGACGGACGATGTACGTAGTGATGATGTAAGCGCGACTTGAGTGAAAGTCTCGTCAAAATCAGTCCAGCGGTTCAAGAGATAAGCTGGGACAAGCAGAAACAAAAATGGTAAAAAAATATATTTTAGTATATGTACCGTATAAATGTAGTAATTAGGGGTTGGTCCTATCTGATCGCGCGATCCGTTGCCTGTGGAAACGGATCGCGCTTCAAAGGTGCTTTCTGATCGCGATATCAGTTTCACCTAAAACTAATGTATGGAAAAGTGGAAACCTATCGCGCGATCCGTTTCCACTGAAACAATCTATTAAGTAATTTCCGGTCTGATCGCACAAATATCGAAAATAAAATAAAATATATTCGTACGTCTAAAAGCGTCTAAAATTATCCCTAAATTTTAAATAAACAATAGTCAGTTACTACTTATTTACCTCGCTCTACCTATACATAAAAAACAAATAAAACAACTTGAATTAATCAACGAAATCATGTTAAATGTTATTTTAATAATAACTAAATCATAATTTTGACAGGCTTTGTATAAATAGACATTAGACCCATTAACGAGGTCTATATGTATTTATTCTCACTACACTTCTACAAAACGAAAGTACCTAATTAAAAGATTATTCATCATATAATGTAACTAGCTGTCACCGCATTAATCCAATACCCGTTGGAACCTCGTCTTCATTCTGTCCATCGTCGGTGAAACTGTAATACAGCGGAAATGACAATGGCTAATATGGTTGAAAATCAAATGTAGCAAATTTTTTTTTCTCTTCAATATATATATAACGAAAATATTTCTTGACAGATGAAATTACACCTTACTAGCTACTGTCACTTACCTACGCGGTATTGCAGTATTAATATACATTTTGTAAAGATGATTGTATTCCGACTTAATTTAGTAATTATTAAAATAACATTTAACATGATTTCGTTGATTAATTCAAGTTGTTTTATTTGTTTTTTATGTATAGGTAGAGCGAGGTAAATAAGTAGTAACTGACTATTGTTTATTTAAAATTTAGGGATAATTTTAGACGCTTTTAGACGTACGAATATATTTTATTTTATTTTCGATATTTGTGCGATCAGACCGGAAATTACTTAATAGATTGTTTCAGTGGAAACGGATCGCGCGATAGGTTTCCACTTTTCCATACATTAGTTTAAGGTGAAACTGATATCGCGATCAGAAAACACCTTTGAAGCGCGATCCGTTTCCACAGGCAACGGATCGCGCGATCACATAGGACCAACCCGTAATTAGTACCTATGCTTGGGGGGGTTATTTTAATATTACAAACAAACACCAATTATATTATGTATTTATATAGCTGAATAGCTTTTCAAGCGGTTATCACAAACAAATAGTAGGTAAATGATGATAAGGCAGGATAAGGTTTATAATTAGCGAGTTTTATATTAATTATGCTTGAGTTCCCCGTCAGAAGGCGAGGCGGGTCGTTAGTAATAAAGTCAAATAATATTAGCGATGAGCGAATGTTATAAAAACAAATTTTTCCGATAAAGCTGTCTGCGAAGCTCGTGCGCGGTGAACGACCTGCGAGCTGACGCGACGATACCTACCTGCAGCGCCATTTCGGGCTCACTGTCGCCATGTTTTACATACATCTCACATATAAAGCGTTGCAATTAACGAAAAAAGTGCGAATATTTTATCTTCAATAGCCCGTTTACGTCTGCTGAACATGGGCCGCCTCTCAGACCTTGGCAAGCTGTAGTCGTTGGAATATTGCCATAATCACCACGCTTGGTAGTTGGATTGATGGTCGCAGTAAGATGGTAACTAACATTGATCTGATAGATGCTGCTGCCTATCCATCAGCTGTATGTCCCTTATTCGCTGCTTACGAGACACACATGGGAAGACATGGGTGGTCTATTCTAAGCCGGAAACCACACGGCAAATAAATTATTATATTAGTAAGTTTAATTGACCTTGTTCTTTCAGTTTATTTCGTACCTTAGGATCGATGTCTGGGCGAATTAAGACAAGTTTATAATTTATGGTAATATGACTTCACATTGTGAATGTCCTGGTCGGCAGTGGCTCACGTAGGCGGCCGGGAATCCCTATAACTATAACGGTCTTTAGGATTAAATAGTAACATGGCCTATGCGTTAAAATTATGAGATGACTCTCTGATTTGGATACTGCTAGAATGGTTTACTTTAGTTATTTTCATAGCGTAATGTCTTATGGGATTCTTCTCTGGGGAAACTGTGCGGACATTGACACCATTTTTGTACTACAGAAACGAGCTGTAAGGTCCATATATAAACTTGGTCCGCGAGTTTCCCTATGGGAGAAATTTAGATACTAATATTCTTACAGTCGCAACACAATATGTATATGAAAACCTTTTATATGTTCATAAGAGTATAATTGATAGTTTTAAGAAAAAAAGCGATACTCATAATGTTAATACTAGATCTTAGCATAATCTCGTTTTACATGCTACACGTCTCCTCAAAATTAGCAATTCTTTTATGGGGCAATGTATACGCTTCTACAACAAACTTCCCAATAATGTAAGTTTCACTTTCAACAAACAAGTTTAAACGATATGTCAAAGATAAATTATGTAAGAAGGCATATTATAAAATTTCTGATTATGTTAATGACAAAACAGTTTGGGAGTGAGTTGCTCTGCTTTATTAATAATGGTAAAATAAAATTTATTTAAAAAAAGGATTCATCTGAGTTACTTGCCAGTTCTTCTCAGAGTTGCCACGTCCAGAACTGGTGGTAGTAAAAGAAAGCGACGCATCATAAGAACATGATTTAATTTTTTTTTTATGTGTCTATATGAATAAAGAATTTTTGACTTGGACTTTGACATGACTATAAAATAGGTATATTTATTTAAAAAAATATAGATGACATTCAATAAGTACACTCGCCCCTATATTACTCGTAGACAAACATACCTACTCCTAATTTGGAAACGTGATGTGTAACTAACATAAATGGTTGTCCCAAAGAGTATTTTGCATTTTGCAAGCAATTTCCTTTTATTTTAATTGCTTTGGTTTCAACAGCGCTAAGAGTTTTGTGTTCTTGTACTGTGTTAGGTATTCGGTCGCAGTGTTGCCATATATACAGATTTATCTGTATTGATACAGATTGTTGGCTCCTGATACAGATGACAGATTTCACTTGAGGTTTATACAGATTTTTTAAATTCAAATTTTCATGTGAGAATACAAGAAAGAATATAAGTAAATGGCTCAAACATTAGTACATTTTGGTCCTAAAGATTTATTTATCCTTTAAACTAGATGCTACAATTACTTTTGCTATGGCAACCCAATTGATAAGATATAAAAACCAATTTCTTAGAATATTTTCTTCAATTAATTTGATAAAAATGAAAACTCGCAACCATTTAGGTACAGACAAGGTAGGACAAACAATAATTGGTTGAAACATGGCTCGTTTATTAATAATTATTATTAATAAACGAGCCACGTTTCAAGCTAAATGTTAGTTAAAATATGATTAATAAAATGAATAAAAGTATGTATCAACAATAAATATGTTTTTCACTTGTCTACTACTTTATTAAAATTTTAATTAATACACATTTAATGCAGATCTTAGCTTTTTCATCGTATACAGATAGAATACAGATTTTCAGACTTAACGATTCAGATTTCGAGGTTTAAGATATGGCAACACTGTTCGGTCGCACCATTAGCACTCCCAAGTCACGTATTGTATGTGTGCCAAATAGTAATCTAACTTAAAAAACAACAGTTTAAATGTTAACTATAAAACATTAATAAAGCAATCAAAGCCTGTTGCTATTTACAATTACAACAACAAACAACTAACTGTTTATTAAGAGCAGATAAGAATCTAACCAATCCGCTGACTTGAGTTACATTAAATCAGGATCATAATGATTAAACTGATTGCTACCCACGTGTGTCTTAGAAGTGTGGTAATTCGCCTCGTAACATTATGTGAACACGAATCTGAGTCGCTATAACAACGGCGACGGCCGAGTGCGGCGGCACGTGGCGCCGATCAACAACAATCAACTGCACTGCTCATATCTTTATTGCGAGATATGAGCAGTGACTCACGCTACATCGCTGCACAAAGAAAGTCGCGACTTAACGGGATCATTACCTTTCTTTTATTGAGCCGTAAATCACATCTAATTTTACATTTATATTGCATTTCAGCGTCTTCCTACTTGACAATTGGGTCGTATTCGTAAAGAATAAGTGTAGCCAGGACTTGTTGCTCGGTATCGAACTTTCACTTATTTTGATTGCTCCCTTCAATCGTTAACTTGACAAAAAATTAAAATAGTGCAATGGTTTCATATTATTTTCCTTTTGAACACAAGCTAGAACAAGTTGAGTAATTTACACGAGTATATTATACACGATACGCTTGGAATAACTCATTTACTATATATACAACGATAACCCACTGCGGAATACGTACTTACTTACATATATGGATATTATTAGAAAACATAATAATATTTAAATTTAAAGCTTTTCACCTATGTGTGGGTCTCTTTCATACCAAATAAAACCACTAATAATTACATTGATGTGTAAGAATGCAATTGAAATGTGATGCCCCCCCCATATTGAAAACTGTCGCCTGTGAATCACACAAATAATTGTCCAGCATGTGAATATAATATACTAATGCCAGTTCCAAAGGATCGGAAATCCACGGGAACCTCATTTGTCACAGATAAAAGTATAAAAATTGAAATTCCGAGTAAAACTTAGACAGAAGCTATTCACATGCTATCTAATTATTCTAAAAGTTGAATATCATCATACATTTCATGGAACTTAGTCAGTTAGCTCATACTAATTGTTCAGTCTGAAAGACCATGCCTTCTAGGTATGTCATTTCATCATAAAAATATTTATATTCTATTCACCACAATTTCTACAAGTGAAATATACATAAATAGCAAGTCACGGCTACGCGATGAGAATTATCTAAGTTGATATCGTCGAATGTTGTGGAATGCTATAAATTGGTACATACATCAAGGTGATAAACCAATTGGCAATCTGATAATAACTTGACGCTGCGATCACTGACCTCACTGAATGTCAAGAACTAAATGTATGGAACATTCTTTTGTAAGGAATGTTGACTACGTAGATAAGTTATCTAAACACACAAAAAAATCGCATTTCGCATGGAGTTCAAGACATCGTTACTTTTAAGAATTGTCATATTGTATTTTGTATACAAATCTCCGGTAAAAAAGATTTTTATGATAACTAAACATTGAGTAGATATTTACTTCATAAAAATATTTAATTATATTTTGCATTAAAATATATTTAGTTATTGTATTTTTTCATCAATCTGCCGATTAACTCAGCAATTTCTTTCTGCAGCGTCGTGTAATTAATGACTGCTTATGACAGAAGGTTATGCCCAGTGAAGTAGTCAAAGTATCGGAGCTGACTTCGGACGTCCGAGAAAATAACATAAAATATAATACACGCTAAGTGAATAGTTTATTCTAAGATAATTTTATGGGACTGAACAATGACCCCCTTTACTAACAGTAGTTTCATATAATTAATTTTTACTTATTTGTTAATTAATTATTATGATCTGTCTTTCATACATATTATTATTAATTTCACATTCTTCTGTATAAATGTTAGGTAACTTTTGAGTTGGTTGATAATCTTAATTATACTGTTACTATTATATTTTATTTTGTATATACCTACTTCTGGGCAGGTTAACGATCAGTTTTACTATCGAAACGTATGATTAATGTTTTAAGTCAGGTCAAGGACTGCAAGATAAGTGTACATCGCTAAATGAGCACTAGTGCCTTACAAGTTACACCGGTCGTACATTCAACCTTTTTTTATAGGGGCCACATGCGGCACAAACAAATTAGTATGATGTATCATATTATACCTACGGAGTAATGAAATAGGAAACGTTAAATACTACATAACAAACAAGCTCAAAATATTCAATAAATAAAAAAACACGTATATTACAACTCAAAGTGAGCCGACTTCAAAGGCCAGGTGGGCCACTAGCGGCACGCGGGCCGCTGGTTAAGTATGGCTGAGTTAAACCATAACTAGGTTGTACGAACGGGCGGCCATAATAGGTTCGAAGTTTCTGTTAATTTTAATTATATTAAATATTAAAAAGCCGAGTGAGTTAGATGAATGAAATAGTGGTAACGATGGGGCAACGATTAATATCAGTGACTACAATATCAGAACTGTGAGCTCGGAGCAGCTCAGTGCTATCTGTGCGTGCTACTTGACCTGTGATATGAGCCCTTCTCATGTTCTACTAACTCTCGGTCGCCTAGTAACAGCTAGAAGCCTGGATTTGTGGTAGTTATCTATGCGAATAATTATTACTATACATTTACAGGTAGGTAGGTAAACCAATTTTGCTTATGTTTTGCACGGGAATAGTTTTAAGCTGGATTCGCTCGGAAAGGGTTGCCAGTTATAAAAACTAAAATATTGAGGCTAGACTTGGCTTTTTTACAAGTTATGTTTTTTGATGGTATTTTAAATTTACTAGAAGCTGTTTTTAGGGACATTTTGTATTTAGTGGGGAGTCTGGACATCGTTTGAAATATCGGGATTCGTCTGGAATGTCCCGGCAACCTTTCTCGGACATCGGCTACTGCTTAAGCGTCTATCAGAAATGTTCCTATTTATTAAAATCGAAATGCCAACCAGAATAACCTGCCTGAATTAATTTAACACAATAAACTGATAAGCCAAAATATAATATATATAATAGAGCCTGAATTAGCGCACATAATGTTATTTCAAATGTATATTATATAAAATATTGTAAACAGAAGTTATTAAAAAAAAGGTACATAAACTGTGATACAAAAGATGACAAAAAAGAAGCCCGGAGTTTCTTTCTTCCTTTCTTCTCCGAGTCGTCCACCTAGGTAGCTAGTGAGAAGTTGCAGGTTAGCTAGGGTAGGATTCTCGCCGGCGAGGACCGCGTTGCGCCCCTACCCCTGCCCTGTGATCCAGCGCCTGTAGGCAGATCACTTCCCCTTATGTTCATAAATCTGACTTGTATATCAGTGGTACCACTGGGTCATGGTTCTAACCCCTTAAGGGTGCCCCCAGGTGTGTACCACTTAATTGTATGTTTTTTTTCCAAATTTTTCTATATTGATCCATTAAAGTCTAAAATAATTAATATGAACTTAAACTTATCATGAGTAGAGGAATTAATGACCAGCTGACGGACGGACTACTTTGTCTGTAATATCCTACAATTTGCTACCGGTTAATTAAGTATCTAGTTTAATTCATAGAATAAGAATAATTGTGTAAGATTGTGATTCTGACTAGTACAAGTGTATGTAAATACCTAAGTGCTGAATAAATTCATTATTTCATTATTATTTCATATGTTTTGACTATTTACAAATACCTGTAATAGGTTTACGTGAATAAAAACTTTATTTATTTTATTTAAAATAACAAATGTCATTGTATTGTTTGTAGGTTCTACAACAACTACTCGTCGTTCGTGCACGGCGGGCTGGACGTGCCCAACCGCGAGACGGTGCCGGTCATCGGACAGAAGCAGATACACAACCGCATCCAGCAGCTCAACTTCCGCGACTGCCATGCTAAGATCAGTCAGGTAACACTTGCTTGTTTTATTTTTGACTGACTTCTGTTACTGTAGTCAGCCACGAGGCTTTTTGTTACTTCAACGAACATAAAAGCGAATAGGGCTCCAGCTAAAAACTACAAACTACATAAACTATATAAGGGCGCCCCCTGTGTGGCATGGACCTGGGCTCGGGTTTTTGCTAGTAGAGAACCTACACTATAGTGAGAAACCCACGAGATGGGAAGTTATTTGACTAGGGCCAGAGGTCCAGCACGTCCATCGTCCCATATCTTAGAAAAATAAATGAAAATTTTAAGTAGCGCATCAATTAGTGAAATCTATGCTAGCTTAATATTAGGCTTATATTAAGCTGGCTACCCACTGATTTAAAGAATTGCTAACTACGTCAAGCTGTAAAGTCAGAGCTGTATCTTAATTTTGGGACTTATTAAATCAATATAGAGACTATGTCTATTGCTGAACATGACAATGTATGTTCAGTAAGCAGGTTGGTTGGTGGTGACCGCAGTTTTATATTGTTTTACTAAGGTAAACGTTGCTGCCCCGTGTCATAAATTATTTCATTATTATTGTGACTAACGGCCTAACATACTATCTAAGGCACCGCTTTCTCATTTGCTGGACCGCGCTAAAGTCAGGAACTACCCGTCCGATTTAAAGATATTTTTCAGTGTTCGATAGCCCATTAATCGAGGCAGGATATAGGCTATATATTTAATACTAATAAATAAAGCTGAACACTTTGTTTGTTTGTTTTGTTAACTCAGGAAATACCGGTGCGATTTAAAAATCTTACAGTGCTCGATAGCCTATAAGTAGGCTATATTGAACGATGTAGTTATGTACGTAACGGGAGCTAGTGTGGTGGTTGCAGGTGGACGCGCAGGCCACGCTGGGCAACGGCGTAGTGGTGCAGGTGACGGGCGAGCTGTCCAACGGCGGCGCGCCCATGCGCCGCTTCACGCAGACCTTCGTGCTCGCCGCGCAGTCGCCCAAGAAGTACTACGTGCACAACGACATCTTCCGCTACCAGGTATTACACCACGGCAAGTGACTCGGTCGTCACGACAGTTGCTTCCGAGACCTGGTGTTCTGATTTCGATTAATTTTGTGAACCACATATATTTGTTAAATAATATATATAAATTACCTATCAATAAGTGCAGAGTTGTAATACGGGACTGGCTTTTACGACTAGATTACACCGAAACCGAAGAAATTATGAATAATTAAACATAATTTACACAAGTTTATTTACAACACATCACATCTTCTGTCTCACATCCACACACCGTTACACACACACACACACACACACACACACACACACACACAATTCTCACACAAAGGCTCTCGCAATATAAAGATATTTTAATTTGCAAACTTACTTAGTTTATATCTTTATTTTATATTATATAGTTATAGTTTTATATACGAAAATATCCTTTAATTCATATTTATTACATTTTCTTTTCTTTTTGTCGGCTGATAAAATCATATCGCAATTTTAATATAATCAATCCAGGGTGAAAGGCGCTGTTGACTGTGACACAGTTTATACTAGTACAGTCAACAACGTAATCTCTTTTAAAATTATGTTATGTATAACTGCAACTGTACCTAGACTAAGAGAAAATTGTAAAACCTAGTAAGAACAATAAACTATTCTATTCTATTCTATTGTTGTGAGTCTGTGTGTACTTTGTGTCCGTGAATTGAATGTTTATAAAGTACCTCGCGGCACAGGAATTAATTTCTTAAGTGCGGGAATTCTTTAAAAAAATATACTGTCTCACTGTGTTACTGTAGCGTTATCGCAGAATTGTTCCTCGAACGGCCCTCTTGAGTATTGTCCCACCAAAAAAAATATATTTCTAATATTTTTCCTAGTTTGTCCCGATCGCTATTCCTGCTACGGCCTAGTCTTCATACGTATAAATTAATAAATATTTTTAGTACATTTTAGTACAGTCAACCAAAAAATAGTTATGAAAACTTAAGTTAAATAATATATTATATCTTGTTAATAAATAAGAGTCTACATATGAAACTTAATTCGCTCTAATCGCATATTCCTGATTGGAATCCGATTTCGTTTAGGGATTATGAAAGGCCATCCGCAATATCTTTCCAGACGTAATATGACATTCCATTTAACCCAAACTATTTGGAAGAGAGCAAAATCGTTAAAGTAAATAAACAAAGAATCATCAAAAAGCATATCGATAAAAAATAAATAGAGTTGAACTGAGAACCTTTTTAGAAAAATATATAAAATAAATAACTACAAAATTTTGAACACTATTATTGTTGACTGTACATAAACGTAAGTAGTTGATCGGGACGTTCGGGGAATGAAATAACCCAGTGGGACGTAGGAGGAATTTTTTGGAATGTGGGACAATATATCGGGACAATCGAGGAATAAACCTTATTGTAACGCATTTCCAATGTTATTGTTACTGTATTATTTAAGCTATAGTAACTTCATAAATTGATATATTACAATATATTTTGAATAGTAAATGCTGAGTAGCGAAGACATTTATATGAAAGGCATAGTAATATTGTTAGATATTGTTAGGTGATTAGCGATCTGAATGCTTTAAGAAGATATTCTTGCCCCTAGAATGAGTATAATGAGAGATCTGTTTACAATTATATGATAAACAAGTACTACATTAGAATTAGTTCAATTTACTAGCTCATGTAAAGTCTCCATTAATCTCTCATCTATGAAGTAATTACTTATTACTTCTTGGTGTTGCCAAACTGTCTTTAAAAGCTTCACTTAAGATTATAGATTCTAATGCGAAAGTTGTTTAAATTTATTATTATTTTGAATGAAATGTCAAAAGAAACTTTTAAAATAAGTAACTTAATATAAAATATTTTTGTATAAATTTTCTTGGATATATAAATTTTATAAAAAGATGAGGTTGATTTGGTCGGTATGTTTGTTATTAATAAAAAAAACTGTACTTAAAATTACTTAACCAATTTTAAAATGTATGGTGTAACTTATATTATAATTGTGACTTATGTTGTATCATAATGTAATAAATAATCGAATATTGCGGCTTTTAGATAACAGCAGCCATATTATATTAGGCCGCAACTTGCGTAAAACCGTACAATACCTCCGTGTCCCTCAGGACATCGTGTTCTCGGACGAGGAGGGCTCGGGCTCGGGGCGCTCGGAGGGCGAGGAGGAGGAGGGCGGCGCGGGCTACTTCCCCCCGCCGCCGCCGCCCTCCGCCTTCCCGCCCGCCACGTTCCCCGCGCCCCCGCACGTGCTGCCCCCCGCCCCCGCGCCCGCGCCCGCCCCCGCGCCGCACGTGAACGGACTGTCGCACGACGACTCCGCGCGACACCTGGTGGCGGCGCTGCAAGGTAACGTACTGCGATATACTGACAACCTCCGTCGCGTAGCGGTATTTGGCTCGCTTTAAATCTCGGAGGTCGTGGGTTCGATCCCCACGCCGGACAGGAAATCTTTGTGTAAATTCTAAGATTTCTTTGCGGGTCTGGTTGGCTGAGGGACTACCCTCCGTGCCTCGGAAAGCACGTTAAGCCGTTGGTCCCGTTTGTATAACATAATCTTTAATAATTGTATAGCAAGGAACGGGCAGCAGCGTTTCCAACATATTACTGCGATCAACAACCCGCCGGCCAAGCTTGGTGACTATGACAAATACCCTCCCCCGGGAATAGGCCCATGTTCAGCAGTGGATGTTTTACGGGCTGATGGTAAAATATCGGTCGAACGTTTTTACTATTGATATTGCATTTGTATCATCTATTATGATCTATACTAATATTATTAAGAGGTAGTTTCTGGTTTTGCATCTTTGTAGGGGATAATTTCTAGATCTACTGAATTGATTATGAACATTTTTTACCAATAGAATGCCACGTTATTTGTGGGTGTCGGAGGCTATATTTTAAGTTTCCACGAGAACGGGATCTACGCAGGTGAAACCGCGCGGTACAGCCAGTATCATATACGAGTTGACATTGATGCAATTAAATAGTGAAACTAAAGTTTTATTGAAAGTCGTTATTAAATGTTCGGTAAAATTCTCCAACGTCGAGCCCCGAGTTGACGCTTGAGCTGTTCCAGGCGCGGCCATCCCCGAGCCGGAGCCCGAGCCCGTGGTGAGCGTGGCGTCCCCGCCGCCCGCGCCCGCGCCCGCCCCCGCGCCCGCCGCGCCCGAGCCCGCGCCCGAGCCCGAGCCGGAGCCCGAGCGCGAGCCCACGCCGCCGCCGCACCAACGTGAGTACAACATTACATCGCTCCGACGAGTGAATATTCCTTAATATAACGCACACTTACTTGTATAGCTCGTCTAAGCCGATGTAAGTAAGAATATTAATTACGTCACTTCATCTGTGTGAAAGCGCAACTGTTCCGTGCTCTGTCTGGCGTCTTTTATGAAACCAGACACTTGCTGTCTACCGCGTTCAGACAAATTATGCAAGATTAAAAAAACAATTTCAATGCCATTTTTATATGTGTTGCGTCCATATCTGTCTTGTGTTCGTAAATGCGATAGTAGGGCGCGTCTTTTCAGTTTAGACTAGCTCTAGAGTAATATCCAGTCAAAATAGACATTTGACTTAGCCAACATTCGCATAGCGCTGAAACAGGCAGAGACTTGTGATTTATTTTTGTTGACCGGACTATTAAGTTTTATTCCAATAGATCACGGGAGCCACCCCGTTACCTCTGAGTGACACCCGTGCAGTCTGTTGTCAGTAGTACAGTAGAATCCATTTATTATGAGTCCGCTTGAACATATCGACCATCCGTTTAATATGACGTAATTACTTGTCGCATATTGGGACTAATTTTGAATAAATTGTTTCCGTTTATAGTCACGACATGATTTTTTTATAGCTTTAGCAATGTTCAGTAGTGTCACTTGAAACCGTCGACATTAAAGAAAATTATAATTTGACCATGGCGATCTTTTCTATACAAAATAATGATACTTTTTAAATTCAAAGTAAGAAATTACATCACGCAAACATTCTATTTTCATGCGTAAAATTTAAAAATATATTCATAGGTATATATATGTTACGGCTAATAGCCGAAGTGCGGCTACACCTAGGTTTAGCCGGCTACAACTAGGTGCAGCCGACTACATGCGGTTAAACTTAGATGTACCTATCCTTCTTACCTTCGGTTAGAACTAGGCTTTAATTAAATAAACAATACCTATGCACGACATAAAAAAGATGTTGGGGTGGTTAGAAAAAAAAATTACCTAAACCTAAACCAATGGAGTTGAACAGGGACTTATTGAGGTTGATCTAAGTTTAACCGCATGTAGCCGGCTAAACCTAGGTGTAGCCGCACTTCGGCTATTAGCCGTAACATATACACAAGAAGTACTGGATTTATTAAGTTTTTTTAATATGCTGCTTTGATGGGTCAATGTACACCTAGTGAAAATAGAAGGTTATTTATTTTCTTCAGAATTGTTTGTATGCATATACAGGGTGTCCCAAAAGGTTAAGTAGCTGGGAAAGGGGGTGACAGGGGTGGACACAATGGTCACTAGAAAAATAAAAAATAAATCCGCTCTGGGTACTTAAAAAAAATGGCATTTTTTTAAAAACTTAAAATTTTACACCTTATTATTTTTGATGTTGATGTTGATGACCTTGTTGTTATTGAAGATTACATAACAGCATTTTTTTTAAATACAGCCATATTTGTAGGTACAGTTAGCACATGGTGTAAAATTTTTAGTCTTTTAAAAAATGCCATTTATTTTTTTATACACCCAGAGGGATTTTTTTTTATTTTTCTGGTGACCCTTGTGACCATCCCTATCACCCCCCTTCCCAGCTACGTTATCTTTTGGGACACCCTGTATACATAAGGAAAATAATGTATATTTTCCTTCGATGTCATTAGAAACTGATTCCACTTTTATTTATTACATTCCTCACGCTTGCCAAGTATTTATTTATTTAAACTTTATGCTACAGGTCTGTGTATAAGGTGGACTTAATGCCAAGAGGCATTTATATTGCTTTTGCTAGTAATAGTTGTGGTAAAGCATCAGTGCTATCATCAGTCGGTACGTTCCAGCGGCCGCGGCCCCCGAGCCCAAGACGTACGCCAACCTGCTGAAGTCGGGCTCCAGCAGCTCGGGATCGCGCGGCTCCCCGCCCGCGCCCCCCGCGCCCGCGCCCCCCTCGCTCCCCGCGCCGCACGAGCCGCGCCCGCGCCCCCCGCGCGCCCCGCACGCGCCTCACGCCGCGCACGCGCCGCACGCGCAGCCCCCGCAAGGTAACTTGTCGTACAGACACACTGATCCATTCCCTGCTACAAATCAACCCTGTCGTTATAATTATAAGGGCATCTTTTTTGTTTTCGTTATTAGTTACCGTATTTGAAAAGTAGGATTATACATATTTGAAATCCGAAACAAGCATGATAAGCCGGTAATTTTTAAAATTTCAAAAAAAATGTTAGGTCTCCCTTTTTTTTATTATAACGGCAGTGTAATATTTTATTTACACTATAATTATGTGCTTAGTTAATTAGTAGGCCCTACGCAGTCAAATAAACTACACAATAATGTTTTTTTAATAATTAATTTATAAACACGTTATAGGAGGAACAAGATAATCAACGTAAATTTCGTAAGTTGTCCTAAATCAATTATAAAAAAAAATCTGTAATAGTTAACAACTTCTCGCGTTTAAATATAGTCTATGTTACTCCTGCTTAACGTAGCTTTCCGAAGATGTAAGATTTTTTGAAAGTAATCTCAGAGCCTAACAATGCTAACAATCTATCAAATCTTTCTTAATATTAATATAGATAAATATGTAAGTAAATCATTATTTATATATTATTATATATATTCATTCATTAATTTTAAAGATATTTAATGAATGTACGGGATACAATAGATAAACGTATAAATTTATCGATGCACGATAAATTTAGATACACGGTATAATCCAAAAGTAGAAATAATATGTAAGAAGATAGTACACATGTGTGCCGGGTGGAGGCGCCACATCCGCAGCGATGTTTGTAGCGAGCGCACTGACACATATAAATTAAAGTATCGATGTTTTGAATGTCTGTACCGTGTACCGTGTACTGTGTACAGGGACACTTGTGGGTGTCACACATCGCTGCGAATGTTGCGCCTCCACCCGGCACACATCCGTACTATGTTTCGTTTCTCTTTTCGGATTATACCGTGTGAAAATACACTCCACTCTTTTATTATATCTACATCCCACGGTAGGATCCCGAACATTGAGGGTCTTATGAATTAATATTTTAGACGGTGTCGTGGTTTTATTGTTGTTGTAATAGAAGGAGAGTAAAATAGCTGATTGAATATTTATTTAAATTTGCGAGTGTATAGTGAATTATAAATCTATAATTACATTGTAAAGCAAATGAAGTAATATTCGTATTTGAATTATTACAAAAACTGACATGATTATAAAAAATATATCTATACTGATATTATAAAGAAGAAAGATTTGTATTTTTGTGTGTGTATATGTTTGTAATGCATAAAATCAAAAACTGCAATGCCGATTACAAAAATCATTTCACCAGTCATAGGCTATATTTAATTATGAAGTTCCCACGGGAACGGGAGTTACGCGGGTGAAACCACGCGCGGGAAGCTAGTATATAATAAAAGGTACGTCATCGAACGTCAATATAGATTATATTTATTACAATGGTAAGTTTGTTTTTTTTGAAGTTTATTTTCAATCATCAGATAAAAATTATCGACGAAGTAAATTTTTTAAATTGACAATATTCGTATGACCAAGATTTAAATTAGTCGAGATATCTGACGTCGAACGACATCCGTTGAGAGCGTGCAGAGTCCGTCATTTCTGAATAATTTCACTATGAAACTGCCTTATCCAAACCTACCCGTTTTCAAAATATTCGACTGTCGTTTTTGACGGAGTTATGAAAATTGGTGACTTTTAGCTATAAGTTAAAATACCTACGTTGCGTGTGACAAGTTCTATGTGTGATATTTGCAAGGTTTCGAGAAACAACAAAAAATGTGTTATTTAATTAATAAAAAAAAGTACTGCAAAAAATGTAATACAATATTATTGACATTTATTTAAGACTTAATAGAATACAAAAATTGCTACACATTGTTATTTGAGCAGAAAATGCACACATGGAATTTGGCGCAACGACGATATTTTGAAATTGGTGCGTCATATTATTATATGATTTTAGCGTTTGGCAGATGTACGTTTTATCAGCTATCCAGCAATGTTTAACAACCTAGGGTCTAATTCAATGAAAAATATTTAGTTTCATAGACACAGTGGTGAAAAGAAATGACGCTTATTGCGTCTAATTTTCCTTTGGCAATAAATTAAATAAAAAATATAACAAAAAGTAAGTACAAAATAAAATGTATTGAACTTTCAGGTTTTAACAAAACCTTTGTTTTTAATACATCTTCACATTCTTCTGCGAAGTCCATTTTTTACGACACACTAGTAGTTAAAGTCCTTCTTATTTCATTCGGTGCATAAATTATCTTGTCTCTCAACTCGACAGATGAAATTAGGTTGGATTCATCGTGGGGCTGGGTCTCGTGTAACCCAATTTCTATGGCTCGCTGTAGACGAGACTCTTAATGTGCCAACACACATACAAATCTATGGGGGCTAGGTCCATATGTCCGGTGAAGTAGCAAAAGCCTCCTTCATGGGTAACAAACATGACATAATGTCCGTCCGAAAAAAAATAAGGGTTTAGGTTCGGACCTTTGGCTGGCCAGGTTAAAAGTCCAACTAGTCCTATCCATTTATTAGGACAATTTGTGTTCAGCTGTTCTCAGACACTGTTCCTCTAATTAGGTCCTTTGGACCGTTCTACCGACAAACGAAATGAATGGAAAAGTAAAACTAGTTCAGATTTATATTTTCATATCGGGCTTAGAAAATCAAGTAGGAATGCTGTATGGCGCCGCAACAATATCTTTGTTGCAAGTGTCAAGATGTGCCAGCCACTCCCCACCCTTGCCCCCACAAACATCTAAAATATAAACAGGTTAAATGTTTTCTTTGTGAAGAAAAAGTCCATTGCAAAGACAAGATCGTCCATAAATGCTGTAGGTTCGCAACGTATGTAACGTACCGTATACCGTACCATATTTATTTGTTATGAAATATAGTAAATAATCCAGAAAATGTTGTTATTGGCTGTATTTAATTTTTTTTCGAAAATTTTATTAGGGAAAATAAAAATCATAATCAGGTCACACTGATATAGAGGTTCTCATTATTTGTTTTGTTGTTTTAGTAAATACTCGCATGTCATCTTGGTACAAATAAGAAAGGTACTGAAGCATTACAAGTTGCTGATAACAAGAATTTACCGAAAGTAGATTATAGAACATATTTCAAGCTTATGTGGTGTGTCCACAGTGGGATATGTTGAAGTGGTGTGATATTACAGCATTTGTACTATACAAAGCAACCTTGCAATGCAAAGTAACCATTGAGCAAGGTCTAGTGTTGGGTAGTGTTAGGGAAGCAAAGACCATAAGGCTAAAGGAAAGATGTATCAGGTTACAGCTACCATCGATGAAAGTGACGAAATTGCAATAAAGTCCCAAGATCTGAAGATGGTTGCAAGTTGAAAGTTCACATGAACCATCAGTGACATAGACAAAACTTGTTGGTAGGTGCAGGTGACGAGAATTACATCATGGCAAAGGATTTGAGAAAATTAAAATACTATAATTATTGTTTTAAAAGAATTATAGACGGTGCAAAATTAAATAATTATAAGTATTATTATTTTTTATTTTATACCTAACACAACAGATTTGGTTTTAAATTTGGTTCCACATCTTGAAAATTATAGTACGTTGAAGATGTGCTAGGACTATAGACTCTAAATGATGATGCAAATCAGAGAAACTGTTCCTCTAGTAACGGACCTATAGTAATCTTGGTTTTAATCTTGGCGGAGCTTTCATAGTTGCCTAATAACTGTAATGTTCTAAGTCTTCCTCTTATCTTATAAATATTTTAGTTTGAAGTTATAAACGAATACACATACATTATAATAGTTATATATACTATAATGGCAAAATACGTAGAAACTTAATTTTAGTATGGCACTTTTAAATCCATATTCTCGAAAATAAATTATTTGATTTGTTTGGAACTGACAATATACATGTTGCAGGTCAATTATTAAGAAAAAATATAAGTGTAATATTGTAACATTGAAATGATCTCCACATATAAAACACATTTTGGACGTGTAATACTGAGAGCATTGCACCATTCTTGTTGTACAGGTTCGTTCGAGTATTGAGAAATTGTCTTTAATAATTTATCAATATGTCTAGAATTAAATTAAATCAAATAAAAATCATTTTTATTTACGTAAACCTATTACAGGCACTTGCAAATAGTCAAAACAATAATCTAGTATTTAGTATTATTATCTATAATTGTCATATTTTATAAATTTTCAAATTAAACAAGTATTTCAGTTATTATTTTAATTATATTTGAGTCTTAACGTCTTAGTTTATTATTTAACTATATTGTGTCAAATAGCTTGTTCTGTCTATTATATAGTAGGTTAGAACAATTGTCATTATTTAGGTGGACCATGAGTATATAACGACGGACGCGCTTCAATGCTACCACCGGACCCAATACGCCCCAACTGAGAAGATCCGGCGAAACAAACTCAGTGGGTTATGCTACTGCCGGTTTTAACACGACCCACATGAGACGGTCCGGCGAAACATATTCAAATGGGCAGAACGTAGGTTTTGGTCCAGTTACTTTAACTATTTATTGGCATACACATTTTTTGCCCAAACGGTTGTCTTTGTAATATTTATTGTGTTTTTATACTAATAGAAAAATAAAAGAATTTGAGGCAGAACTAGCGGTCTATGAATATAATATATGTAAGTAGGTCAATTACAGATAGTTCACAGAACATCACACTATTATGCTTACTACTATTTTATTTTAATTGTTCTTGCAATCAGGGACCCAACCATATTTCCGATCCTTCATTGGCACGTGCACCAAATCTATATTTGAACCTCTTATTATAATGTTAATATGAAGTACCGTAGCCCAATGTCTAGGAGGTTGGACTTGCGGTAATTTGGTTGTGCAAAAACTCTGCTAGAAATAAAATATCGATTTTTTTACAGTCATGTAATAAATTTAATCCAATGACCGAAAAGAACGGAAAGATTCAATCGAAATTTTGAATTCGACATTTACCCTCCTCATGGCGTCCAAAAAGTTTATAAACTTTAAAGAGGCAAAGTTAATATTTCAGTCAGTCGTAATAATGATGTCCTCATGCATGCATATTTTAGTTTAATTTCTTTTCTCAACACAAGTATGAAAAATAAAAAATTGGGCTCAGAATAAAGAAACGGTATTTATGTTTTACGGTGTTATGAATTTTGAAATCTTGAAATTATCCGGCCACAAGTTTTAGAGTTGTGTCTTCTCATCATCATCATCCTATTGTCGTCCACTGTTGAACATAGGCCTCCCCATCGAATTCCAGCTGAAACAATTGCTAGCGGCCTGCATTCACTGACTTCCTGCGACCTTTGTAAGATCGTCAGAAAACCTTTCTGCTCCATCGACCGTCAGTTCTTAGAGCTGTCTGTCTTGCCCATTGATATTTCAGCTTGTTAATTCGTTAAGCTAAGTCACCGACCTTCGTATTCCTGTGGATATCTTCATATCTTATTCACGCTGGGAAATGCGAGAGACCACGTCTTAGATCCACATGTAATCACTGGTAACACACATTGATTGAAGACTTCCGTCTTCAGGCACTGAGGTATTTTTGACGAAAAGATCTCCCGAAGCTTTCCAAACGCTGCCCAGCCGAGTCGAGTTCGACGATTGACCTCTTTCTCTAAGTTGGTCCTACCTAGTTGGATCGTTTGGTAGGTAGGTATACGTATTCGTTCCGACTTTCGAGAATGGAGTTCCCGTACATGACTTTCGTATTGTTCATGCTTATTCTAAGCCCAACTTATTGAGAAGCTCCATTGAGGTCATTGAGCGTCAATTCGAGCTCCTCTAGCTTCTACCTCTGCCTAAAGCATAAATCTGTAAAAAATGGTAAAGGTATAGGTCCGCTGTACAGTAAACCACACTTTCCATTGCTAAAGTCTAAAATACGGGCAATACATATAGTGTAAGTGGTTGGATCCAATCTAAATCTTTAGACTATCACATTTTCTTGTTCTTCGTCAACACACAAGTCTGCACGTCGTTCTAATATAGAGCCAGTTTCTCGAAAATGGAGAGGTTTGGGTTAGGCTGTTCCATAGCCAAATCATTCAGAAATGATGAACTCTGCAGGCCCTTAACGGATGTAGGTGGACCTAACGTGTGATTTGTGTGGTCTGGCCAGCAGAGGGCGGCGCGCGGCGCTACTCGGACGCGCAGCAGCTGTTCCTGGGCAACCTGCCGCACTGCGCCACCGAGGAGGCGCTGCGGGCGCTGTTCGCGCGCTTCGGGCCCGTGGCCGACCTGCGCGTGCACAGCAAGCCGGCCGCGCCCGGCGCGCCGCGCCACCCCAACTACGGGTTCATCACCTACGAGACCGAGCGCGCCGCGCACGACTGTCTGCACGCCGCCGTACGTACCGCCGCTCCGACCGGCGCGTGCACAGCGAGCCCGCCGCGACTCGAACTTGCCAGTGCATGCGTCGAAACTTGTCATGATATTCATTGATTACGATTATAATGAGTGTCGAGCGTGTAAGTAACAGTGCGTTTACCCCGCAGCCGCTGTACTTCCCCACGGCGGGCGCGGAGGCCGTGAAGCTCAACGTGGAGGAGAAGAAGACCCGCGCGCGCGACGCGCCGCGCCGCCGCCCCTCCTCCACGCAGCGGTTCGCGCCGCGCGTGTACCGCCGCTAGGCGCCCCCCACCCCGCCCGCACCGCCGCCAGGCGCCCCCCACCCCGCCCGGCGACGTGCCCCGCGAGCGTTCCAGACGCGTGAAAGCACTTCAGTGTCGGAATTATGAAATGGTAGGAATTCACGTTTGAAACGGAACGTCGCGATCGTCCGAGACGTCGTCGCGGGCGGGATTCTCTTTCGACCGTCTGATTATGTTCGATCTGGATTCGGTCGTTTCCGAAGGAAGCGCTTTCACGTCTCCGGATGTTACTATTATTTAAACGTCGTCGGTTTCCTCCCTCGCTTTTTAAAGAGTAAATGATGCTACACGGGCGAGACGCGGGCTGTCTGACGCGTGGAGCGCGTGTTTACTTTTTAAAGAGCGAGCGTCGGGCGGACGGACACACTTATTTGTACTTTATGTAAAGATTAATTTACTAAACCTACCGACGTGAACTTAATTTGCAAATATTGTCTATGTCATGTCGCATACGACCGAGCCGCGTCCCGGCGCTTCGTTCGAGTCGAGCCGAAGCGACCGGGGCTACGTTTCGAACGTCACTCTTAGAAACGCGACGCGCGCCCACCGTTGCCATTTTTCATGTTTCAACGAACGAATTAAATCGCAACGGTAGGTTATCCGCTGCGCGGAGAAGTGTCAGCCGTCGATATCGTTCAGTCACTTAATCGATCGCGAGTAGTCACATGACTGCACTCGCTGTTTCGACGTTTCGCGCCGCTGACACTTGGCCGCGGTGGGCGGGGACGCGTCGGCGCGTCGATAGTTTCGTCTTCACTCGTGTAAGATATGTTAAGCTTCGTATATTACGTTTGGTTTAATTTGTCGGTGAAGTTTTAAGTGGACGCGCGCGACGCTCCCCGCGCGCCGAGCGTCGCGCCGAGCGAGCGACGCGTGCACGACGCACGTCGCGACGCGCACGAGTACTTCCCGAGGGAAATATTAGTGGAATGTAACCGTGGGCGCAGTGTGTGAGTCGCGTCGCGTCTGCCGCTCTTTGTACCGGTATTAGTTCGCCGTAGCCGGGCTGCGTTTCGCCTAGAAGGATAGCATTTTCGTAATCGATGTAACTTATTTTCCATTTCTATAGATTAGTAGCATAACATGATATACGCTCTCGTAAAGTATGAGAGCTGCGGCGGAACGCGGCGGAGCTACGGTCGCTACTTCCCTTATATTGATAATTTCGTAGGAACGTTTGTTAGAACCGAGCGTGCGTCGAGCGCGGACGCACGACTCGCGAGCACGCGCGGGCTCAGACAGACCCTGCGACATCGTACTGACTGTGTAACAACTTGACAAGCGAAGGGTCGCGCGCCGGAGCCGGCGGTCCCGCGCGGGGGGGCCGGGGAGCAGGGCCACATACTGTACATAGCGGGCGGGCCCCCCGCGGCGGGCGAGGGGCGCCGCGCCCGCGGGACCTTATACATTCTAAACCGGCTCCGAAAATATTTCCAGAATTATGAATAACGTATTTTGTATTTAAAATGTATGTTATGTGTCGGTTCGCTAAAACGATGCAGATGTTCTTATGCATTTACTTAGGTCTGTATTGAAGTAATTATGTGACGGATGCCGACCGCGGCGGAGCGCGCGCCTCGACACACACACACACACACACAAACACACGCGACACGTTATCTGCACATAGACATATATCCTCTTTCAGCTCATATGAATCGATCTCCTCACAACTTGTGTTGCTCAATGTAATCGGAACTTTTAAGTCGTGTATCTACTTTAAACGGTTGTCTTATTGCTGTTACAGTAACAGCAATAAGGATATTTCAATTGAAAAATATTACAATACAATGATTTCCAATTGAAAGGTCCCGCAGAAATCGGCAACTTAACGTAAATACCCGGCTCAGTGTGTGCCCTCATAAACGTTCATTGAAATATCATCATCACCCACACATGATGTACCTACTCGCCCCGTGTCGACGTGTCGCATCACCCCGCTGCGATTCGCCATCGAGAACAATTTAAAACTGTATTATATTCTAATATTAAAATTAGTTGAAAAAAAAAAACTAAAAAGGAAGTGACTGTATTTTTTATTTAGTTTTTCATCGTTTTTTAACTGTACTGCTAATATATCGTAAGTACATTGTTTTGTATTGAGTTGTGAATGCCGCGTTGCAAAATTTCGTGTACTTATTTATTATTTGTAAATAATGTTGGAGTGTCGCTCCACGCAGCGCTCGCGCTCGTGCCCGTGGTCCCGACGCTTGCGGAAACATTCGCTGCGTCACGCCGGAACTAGATGGTTCGCGCGCTGAACGTTTGATTATACTTTTTTTTACTCAGTTTTATTTCATATTTCCTCATTCGTTTTGGAATATCTTACTTTTGCAATTACGAATTTATTAGTTAGCTTGCGAACGTAGCGTTCGAACTTACTTTCAAATAAATATGATACTAGCGTACGTGTGAATAGAACCATTTTCCAAAGAGAATGGAGTGAAGCAGTACGTAAATGCATTCGTATGTACTAGTGATTATGTCAGTTTGTTCGAGCTCTGATTGTATGTGCCCCGGACGGGGTGTAGACCGTCTGTCTCAGTCAGAGCAATGTACTACTAATTGACTTGTATACCAATCTCATGGACGTTTACCCGATTTGAACCATCTAATTTTGGCATTACACTGCTACTGCATATTTTAAATAAAACATTAATTATATATTTTTGTATTTTACTATGAATGTCATTAACTTAACCACGTGTTGTCTGAGCAGACATGTCTTTGCTGTGTACACAGACCATTGTTCACAACCCTATGTATATCACTATGAACGCGTTGTAGTTCAACTATGAAGTATGTCGGGCACCGCTACGTCTGCCTCACACTAACGTACCACGTTACTTGTACCTTTGAATAAGGCTTCATTTTCTTCAGTTGCATTAATATCCAATGCAAGTATTATTGTTAAAAGTTTACCAGAAAATTTGACTTATTTAAATTCTATAATTACAATTTGAATAATTGTAATGTTGGTGCATTAGCGGTGTTCCGTAGTGCCTGTAGCGTATATCCTCCATGTATTTTACTATTTAATGAATTGTCCACAATTGGCGCCACTTTTCGTCAAGCGGAAGGACCATACGCTTGTCTAGTGCGGTGATATGATGACAACCTTCGGCAACGTACAGACGCCACTGGGGTGACTCGAGTGTAGAGATGAATATGACGCTTGAATGGTATTTTGATCAAAATATTAAGATATTACACATACATTGAATTAAATTTAAGTAATTTTGTCAGTGACGTTTATGAACGGTAGATATGTGTTGTTGTTTCGATGATTAACTGAATGTAAGTCAGGTCATGTGCAAAATCACTTTTTACTTTTCAAACAGATTATCGGGATGTCGCGTCAGGATGAAAACGTAGAAGTGTGTAAGAAAGTGTCGGTGAGTACGTGTGATGTACCTCCAGTGGCGTCGGTAGGGCCCCGAGGTCGTCGACCGAGTGACCGCGCACAGGGCACCTCCGTTTTACTACTCATCTTATAATAGCATAGACATTATACTCGGTGTTAGACTTAAGAGCCCCGTGCGCGACTGAACGATGTCGTCCCAGAGTGGCAGGCCCGCTCCGCGGCTCGGACGCGAGTTGAACTTCTGTCGATCTTATATCAGAAAATAATAATTACTAAATCATGTACGGTTTGCATCAGTTGTGTGTCATGACGACGTCTGAGCTGAGTCACATACATTATTCTCCCGATCCACGTCGGGTAACTCTGATGGAAGTTTTGCTCGCGCCGAACCGTCATTACTTGTGAACGTTGATCGTCTACTTGTAACCCCCCCCCCCCCCTCACACACATTCAACAACTAAAGTTTATCACCTTACTATAAATTATTCGTGTCTACAGAATTAGCAAGTAATTAAATAATAACTGTGTTAACAAAATTCATACCCCATACTTGTTCCTGGAGTTATTCGTAATATTGGCGTTATAGTAGTAGATATTGTTTATAGATCCTTCGAGTGGACACCGACAACCGATGCACGTGGAAATGTGCTCAGAGATTTTATCTCGGCGTTTGTTAAGTCTGTATAAATTGAACAGGGATAAGAAATATGAAAATTGTTAGATCGATCTTGTTAGTTAGGGTTGGATATTAGGCACAATGGTGATAAACGAATTTAAAACTACGGGATGGAATCTCAGTACATTTCAATTGAAAGATGTCAAACACAATCATGGTGTGTTAGCGCTCCCTCTGAACATTTTAGAACAAAACAGGCTTGATATTGTTTCCAACGTTGTGAACATTGAGTGTGCTTAGTGCTCATTAATAAATGTATTGAATGTTCAGAGCGAGTGGACTAACAGTAAGCATGTATATTTCTACTAAAAATAGGAATACCATCAGCCATCATTCATAAAAAAATATGCTGGATATAATAAAACTACAAATGAAATTTGACTAAATACAGAATGGTGTGACGTGGCGCCTACATTTAGTAGAACTGTACTGCATCGGTGGTGGAGTGAGGAGAGAGGAGAGGTCCTCAGGTGCGAGGAGCCCGGGAGGTGTCCGCTCGGCCTCGCTGTCGATGGGGTGTAAACTTTGTGTTGTACACTTGTACAGTTTCGGACATCCGCCGCCTTCTCTAATAGAGATGTACTTTTTGTAACAGAAGTGTGTTTTATTTGTCTCCCCCTCACCGCCCTGTCAATCCTTTCCTAATGATATGGACACAGGGATTTAGAAGTCCGGAGGCCCCGGGGCAGCAAAGGAGAAGAGGCCACTGGCCACTTTTGAATTCTGATATTTAACTGATTGTCAAATTTAAGTGAACAAGTATAGATGAATAACCGTTATTACAATATTTAAGAACTATTACATTAATCATGGTTCACTGTATGTTAAGGTACAACACTGAAAAAATAAATAAAAGAAAATTTGTAGAGTTTACTTGTCAGAATTTGAAAGATTTTAAATCTCTATTGTGGGGGCCCACTATTGTGGAGGCCCCGGGGCAGTTGCCCTGGATGCCCTCCCTTAAATCCGGCCTTGTATGGACAAATAAAAGCGTAGCAACTTACAAAAAAATATTGGTAAGTCGAATTCTCACATTATTTGATTCGACTCAATTACTCTACTGATACTAAGTGTTAGAATAATCACTATAAGCGCCCTCATATTGTGTTGTGGGTTCGATTCCCACCATGGCTTTATTTTGTTATTTAGTTCGTCAAACAAATAATCTTAAAACCGAGTGACTATTTAGTAAAGTTTTTTGAATTTTATTCAAGCGCGGTTCCCGTGGGAACTATTCTTAAAATATATCGTTACTCGTCGATAACGTTTCTTCCTTGTGGTAAAATTATATTGATATCAGTTCAGGGCCAATATTTTAGGACAATAAAATCTATATATATCATAGCTACCTATGTAGATATATCATCTATGATATATCTACATAGGTAGCTATAGAGCTGGAGTAAACATAACGATATAACTTCGATAAAAATGTCTTCCTTTCTACAGGGTTATTGAAATACATTTTCTATGTTATTGTTACTGCATTAGGCAGGTGTTTACATGCATAGTGAACTCTTAAGTAGCATATACATTTTTATCGAAGTCATATCGTGCGATTCTGAGGCCCCCACTTGGAATTGCCACCTCTCAAATCATAGCTACTCATAAAACATGATACAAATACGTTAAATTTTAATTTCGGCTTAGAATCAATTGTTTTGTTTCCATTACATTGCAGATGCCCAAGTACCTACCATGTGAAATGTAAACGCGCAATGGTCACTTGAATTGCATTTCAGCCATATTTTTAATGTGTTGTGTTTAATATGCATTGCTTGTTGCTGTAGCAGATGGCATATCCGTTTGTACGTTTAGAAGGAAATGGTTATATACACGAGGCTTATAGTTTAGTGGAAGTATTGTGTGCGCGTGGGCAAGAGCGCGACCCGCACGGTCGTCCCGCCAGTCCGCGAGCCCACCCCGAGGAGAACGTTCGCTGACATACTCGGTGAGTATTGTTTTAATTTAAGTTTTTTATTCGTATACCTATATCAATTTTTATACATGATTAAAACTGTTGTTTAAGAAAAAAAAAGTCGCGTTAGTATTTCTAATAACTTTTTGTCCGGAAATTTAAATAATTTTAATTTTGGAAATTCTTTAGTTTTTCAAAAAATACATGAAATTATTGTTATGAAAATTTGTGCATTCATAAATAACCATAACTTTTCAATGATATCTATAGATACGTAGAGTAGGTACTAAGAATCCATGCATATTTAATAAATAAATATTAAAAAATAGCGCACATTGTCCATATACTTAATTGTATGTGTAAATAAATGTTGGTTAGCTATATGGGATAGTTGCACCACAATCTATAGGTATACTAAAGCTGAAGAGTTTTTTTGCACGTTCACGACGTGCAAATCTCAGGAACTACGGGTCCGTTTTGAAAAATTGTATGAAAACCCGTTTATCGACAAGGTTATTATAGGCTATATTTTATTATGAAGTTCCTGCAGTAACAAGTATTACGCGGGTGAAACCGCGCGCGGGAAGTTACTATATACCTACAATATAAAGGCTTCGGGAATCAGAATCGTCTACATATAGGTCGTCAGGAACGCGTCTCTTAGGTATCCCTGCGTCTCCTAAACCTGTTTTACAGTAAAGGGCATACAGATAAACATGCAGCCGTCTGGGATCGGGCTATCGTGTGATTTCGGAACTCGACAAACAATTTAGAAAAAAAAATACCATTATGTAGGTACTGAGCTCAATATGAATATTATTTCATAGCAATAATATAGCATAAATAGCCAGCTATAAGATTACACATAGGTAACATATATTTGAAAACGCTGCAGTTTTGATCAGTAAGTGTAATATGAACTCGAAATCTGATCTGTGATGCATTCAAGTAATTTTGTCACCACTCATCATCATAACAAATTTGAGAAATAATGTACTTTTCCAGACATCTTATTTGTTATTCTTTCTAAAATCTTTGACTGTACCAACTGTATGAGCGTAGATTAAATATTTTTGGTTTTTTTTTCCTTTTTTCTATAAATAGTTCCAATAATTTTCCTTTACTTTTTTTTTTAAGATAGCAGAGTTTTTAAGTCTACTATTATTATTGTTAAAAGCTAAAATGCTTGTGTAACGAGTGGGTCGGTAGTGCAATGGGTGGGGTTGGCGAACCGGCGCGGGGACCTTAAGATCACAACTTCAAGAGTTTGCTGATTACAAGCTTGCATTACACTCTATGTTTGTTATACGCTGTACAAAAGTGCTACGATGGGTATATGCATAGACTCGTACCTAAATATTATGAATATGTTCTAGCTATGCATAACGACATATTGAGTTAAGATATGTTTGAACGCGAACGCAAAATCCAAACATTAGCATTTCCCTAGCCAGCTCGACTGAGAACATTGCTGTCCCTTCCCACGAATCTTGTGTTCGGCTCAAACACTGCGTTGTCATTAGTTACTTATTTTACAATTTAAATGCAATAGCTACATTAGGAGTTATCAAAAATATCTTAGAGCTCATCAAATACTATAGTCAAATTACATTTGTATTGGCAGAACTCATCTGGGCGTATTCTGAATCACCCCTTATCCGTATTACTGTCTATTGATAAATGGTATGATATACAAGTGTTTAGGCATTAACTTGCACTTGTTGCTAAAACGATCTGTTTATACGTACAAAACTCACCGAGATTGGTGCTCTCACTATCACGCGCATATATTGAATTATGAATCTTGTTGACAAACTATCACCGCGAATGACTTCAGAGGCCGTCGCAGCCGCGCGCTGATAGATGATGCATTAATTGTGTCAATGTGTTGTTATTGCCGTGTTGTGTAATACAGTAATAATGCACAGCTTTTAGCCGAGTACCTATGTTGCGACATTGAGTAATATAATACACTTCAATCAATTTCTTTTCATGAACAAGACTAGCTTTAATTGATGAATGTGGTATGCAAATGTAACATTGGTAAGACCATGACGTTATCCAATGTATACTACCTACTTAGTCGGTGTCGCAAATTGCAAATCATCATCATCATTCATCATTAACAGCCCGTTTACGTCCACTGCTGAACATGGGCCTCCTCTTAACAGACTCTGGCAAGCCAGGATCGTAGAGGGATATTGCCATAATCACCACGCTTGGCGGACGGATTGGTGATCGCAGTAAGATGTAAACCTTGAGCTAATAGATGCTGCTGCCCATCCATCAGCCATATGTCCCTTAGTCGCCTTTTACGACACCCATGGGAAGACATGGGGTGGTCTATTCTAAGCCGGAAACCACACAGCTAATAAAATGCAAATGTGTAGTCCCATATCTTAAGTCGCGAACGATATGTTATTTTTAACAAAACTTCAGAACCTGCTCGTGTAGGTCTTTTTATCATCTCAGTAGGTTATTATAATAACCCAACATGGGTAATCATAATAATGCTGTTAAACTGAAATAAGTAGTCTTCCATGCCAATAGTCACTATTTTAGATACCTACTTAACAAATTATAACCAAATTAAATAATTATCCGTCGAACAGCCTCCAGCTTGATACAAAGCAGTATTTTTTCGTAGTTATCGAGCGTGGGGTCACCGTATCGGCGGAATAGATGATAACGGAGCTTCCGTCGCTCGCGAATATAACCGTATTGCGATCGACGTACTGACCTATTTCATTAAACTTTATTTTTACTCAATTCAAATATTGTGATTAAAACTAGGTCGTCGGGAGGCACGAGTATAGGCCTCGTCCGACACTTGTAATCAGCGGATCACAACGAACTGTTGTCTTCAACGACGAGGCCCCTACAAGCACCTTCTCCAGATGAAAGTTGATCTTATACCTCTACCTACTTACTGGTTACTTGATTGACTTTCAATACCTATATATTTATAAAGATTACTAGCATAGTTTTTGCACACTACGTGTAATCTTCTGAACTCCTCGTGCTAAGCTAATATACTAGTCTTACGAGTGGGTTCACGTCGGTCGTGCAATGCGGCGATTACAAGATCACAAGTCCGACGCCCTAGCCATTGGGCTGGTTGATTTTTTTTTTTAATGTCTCATACCGATACCATTTTCGGTTAATATATACCGCAGTTAGCCATTGGGCTGCGGCTGTTTTTTTATTATGTCGCATACCGATACCATATACCGCAGTTTGTACATTAGTGCTGGTAAGCTGCAGCTTGCTTTTTATTTTCAAGCTCAGACCAGCGAGTAGGTACCATAAGAACAGTCAGTGTTTAGTCCCAAACTGTCCTCCAATATTTAATGTCTTTGGGCGTATGGTGATTAGTCATTGGTTGTTTAAGTCCTACTCTTCTTCAGTCTGTAGTCGTCCCCTAGGTTCATCCAACTTCGAAATAATAGGTATCTAATTTCCATTATTACAGGAAACTGATCCTTGTTATAAATTATTTATTGTAGCTATGATTAAAACATGCAACTCCTCGAACAATGTAAGTATATCGTAAATCTCATAAAAACGTTCCCCGGGCTCCGGCACAGTTTAGCAACGGGGCCGCGGCGCGGGGGCGGCGGGCTATCGGACAGATAACAAGTTCAAAAACAATCAACATTTATTATTCACTGCTATATTAAAACTAAAACAAAAACTTAAATAAGGTCTTGTTTATTTTTTATCACACTGTCCCAATTTTACTTACAATTAAGTAAATAACATCAGACAGATACTACTAGTGAGGCAGGTAGGTATAAGGTACAATGTAAGTAAGTTCTCGGATACACTATGCAGTGGACAACTAGTGTACATGACATGTGAGCTTACGATATGGCATATCAACACATTACAGAATGCGTCACCTTCTGCCGCTCACTAAACATAGTATTATTAACTTAAACATATTATATGCATTATAAACCTATAGGTAGGTAGGTATTTAAAAACGTTTAAGCATGTAGATATATTCAAATAGGCACCTAGATAAACAAAATTGATAATGTTGCTGTTTCTTTAAGCGCTATGCCAAAGCTTCTTTATGTACATACCTACTGTATAATATTGACAACTACCTACTAACTAGATATCAAGAATCTATAGAAGCAAAAACATTAGTAACTATAACCAGGCCCGGATTTAGAAGTCCGGAGGCCCCGGGGCAACTACGGAGAAGAGGCCCCCTGGCCACAAATTAGTTTCCCTCTAAATGTGTAGAAAATTTGAAGTATGTAGGTACCTACTTTTCTAGAAGTATGTAGGTCTAATTTAAGTGAAAAAATACAGATGAATAACCGTTATTACAATATTTAAGAATTATTACGTTAATCATAATTCTACATAGTACCTACTGCATGTAAAGATACAACACCGAAAACATTTATAAAAGAAAAGTTATTGAGTTTACTTGTCAGAATTTTAATCTCTATTGTGGGGGCCCCTCTATTGTGGAGGCCCCGGGGCAGTTGCCCTGGTTGCCCTCCCTTAAATCCGGCCTGACTATAACTATTATTTTACTAGCGACCTGCCCCGGCACACGGGTGCAATGCCGATGTGTATTATACATATAAACCTTCCTTGTGTATTTGAATCACTCAGTGGCACCCTGGGTCGTGGTCCTAAACCCCATAAGGGTGCCCTCAGGTGTGTGCCACTTAGATATAATGTGACCACTTGCAATTTGGATGCGGTTTTAATTTCTTCTTATAATAATAATAAATGGTTAATTGCAAAAAATATCACAGGACAGACGGACGGACTTTGCAGTCTGTAGATTTGTATGATTTGCTATTGCCTCCCTACTACTGTTAATTACTTAGTCGGATATCTTATAGAGTAAGAATTATCTGTTAGTTATAATTTTTTTATTATTTTATCTTCTTACATTGTAATCTGACAAGTACAAGTGTATGTAAATACCTAAGTTCTGAATAAAAATTCATTACTCTATCTCTTAGAAAAACCGCATTAATATCCGTCCGTTGCGTCCATAGGAACAGACAGAGGGAAGCGACTTTGATTTTATACTATGTAGTGATTATTGGTATAGCAGACTAGACAGCATCTATCGGTTACTCGACTACTGAGCCCAACGGCAGCTCTGCTAAGTTATTTATCTATTACATTGCGTCTGACAATGTATGCCTATATGTGTAGTGTGTGGGATGCTGGTGCTAAAGTGATCAGCTGCAATCACACGCGACTCTACAAAGCGCCATTGATCACGCTTCCTGTGGGAGACGAGGCTAAGCATGTTAATGACGGATCGACGTTTCCGTTCTGTAGATCATATTCATATATGTATATAAGTTAGTTCTTACTTTATAAACATACGAATATAATGTTGATCGTCTCAACAGACCTTTCAATTGACATCATCAGGCCACGACAGATTCTGAGCTTATTTATATATCTTACGTAACCCGAATGAAAAATAAATAATAGATAAATATTCCTACTTATATATACAACGGTTTAACCGACGTAGATGACGTTTCCGTGGGAATCTGTTTCAGTCCTGGGTGCCGTAGCTATTTAAATGGTGATAAAATGTTCAAAATCGGATCAGTAGGTAGTTATCGGGGATTACCCGGGACATTTAAACTCACAAACTTTACCTCTCTGTAGTAGACTAGTTTCACCTGCATTATTCCCGTTCCCGTAGGAACTTTATTTATAATAAATTATTGATTGATACCTTCCTGGATTAATAGGCTTGCGAACACTAATACTTAGTTTTTTTTTTCGGTCCAGCAGTAACATGTGATTAGCGTTCAGCAAACAAACACACAAACTTTTCAGGACGTGCACGTCCCAAAAAAATGATAATTTTATTACTTACGTTAAATGATAAAACAAAATATTGATGTAGGTGATAACTGCAGTAGCGAGGAGTCATTATTGACATCCCACAAGCTGTAGGTATTCTAGGTACAGATATGAGGGTAGGATACACAATCTGGCGCGGGATTGAACATTATTTTATTTTCTGTATTTTCAATTACATAACAGCGTGTGAATCCGCTAGTATGAAAGCGCATTAATTCTACAATAAATTATTATTTTTGGATGAAATCGTAGTCTCTAGATGAGTACTAGTAGATAGATATTTCATCACCCAGAGTGCCATATCACTGATGTACCTATATTTTAATATTAAGTTTGTTATTTTTATTTACCTATGTTAAACAATAAAAATACCTCCAGATTGTATTTTTGCTAGTTTATTGCCTGTAATAGAAGTAGTAGGACTTGTGGACTCCATGGAATGTTCATACCATTGCACAATGCTTGCGTGGTGAGCGCACCGCATTGATGACGTTCATCAAATCATTGGCCTGAAGTGCCGCTAGATATAACTGGGTCAATACATATAAATACTTAGCCTGAATTGTGACTCCTCGTTTTCTTCAGCGGTCCATAACTAAGGCACCATTCCTACATTTTAAAAAGTAGGTCGGTTTATGTTCAATATTTACATATCGACTTAATTATCTTCCATAAAAATATGCTCAGCGATAAAATTGTACATAGTTAACTCAATAGCTAATGTATAGGCTGTATGCATCGTGCGCAGGGTTCAATTGTAGGAGTAGGGCAGGGTCATGACTATAACTCCGGTGACGTCAGAAGTATATAGCCACAAATGCTCGCGATGCAACATTAATCAAATAAATCTGGTACAATTACTGTGCGCGCTCTCATCTTCATGTAGCTAATTGATTTAACAGTTGTTTAAATGAATGTCTTCACTGATGTGATATTACGATCTTTCGAACGATAATTTTTCCATAATTGTATTTGGAATATTGTACCTATATTACTATATACAATATGTATTTAGTATGTTGTGATAATACGTACTGTGAGATTACTGATATTACTAAAAGGTAATATGAATAAAAAGTATGTGAAGACATAACTAGAATGACCGTTGAATAGGTAGGTACTGACCGGTAGGTACTTTTTCTAAATAGCACGGCGTAATAACTTGAAAATGTTATAAAATATTATAATCAATTAAATATTTTCATTTCGTTTAGGTGCTGCTACGGAACCAAACATATCTGTTTGATGATATGGATAATTAATATAAAACAGACACCGCTGGTTCCGTAGCTCGCGAGGGCGAAAGCTTCAAGGGTAGTTAAGCACCGTTGAGCTTAGCCGTCGTAGCTGCGTCGTAAAAGCAACTGAGGTCTGAACGTCACAATGGGAACAAGCTCAGGGCAGCCCTATGCTATGCATCTAGTGCAGCGCTTTATGGCTGACGGATTTCTCAGAACGCCATAAAATAGTGGGAGCGAGTTACACAGATGTGGGATGAGGTCATCCGCCCGCGACCGTCGCGTGCCTGCAACTGCGTCGACATCACACTAAAGTTCCCAACTACCTAACTCAATATATTTTTAAAGGAATACTTTCTAAGCGACACAAACCGTTACCTACCTACGTTTTACAAAGCCATGCCCTGTAAATGAATAGGAAACTTGTTAAAATTAAATTTTAATTACTTCCCTAAATTAACGTTTTATGACATTGTGTTGCTGTTTCGTGGCTCATCGTCTGATATCATATTTTAATATAGATACGTACGCCACAGGGTTATCAAAGTATGCCCTGGTGGATCGCTCTAAAAAATCAGTCTCCTTATATACATACCTACAACGGATAGTAGGCTAAACTATTCGTAATGTGAATATAAGCTGGCGGTGGATGATTGGAGTTATTACAACTGTTATTTCTTTCACTGTAAATTGTTAGGTGACTAATTCTTTGAAACCATTTGTTTTAAATAATTTATCTAAATATTAAGGTACTCTTCAACTGATTGTAATCTACATTTCGTGTCTACGTTCTACATATTTATATTGACGAGGCCTTGTGTTACCTTACAGAGCCTAAAATTTTACTAGTTCGTACAGGAAGAACAAGCTTGAGTACCTTAATTTTTCTTAATATTATAAATGCAACGTTTGTAAGTATTGACGGAATAAACTGAGCATAGTGACATATCAGGAAGTAACATTATTTGTGAGTGAGCAGTCTCGGGTCTTCCAGCTTCCGAGAGCAGGTCGTAGGACGCAGGCGCCGGGGGGCGTTGCCCTCACCCCAGATAGCAGTGCCATTGACACCGTGAACTCCGGCTGGTGCTACATACAGCAGCTACCGCACACGTACATGCCTACCAACTACAAACTCATCAACTTACGTCACAGCCAGTCACAGCACTTCAATTAAAAAAAAAACGGTCCGTTGAATGAGAATTCCGCACACCTACATTATAGTCTTCCCGATTTAAGTAGCAGTAGTAGTATACCTTGATTACATTACAAATTAACCGTACAAGTAAGTTCACATCGTAAAAAAATTAACTTAAATTGGATTCCTCATTCCACATTTAGGGGCTACAGAGATAAGTAGTGTTGTATTTAAGTAATTTAATGAATAATAATAGCAAACCGACATTTAAAACAATTACATATTATTGAATCTAAGTCAAAGAAAGACGGAGCGAACCCCTGAACAGAATTAGATACATAAACATAAACACGTAAATAGTACAGCGTAACGAATACAACGCTCAGTGCACGAGGCGCGAGGGTAGTTAACCTGGAACTGAAGCGGACGACGGAAAATAGAACGGTTGTTACTTGAAATATATGCTACTAATAAACTGATTAGTCATTTATATCATTAATATAACAAACCGTATAGCATTTGATCTTGGACTAACCCTTAGTATAAAGTGCTATAGTTTACTCCAACATATACTTATCTATCTATTTGCTGCTTGTTATTTTTGCATTAAAATCTTAAAAGGTACCAATAGAAACGAAAACTATAACTAGCCCTGTAGATTTGACACTGGCGTAGCTACCGAAGGGCTGGGCGGAGCTGTGCCTCGGGGTCCCCGAGCTCAGGGGACGGGACGGGACTTATAAGCAGTCTTTTTATTGCTTTTTCACCTAGCTAACCCCTGAGAGTGGACTGATCTATGCGATTCCTGAGAGCGCTGCAGCTGCGATAGATTAATCCTTTTTCATGTATCCGCTATGTATTGTTCTAATAATAGTTATGTCCTGCTGCAGGTTCAAGGAGACAAGATGAGGCGTCTTCTTTTCGTGGCCCTCGTGGTCGCGGCGCTGTGCACCGTCGACGCCGAGGTACTTATGATGCTGTGAATATATATTTATATAAATAAGAGTTGTAGTCAATCTATAACATGAGTAAAAGGAACTAAGCGACCTAACGTTGCTACAGGCGGACATATGTATTTAGCCCCGAGGCTTTTGCTACTTCACCGGGCATAAAGGGGAGCAGAGCTCCAGCCTAGATAAATGGTTTAAACACTACAAGATTTTAGGCACAAAGACTTATTATAATGATATTGTATGTTGTTGTCAGCCGGCGCGTCAGAGGCGGAGGCACCGGCGCCTGCGCACGACCACAGCGCGGCCCTTCATGATGTCGCTGGACAAGGTGGAGCACCTGGAGCCGTCGCGCGGGGACTCCGAGGACGAGCAGCTCGAGCTCGGCATGGCGGAGCGCCTCGACGAGGCTAGATTCCAGGTAGACCAACTAGTGACCATTTTTTTTCTTTCTTCTTTAAAGTGTACCGATATCAATTAAATACCTATACCTCTTTTATTGCAGGAGTCTGAGAGGGCCCGCGTCAATGAGATCATGAACGAAGGCTCCCAGGAGAACGCCGACAATGAGGTACTCCCTGACGGTAAGTAAATATACTAAGTTATTTGCGCCGCCTGGCGTGTATAGGTGTTTTTATGCGTGAAGAGCAACCTTTATGGGCGAGCCCGCCAAATATAGATTTGCTCTTGTCTATGGTTACACAAACATTGTGGATCGGTGTTAAAATCTGAGTTTTAGGTATTTTAATAATATTTAAGCATATACAGTTCCAAATGTCTTAAGATTCGACATAACTTGTTGAATATAAATAATGATCATCATCATCAGCCCGTATAACGTCCACTGCTGAACATGGGCCTCCTCCCGAGGGAGGGTCTTTGCCATAGTCACCACGCTTGGCAGGCGGATTGGTGACTGCAGTGTTGTGTTGTAATACACAGGGGAAACGCTGCTGCCCGTTCCCTGGTTCGTTTGTTATAGATGATGTTATAACAATCGGGACCAACGGCTTAACGTGCTTTCCGAGGCACGGAGGGTAGTCCCTCAACCAACCAGACCCGGAAATAAATCTTAGAATTTACACAAAGATTTCTTGTCCGGTGTGGGAATCGAACCCACGACCTCCGAGATTTAAAGCGAGCCAATTACCGCTACGCTACGGAGGTTGTAGTATAAATAATATGCGCTATACAAAAAACTTGTACCTATCCAGAGTTCTGATTCTACTCGTTACGTTTTTAACGTGGTTCCTTTATTTGTACAAGTTATCGGTATAATATGTTACAGACCCATGCCTCAAGGTGCACTGCAGCGCTGGTCGCGTCTGCGAGATCGATGAGCACGGAGACGCCAGCTGCAACTGTATCAAAGAGTGTCCATACGAAACTGACTCCAGGCGCAAGGTATTTGCTTTAGAACTTAAGCATCTTCAATTATCTCGCAGTTGAAAATAAAGCTGTAGTGCTGTAATTGCAAATCTTTAAAAGGCGCATTGTTGAGCCTAATGATGAATGCTTGACCGCAGTTGTTTGCGTGTGTTGCAGGTGTGCACGAACCACAACGAGACGTGGACGTCCGACTGCGAGGTGTACCGCCAGCGCTGCCTGTGCCTGGACGGCTCGGAGCTGTGCCGCGGCCCGCAGTACCACCACGTGCAGATCGAGTACTACGGCACCTGCCGGGAGATGCCGGTCAGTGCTTGCACACCTCCACGCTCACTATGACTTACTATACCTATACATGTCGCTTCCGCACTTTACGAACCAGATACCAAAACTTCTAAACACAGCTCATCTTCTCAAATGCAACTATTGCGGGAAAAATTGGTGGTCGTATAATTTTAGAACGCATGCGTTGGATCGATGGTATTTTCTTAGAAAATATTGAAAAGAAACAGGACAAGTAAAGTATAATTAAATTCTGATCGTTGACTTTATTTACTTTATGTATGTTTTGAAGAATATTAAAAAATATTAGTCTAGGTTGTACACGGTTCCTATCTCGCTGTACAATTGAAATGATACGGTGTACAAGAGCACGTCAACTCCCTGCGCAGGAGTGTTCGGAGAGCGAGATGTCGGACTTCCCGCGGCGCATGCGCGACTGGCTGTTCAACATCATGCGCGACATGGCGGAGCGCCTGGAGCTGTCGCCGCACTACCAGCAGATGGAGCGCGAGGCGGAGACCAACCTCACGCGGCGCTGGACCAACGCCGCCATCTGGAAGTGGTGCGACCTGGACGCGCACGACAACGACCGGTCAGTGTCCGTCGCCTGCCACTGATTCAATTTCAACATTGAGATTAATAAATTTAGACCTACGGCAGGACTACAACCTTTATCTTGGGTCTTTATCTATACTTAGGGCTTTCTGTAAAGTATTGAAAAAAACAAAACAAAAACAACCTCCGTAGCGTAGCGGTATTTGGCTCGCTTTCACTATCGAAGGTCGTGGGTTCGATCCCCACACCGGACAGGAAATCTTTGTGTAAATTCTAAGATTTCTTTCCGGGTCTGATTGGTTGAGGGACTACCCTCCGTGCCTCGGAAAGCACGTTAAGCTGTTGGTTCCGATTGTTATAACGTCATCTATAATAATCGTATATCAAGGAACGGGCAGCAGCGTTTCCCTGTGTGGTATAACATAATACTGCGGTCACCAACCCGCCTGCCAAGCGTGGTGACTATGGCAAATACCCTCCCTCGGGAGGAAGCCCATGTTCAGCAGTGGACGTTATACAGACTGATGATGATTGAAAAAAAAAAAAATGTTAACACGGGTGATGTCATCGTTTCAATATTTAATTCCAAATTCAAGTTTTGAGAAATTTGACGATTGTTGTGTATCCTTATCCGTTGAATGGCGTCTACGTACGTTCCCCTGAGAGACGTGCTAATGTAATGGACATGTGTCCTGCCGGCGCAGCTACGTGTCCCGCCACGAGCTGTTCCCGATCCGCGCGCCGCTGATGGCGCTGGAGCACTGCATCGCGCCGTTCCTGGACCGCTGCGACGAGGACGACGACCACCGCATCACGCTGGCCGAGTGGGGCAAGTGTCTGCAGCTCGACGAGGTACGTATGCTTCCACTGCGCCTCTCGGCACCGGGCTCGAGCCCTGTCAAATTGCTCTATGAAGGCGTTGCCATACATTTTTTATTTATTTTTAATAAAAATCGAACCGACTTCAAAGAGGAAAACTATTCTAAAACGAATTGATATACCTACACTAAAAAGTAAAAATGATTAGGCCCTACTCATACTCTCATCTAACTACACTTGAAGTGCCTGCATGCAGCTTTACAATAAAAAAAAATGGCGTAAATCGGATGTCGTGATATTGAGTTATGCGTCCACTTGTGGCGCACATACTTAATGCACATGTAAGACTTATTTGGTTTTCTCATGGATGCCATTGTCAGCACGAAACCAAAAAAAAACAAAAAAATTCGGCGGGAACAAACATTTAAAAAAATACAGTCGAATTGATCCTCCTGTTGAAGTTGGTTGAAGAATAGTTATGAATCGTTGAATATTCAAATATAACAATAGTATGAAGACAACCGATTGATAAATTGTGATTGCCAACTAAATAACAAAAGTAACTAGACCAAAACCTCTTGAACATGCCCATCTCAGTATGTTTCGCCGGATCGTCTCGATGAATCCGCGCTGGAACCGGCAGGAGAATACCCCACTGAATTTGTTTCGGGGCGTATTAATTTCGGTGGTAGCACTAAGGCGCGTTCGTCGATATACCTATGGGACCATGCGTCTAAATAATAACATACTCAAAGGACATAAACTACACTCAATCATAGATATAAAAATAATAAAATAATATTGTATTTTCATATTTCATAGCTTTACGCTAAATTTATTATATATAATAAATAAACTATTATAATAAGCAGCAATATAATCAAAGAAACTTAAATAATTGAACATAATAAATTGATATGTCAAAACATGTTTTGACTAATTACAAATACCTACGTTTACGGGATTATAACCCTTGTTTTTTATTCATTTGCTAAGTTGTACATTTCAGTACGAACTGGAGGACCGCTGCGACGAGTTCACCGGCGAGGAGGCCGACGCGTGAGCGACGCGGGCGGGGCGACGCGCCACACTGCCATTTTGTTCTAGCGCATTTAGTTATATTTACCGATATGTGTTACATAATTAATAAACATAAGGAATACTTAAAAACGACGTCGAAATGACAATTCATCATTAAAATGTTTGTAAATAGCAATAACTGTGATGATGCTACCAAAACTTTCGTAATTTTACAATAAAAATACCTACTAACTTAGTGAATTGTCTTTCTTTGAGCCCACCCCATCAACGGCAAGTTCGACATCCTTGTTAAATGAAGCAGGATTTGACATCTTCATACTGGTAAGATCCCACAAGGAAGTATACTAGGACCACAGTGAAATTCCTCAACAGGGTCTTTTCTACTGACGCTCACAGCGCTCGGCCGCGGCGCGTTTCATAACTGTGGTATTAAGACGGGCCTGTGATGCAACCTGCAGGCTCGGTTGGGACCAAAGTTAGGGAACCCCACAGGGAGCATAGGAAGTAGGCAAAATTTGTTAATATTAACAAAAACTTGTTTATTTTTTTAGACAAAAATGACCCCGCCCACGCGGTGTTTGTGTGATGTTTTAAGACCTATGTGGTACCTACTCCAGTATATAAGGTCAATCTACACACACGATAATTGACAATAATGTGGTAGTTAATCTACTACAACAAAACACTTATTTTACACATTTTAACACTTATTTAGAAATCCTGAATTTAATGACGAAGTTTTCTCGGGAACGAGAGCCACGCCGACTCGAGGTAAAGTCGCGTAAAAAGACTAATAGGTATAGCTTAGCCAGATAATACAATTCTTTAAAATCTGCATCATTACCCGAAAGTTACTAGGTACCTAGTTGTTTTCGCACAGAACGATACATACCTACTTATTCTAATATTCATCGTAAAATTGAAAAAAACCATTACATTTATGCAATGTAAATTGGTTTACCCTTGTTTGGTATAACAACTTTTAGTCGAAAATGACTTCAGCTAATTTTAGTTACAATAAAGTCATTAGAATACGACCGAATAATTAATTGGTAGAATTTTATTTAGCATATTTATTTCTTTGAAACAATGTCATTTCACCGAATTTTCAAATGCACTAATTTTATTTAAACTAATTTCATTTGATGTAATGTTCAGGTGGTATAACATGTATTTTATCGAATATTCAATTGGTGTAATGTATTGTAGAAAATAAACGTTGTGTTTGTTGTCAGTGCAATCCGACTCGGATAAGTTAGGTTAGAAGACTAAGGCGGGAGCGAAGCGAAGCAGAGCTCCCGCCTTAGTCTTCGTGGTTTTTTTTTTAAACCACTTAGAAGTAGGAGCCCCGCGAAGCGGGGCTCCGTCGAGCTTAGTTATTAGACACAGATTTTTTATTCACAATTAAACCTAAAATAAACCTCATATGGCGTCTACTAACTAAGCACGACGGAGCCCCGCTTCGCGGGGCTCCTACTTCTGAGTGTTTTAAAAAAAAAACTTTTCTACACTACTTTACACCAATTGAATATTCGATAAAATAGGTACATGTTATACCACCTGAACATTACATCAAATGAACATTATACTTTTTAATCAATAGCGCAAATGTTGTTATCGCAAATAAATATTCGATGAAATGAAAATTATGTTAATCCATATTAAACAAAGTGATTATTTTCTTAAACGTTGTTCAAATTAGTAACATTACATCAAAAGTTGTTATACCAAACAAGGGTGAACCATGTAAATTACCTACACATAAATGAAACAGGAATTCATTCTCTAATGATCAGAACAAAATAAGTAAATAGGTACCTAGTTTGCAGTTACATGTACTACCTACGTACCGCAATGTTAAACTTTTATTTTTAGGTGTAATAGGTATATATATTTTTTTATATTTCTGCTGCGAGCAAACAACCACTCAAATTTCACAGTCAGTGCTGTAAATAGGGCGGTGCCACCGGTGCCCAGGCACAGGGCGTAGACACTGGGGGGCACAAGAATGGCCAGACCAGGCAGGATTTCTTTTAGGCTTATTCCGTATATGTTCTCGCTGCGCCCCTAGTGCTGGATTCCAACACTTACGTAGGTACCTACTTACATTCCAGTATCATTAAAAACGTCTGTTAAATAAGACAAGTATACCTATATACTTACCTACATTCATACCTACATACAGTCGTGATCATATTATGGCTACGTAATTGTACCCGTAACGAAATACATTACTTCTTTTAAACCTTGGAATACGGGAGTAGCTACAGATTTTAATTTCTTAGAGCCGTGGTCGTCAAACTGCGGCCCGCGTGCCGGATGTGGCCCGTGGACGGTATTAGTGCAATCCGTATGGTTTCCACAATGCAACTGAAGCAGCACACAATAAATAATTAAATTTTACCATCCTTAAACAGGAAAGTGTGACGAACATTCTTAGAGCTAGGTGCCCTTACTACAACTTACTAAATTCACTACATATTATCTAGTTACTAACATTTTGTTATCTACCGATCTACTCGAAAGGTAAAAAGTACGTTTCACGGTTTTTATAAATAATATACTTAGGTACATGGCGTAACTTTTAACGCGAATATATAAAAAAAACAACAACATTATTGAATATATTAATTATTTCATTCTTGACAACTCAAAAACAAAATATTGCATGAAATGAAACGTAAGTTAAAAAAATAAAAACGTAGTTCAACATTACTACGCAACTGGGCTTGGCAGCACTGTACTCAGCGTCACCCGCCTTTTCAACCGTCGCGGATTGGACGAAATAGCGTATCTAGCGTTGTTTGTTTCAAACGACACTTCCGCTTAGCTGCGATTGGCTGCCCTGACCGTTGTGAATAGCGCGGCAGCGCTGCCATCTTTGTATCTAGTATTGGCGCCTTCCTGTGTAGGTTGTTCCCTGTGTGTAGTGGTCATAGTGTGTTACACGTTTCAAAATGGTGAGTTTTGCAAGATTTCGTGAAAATCTGTTGTTGTTAGTGTGATTTTTTAGTGTAAATTGGTGAACTGTGGTGTGATATATCTACTGGCGAAGTTTCAGCTTCGTACGAGAAAAATTAATGGGATTTTTCATCAATTTTAGGCTGGCGGTAAAGCGGGTAAAGATTCTGGTAAAGCCAAGGCGAAAGCGGTATCGAGATCAGCAAGGGCAGGATTACAGGTATGATTAATTTATATAATAAATTAATATAGGAATTTTCGAGACATAAATTTCTTCTAAATAATTTAGGATCGCGATTTCACATAATTGAATAATATGAATGACCCGTCAGTATGGCGGCCATTACTCGTAAAACGAAAATAATCAATAGATGAGTATAGTGGAAATTTTAATTACAGTTCCCCGTTGGAAGAATTCATAGACATCTCAAAAATAGGACGACTAGTCATGGACGTGTTGGAGCGACAGCAGCGGTTTATTCCGCAGCTATTCTGGAATATCTTACTGCCGAGGTAAGCTATGCGACGCCCTGTCAATATGGCGGCACCAATATAGCTCAATTATAAAACTTATTTCTCGCGTTTTCTAGCACTTACTGTTATTATTTTTAGGTGTATGGGCACCTTTTTTGTAACCGTATGTTTACCAGCTACTGAATTTATGTTATTCATTCATGTATTTTACTTTACGATTTTGGCGGGAAACTTATTAATTAATCGATAACAATTAAAATAAATTAATGTTTAACAGTTGTTGAGCCCATTTATCTAGAAGTTCGTTTTCTAAAATAGTTAATTTCTGCTATCATACATATTGTATTCATAAAACAGGACATATTTATTTTTAAGTTAAATTTGTTTATTTATTTTTTCAAGGTTTTGGAGTTGGCGGGAAATGCTTCAAAGGATCTCAAGGTGAAACGTATCACACCGCGTCACTTGCAGCTGGCTATCCGAGGAGACGAGGAGCTCGACAGTCTGATCAAAGCCACCATTGCCGGCGGAGGCGTCATCCCTCACATACACAAGTCACTCATTGGGAAGAAAGGCGGCCCTGGTGCACCCGTCTAAAATTAGGTAAACAATTGATACTACATTCTGTTAGTACTTCTCTTATTTGTGAACATTGAGATAATTAGGTAACTGTTTCAAATCTCTTTTTAACTACCTACCTACAATAATAATTGTAGCATTCTTGTAAACAGTTTTTTAATTTAAATTGTTTGTCTTTTGTTCAGTCATTTCCATATAATACCTATCTTATTAGATTTGTAAACATAACAAATTTGTACTGTCATGGTGATTGTTTAGAGGCTCACTGGTAACATTGAATGTTTCAGGTATCTTCAAGACTCATCTTCGCTGCATTTGACTCCGGGCATGTTTTCTAAGAAACGAATCGGCTGATTGACATAGTTTTCAAGTTAGTGATGTGAACAGTGGAGTGATTCCAGGGAACTTTGCTCCGGACTAAATCGTTTAGTAGTTTATAAGTACTAGAATTATTTAGTGATAAGGAGATTTAATATGATTGTAGAATTAAGTTTAATTTTCTTGTTTGTTTGTGGGACATGATATTTTTCTAAAGTTATGATTGAAATAAACAATTTAAATGATTTCGCTATCATTTAGCACAAAACAATGTAATTTGTTTGTTTAAACTCATTTTCAACCCTTTAATTTTTAATTAGTTTCAAGCTATAAGCTGTTGTAATATTTTGCAGCCTTTTGTATTGTTTTTAAGTGACACTTGTAGTAGCAATAGCGGAATACATAATGTTCGAAATTGTAATTTGGTATGATTGAACTGTTACAAGTTGTAAGAAATGTATTTTGATCTTTGAAATATATTGAGAAAGAGCTGATGTCTGTTTATTCTCAAACTCATTTTATTTAATTATAATCCATAGATGTAAATAATAGTGACAATATCATTAATCAATATATTTGCTGCCCATTAATCGGTCGACGAATCTCAGTCCACTGGGACATCGGACTATTAATGCTATTACTAAGTAAAATTTATTTGTTTAATAAAGTGACTGCTATTTGCTTAGGTGGTACTATGGTACTACTATTACCTTCACCCAGAACCTAATGAATGAGGTTTGTTTTAGTATTTAACATTAGGCTTGGGGGTTCATAACTAAGGTGCGCGGTTAGAGTAACTACTCTATTTATGTAGGTACTAAACATTGCCTAAATATAAAGAAATCTCCCCAGTCTAATCAATTCCTACTGTATTTCACGAAATATTTCATTCCTATATGATTTTGCGGGAATGACTAAGTTTTCTATTTCACTGATTTAAATCTAGAATAAAAATAAATACAGTGGAGGGTTGATTATCCCAACGTCGATCAACCGAACGACCGCTTATCCGAACTACTATGCCTGCCCGACCTGTGCGTGTCCGTCTAAGTGTCTACCTCACGCGCTACAGTGCTCGCACATCGTCGCGATTTGTTATATGTAGGAACTCGTAAGTCACTCCCAAGTAGCTGCTAGCCGATAGACAAAATATTGCCGCGTGCAAGTAAACTTTTAAATTTAAAATGCCTTAACGTAAACGTAAATATAACGTAATACAAAGATTAATAAAGCATTACTGGAAGGCGAATCTGCATCCACATTATCCAATGAAGACACAGGTTGACAAGTCTTAAGTGTAGGCCACACTGCCAGCGGGCGGGCGAGCGAGCTAGGCAGGCGGGCGAAGCAAGAGAAGGAAACTAGGTACACAAATTATGCGGAATATTGGCGAGCTAAACTATGCGGTTCACACCGAAAACTACGGACGGACGGGGAGCGGGAGGTGCGGATGGGAGAGCGAGAGGAATGCGTTGTGTCCATCCATTGTCACTCGCGCCCAGTTGCAGAGCGGGCGCTGGCGGGTGAGCTAAGCGGGCGCTAACGAGGTGAACGAGTAGCTTCGCTGGAATCTTTGGCTATTTCGTTAGCTTCGCTCGCATCGCTGACGTAGGTTAGTCGGTAGCTCGCGGTGTGAACCGAAATATGTAAAAGAGGGGAAACGATGTTCGCTCGCCCGCTTGCTGACGGTGTGGCCTGCGCTTGATCATTTATCAATAGTTTCGTAGTCATATAAATAAAATATGTAAAAAAGCTTTCAGAAACCTGGGGTTCTTACTGCGCACCGTTCGCGGCTTCACGAATTTAGCAGCAATTAGGGCCTTATACAATGCACTGGTGCGAAGTCAAATTGAATGTAATGCAGTCATTTGGTCTCCACATGAAACTAAATATAGTGTCATGCTGGAGAGTACAAAATAAATTTATTAGGTTTCTGTATTTGAGGCAGTACGGGGTATACCCGTTTTACCTTTTAATGTACCCGACTTTATTTATATTAGGTATGGTAGGGTACAACGAATTAAGGGTGAGGAGGGACTTGACGCTAGTGGCTTATGTATTTAAGGTTCTTAAGGGTAGAATAGAGAACGAGGATGTGTTAGGTGCGATGTGGCTGTGTGTCCCGGACCGGTACGTGTGGAGACGCCGGCGCGGCGGCCACCGCTGCTAAGCCTGCCGCGCGCGCGCACTAACCTACTGAAGGAGGCGCCACTGACACGCGTACTGCGCACTCTCAACGATATTGCTTCGGAGTTAAATTTGCTCCACTGTACACTGAATTTACAAGGACAGCATATAAAATAATATGTTATAGGAAACAAGTTGATGTCTTCGCTACTGCATTGGGATTTATCCTGTAATAGTAGATGTAAGGTTGGTTTTAAATAAATAAAAAAAATAACCGCTTGTTACTACATGTCATCATCACACACAAGCACGTAGAATGCCTCTAATAGGCTATAAAATAGGTTTTAGCCAATGTTCATCAGGGATAATGATAATCTAATGGTAAAAGATTTTTTTTAATCTGTCCAGTAATTTTGGATCCCATACAATGCAATCAAACAATCAAATCTTACTTCTTAATAATATTAGTAGTACCTACATACCGCTTTTAAGCGTTTCCCTTAGAAGCGCATAAGAAAGAAATGAATCGATTTCGACAGCCGGTTGGGATTGGAATTTACAATTGAGCTATCTAAGCATTCGGCCCTAAGATGTAGATTCGATTTCTGTCAGTATACTAAATTTATGAATCTCGAAAAATACCTAATGCCTTATGCTACTCGTGTGTATATGATTATTTAATTTATAATGCGTATTGCAATTTTATTCCAATATAGAGAAACTGTTGAAGATTCCCGTTAAAAACAATTAAAAAAATATAATAATGTAGGCACTAATGATATGTATTATCTTAAGAAAAACAATAATAAATAAGAAAATAATAATAAGAGACTCTTAAAATCAGTCTTACAAAATAATTGAAAATCGACTAAATAGTTTTATGGTCTGTGAGTTAATTATCTGTGGTGGTCGCCATTTTGTTTAAAAAGAATTGACATTTATGTTTGCGTGTTTCTTTCCGGACGTTTTCCGTATTATCAATAAACGCTAAATTGTGAGAAATATTTAAATACAAATATATTTGATACCTTTGCCATAGAAAGAAACATTATATAATCAAATATTACTAGTTTGTTTACTTCAAAGTACATTTTAAGCGAAATAGAATGAGCTCCAGGCATCGTGATAGAAGTCGGTCAAGATCTCGCGATCGGGAGAGGCATAAGGAGCGCGATCGTGAGAAGACAAGGGATAGAGACCGGGATAAGGACCGGGAAAGAGACCGTGATCGTGATCGAGATAGGGACCGTGATAGGGATCGTGATCGTGATCGGGACCGCGACCGCGACCGGGACCGTCATCGTTCTAAGAGGTAAACAAGTATTTAAGTATTTATGTCTCCTTTGCTCGCAATTGGTCGTATTTCACGTGGCTCTGACAAATAAATGTTTGCAGGGACAAAGAGCGTGACCGGAGTCGTAGCCGCGACAGGCACAAAGAGAAGCGCCGCAGTCGAAGTCGTACGCGCAGTAGAAGTCGCGACCGGAGCCGAAAATCTAAAGACAGGTAAAATCTAATGTTACTCTTGTAAAATGTAAGTTTTTGAGTTTATGATACCAATTACGTATATTATGTTGTTTTTATTAGCAGGTTGCATTTTCAAAAATTCCAAAACCTATAAGCCCTACCAAAGTTGGTTAATTTCTTCGGCATACCTCCCATTCCTGTGAGGCTATATTTCATGATGGAACTTTATGATTGAAAATAGCCCATGTTACTCTTGGATAACATAGTTTTTTTTTAGTCCAGTACTTCTGGAGTCTATCCAATTGACTATTTCAATATCATTTTTATTTATTGAAATTGTTCTGGTGAAACATGAGCAAAAGGATGATCATGCAAACTTTTGGTCCAGTTATTTTATTTTTAACATCAGATGCAAAAAGAGGGGTGTTATAAATTTCAAGTGTTTGTCTGTCTGTGTCTCTCTGTGGCATGATAACTCCCAAACAGGTGAAGTATTTTTGCCATTTTATATAGAGTGACTTAGCCTGAATACATCTTTGAAAATATTTGATGGTGTCCCCCACAGGGATGGGACCATCGCCCTGCTGGACCAGATGGTGGGCACCACCACCAAGGCCACTGCTCGTGCCGTCACCACTAACGGGGGGCTCAATCCTGCCACACAAGCCGCCATCTTAGCGGCGGCTGCTGTAGCCCAGGTATGATGCCATTACTAATTCCTTGATACACATTCACACCCCCATCTGTCCTTAAATATTACTAAATAGAGATTTTCTGCTTGCTTTCTTTGATGGGGTGTGAGTGGAAGATAGATGAGTCATGTAACATGTTAGAATTGTTATAATATATTAGTAACAAGAAAGAGACACTTTTCAGCACAATGCTAGGGAGCGCGAGGTAATTCACTCATTTATCTGATTAATATTTGCTGTCATGTGATTTTATGTAAAATAGTTATGTTATTTTAAATCCCAATGAGACTATAAAATTTGTTGCATTTTCTAGAACTATATTGGTTATGCTGTAAGTATTGTACCTATCAGTTGTAATGTTCAAATATATAGAAATGCTGTGGGGCGATATATAATATAGATACAACACATTTACTAATGATATTAACACTTATAAATGCACATCTCCTAGGATAATTTCTAGTTATTTTTGTTGTCGTGTGCTATACTTTCCATCCAATTATTATCTTGTATTTTTTCATTTCTTTTTTATAATTTATTTACCATTTGATGTCTCAGTAGCTAACTAGTATTTTGGACGTTTTTCATAAAAATGAAATCATATCTTCCTCGCAAAACATAACATGGGTGTTATGATGTAACATGAAAGCTACAAAGCATTGGAGACCAATTGGGTACAAATATAAATTAAAAAAAATGCTAATGATGGAGCGTGTTCTGTGTCCTGTGAGGCACGGAGGCGGTGTGTGGAGTAGTGAGTAGTGAGTAGAGTAATGTACGGAGGCGGGTTGTGTGTCAGACGTTTGTCGCGCAGCGGCGCATGGCGGCGCCCGTGCAGCCCGCCGCCGCCGCCGCCGCCGCGCTGTCCGCCGCCACCGCCATCCCCACGCCCACCTCCGTGCAGCAGAAGCTCGAGCAGCTGCAGGCGCGCAGCGACAAGCGCTACCGGGACAAGCCGCCCATCGCCGACTACCACCCCGACGACGACCAGGACGACGGCCTCGGTGAGTCCCACACCCCTTCTCAATCCCTACTAAACTTTTTACCGTTACACCAGAAATCGGAAGATTATGTTATGACACGAATACCTTATGGAGGCTATTGTTACGTAATGTCGATTACCAGAGCAGATTGGCAAAATGAGTCGTAATGGTAGACTTCAGTGCCGCATAGGTTTCGATTACCGGAACGGGAAAGCTTTAGTATAACAATTTTTATTTATATATTCACACGCCCTTGTCACTGGCGTAGCTTCTGAAGGGCTTTGCGGGGCAGAGCCATGGCGGCCAATAGCCCGAGGGGCCCCAAAACCTTAGTAGCAATCCTTTTATTGGTTTTTTAGAATATGTTTATACAGGGTGTCCCAAAAGATTACGTAGCTGGGAAGGGGGGTGATAGGGATGGTCACAAGGGTCACCAGAAAAATATAAAAAAATTCCCTCTGGGTGTTCAAAAAAAAAAAGGCATTTTTTAAAAGACTAAAAATTTTACACCTTGTGCTAACTGTACCTACAAATATGGCTGTATTTAAAAAAAATGCTGTTATGTAATCTTCAATAACAACAAGGTCATCAACATCAACATCAAAAATAACAAGGTGTAAAATTTTAAGTTTTTAAAAAAATGCCATTTTTTGTTTAAATACCCAGAGCGGTTTTTTTTTTTTTTTCTAGTGACCATTGTGTCCACCCCTGTCACCCCCTTTCCCAGCTACTTAACCTTTTGGGACACCCTGTATAGTGATAAAACCCAAACGGTTGAGGGGCACCAGGTTTTTTGCCCCGGAGCCCTCGATCGCCTAGCTACGCCATTGCTCCCCGTGTGTAGCTGGTTTGCCTATGTGAGTCACTGATAGAGCGAGTGCTTAGCGTGTGAGAGTGACGTCGACGACGTGGCAGGTCCCGTGGGCGAGACGTCTGCGGAGCGGCGCGCCCGGCGGCGCCGCTCGCGCTGGATGGGCTCGGAGCACGACAAGACGTTCATCCCGGGGCTGCCCACCGTGCTGCCCTCCACGCTCACCCGCGACCAGGAGGAGCAGTACCTACGTGAGTACCATCCTCCCGCAGCTGCTGCCCTACCACTTAATTGTACATTTAGTTCTGGACCAGGGTTTCTTCACCTATCCGTCGATTTAAAATTCTTTAAAAAACATAAATGGTCGCAAATCTATTTCGAATAATTACAAAATGTATGTAATCTATGAAAACTATACAATTAATATTTTTTGCTAGTTATATTAATTGACGATGACGCGTTGATCTCCGTTATGTGTCGTATATGTACGAGGTGCCCCGGTTAAGAAACTCAGATTCAGACTAAAACCTACCAGTTGTGTTTTGAGTTTTAAATGAACAATAATAATAAAGAGAATTATTGTTGTTATGTTGATAATGTTTACTGCTGCATATTGCTCGTCGTTCCACAGTGATACATCAGTGTTAACGTAGAACGACGTACATTCATGTTGCACTCGTAAACAAAGTAACAAAGCTGTCTTATACAAATGTTTAAACGTTCATGACTTAATGTAATGTTATAATTTCAATTCAAATTTTATTGAAATTTTCCCTGGTCATGACAGACACAATGGACAAAGAAACCACTTTATAAATATTATGAGAATAATAAATTTAGACCATGGCCTTATTTGTCAGGAACAAGCCTAGGTTCATAGAATTGATTGAAAAATTATATGATTGTGTCATTTAAATATGCAATTCATATTTAATCACTGGACATGGATATATCTGTGTCGAGTTAGAGAGCGCAGCCATACCGGAAGATGGCACCGAATGTTTTTACAAATGAAAAATAGAGATAAATTTGAACAACAGGACACGAATCACTGTGTCCGAATACCGAATACATGGTGGCACTCGAGATTGCGGGTTCGTTCCTTCCTATGGACTAAATTTGTTACTCATTACGATTATGATGAACTATATTCTGTGTTTGTGTTATTGATTGTGTGTACTATATTGTAACTTGTTATATGATTTCTCCCCACAACTATATAAACATATTTTTATTACAGTCTTTCATTATTCTATTTCTTACTGTGCATTTGAGGTATACATCTTCTTCTAGATAATTTAGCAATATTCATCTCGCGCGTTTTAATCCTGTGATATTTTGTAAAATAAAAAACATATAAATACTAATATTTTTAAATGAAGCTATTCCCTTACTCGAGCGTGGCGCCCTGGAGGACTAGCGTCATTGAGAGTTCGCCTGTGAGCTATAAACGTTAATTAACGTAATTTCCAGTGCAATAGGTATTCATTAGTGCGGTCGGTCCAAATTCATAGAAATTGTAAATAAATAATGAATGAAAAATCTGTAAATGATTCTCAATAAAAAAATAAAAAAATTGCCACATAAAGTCCCAATAAATGAATATTAATACATAATTATCATAAAGGAAATGTCGGCATTTTGATCTAACATTTTAGTTTTATTTAATCTATATTTTCTATTTCAAATTGCTTTTAATGAATTGTTAATGATATATTCCGTCCAGGAAGAGCCCTCATAAAGTTATTTCATTAAATCTCAATTAATACTAAAGTCCCGCGCGCTAAGCACAAATCTTATTACCACAATTCCGATAAATTCGTTAATTTTATTTCAGCCTAATAGCGCAATATTTCAGCGATCGTCGCCTGAGGTCGTTGGTCGTGTCGTGTAGTAGGTGTCGTGTATCGTAGGGTGTGGTGTGCGCAGTATATGTTCTAATGGTGGTGTGTGGCCGCGCGGCTAACCCGTTCCCTTGCAGTGCAGCTGCAGATCGAGGAGGTGTCCCGCAAGCTGCGCTCCGGGGACCTCGGCATCCCCGCCAACATCGACGAGAGGTACTCGACCACTACGCCATGAGTATTACCACACTATTACTATTTATTCATTACCAACTGAGACCGCGTTGGCTCGTCGATTCGACAGGCAATCCTTTATCAATATAATATATTTTATATTTCACAGAAGTTATACTCTATGTTCATTTAATAGTATCATTAAGGTGGTTGTATGTAGCCCTTTACAAGGAAACTCAGCAATTCATTACTCATAGCTGTGAAAATTTTTAATAACAACTTGCAGAAATGCAAGTTTGAGATAATGTAAAGTTAAGCTCCAACTTGAAGGAAGCGACTGCCAGGCATGTCTCAGTATGAGGCTCGTGAACCGATCAGTTCAGTGTGAATGTTTGACGTGGGATGTAGACAGCACTGACAGTAGACGAGCGAGTGCTACGCCCTACTAATGCGCCTTTTTTTCGTTTTGCAGGTCGCACAGACTCATGCTAATGATTCAATTAATTAACTAAACTGTAATCATTGTTATTGATAACTTTTCAGCCTCAATATTAATAAACGATTATTTTCAGGGCTAATAATAATATAATAATGAGCTTCATTAAAATTTCAGGGTGAAATTAATTGAATTATTTTTTTCTCAGGGCTACTAGGTATTAGGATAATAATGCACACCACTTTTTTAGAATATTTTGAGTTGTTCGATGTTTCATAGTATCTGAGATTGTGCGGTCCTCAGAGACACGCTGCTCGCTCGCGGTGGACATATAGGTGGAGAATCAGTACAATGTTTAGTCACAAAATGATTTAGCTAAAGTCCACGCCTGCGAGTGGTTGTGTCTCCTCGGACGTGCCGCTGGAGATATGGTGAAGCATCAGGCGGCGCCGGTCGACTGCTCGCAACAGTCGTGACACACTCGCCGACATTTGACATTAAGTAAATTCGTCTGCTGATCTCACATAGATGAAAAACGCTAACTTACATTTGCTACAAATGGTAACAAAGTCGGCGCTGCTGAATTTAGTCAACCGTTGCCAATACCTGCTTATTTACTTTTCTCCAAAATACTGTTTTTACTTCATCTGAAAGCTTACATTAGCGCGTAGGTACAGCGTTCGTTTCCATAATGATTCAAAACATTTTCATCGATGCCGCACTTCAACGGTCTTGAAATATACTAACGTGGTGAATCAGTTATATTATGTCGATTATTCATGTAGAATGCTTTCTTAGATAAAAGTGTTCATTAAAGAATAGTATCTAACGCGCGTGTCTTTACAAAAATGTGTTAATCGTACCCGCAAACCAATTGATAGTTGTGTGATTCAGTCAATTGGTTCGCCACTCGAAGCATAATGTACAATCCGCGCTTCTTAGCAGCATATGACAATGCGCGGATGTGCTCATTCAACTGGCGCTCCACGAATGTCTGTCATATAATATACCCGTATGCACTAGCTTCCCTCGCGCGGTGTCACCCACGTAGATCCCGTTCCCGTCACAACGTCACAATTAAAAATTTTACACCATATTTTAATCTTGGATAACATAGCTTTCTGAAAGTGAAAGAATTTTTGTAATCAGCTCAGTAGTTCCGGAGCCTATACAATCAAACGAACAATCAAATCTTTCATCCGTGTCATATTAGTATTGATGCAAGATTCTAACGTGCAATAACATTATGAGCAGAGGTCCCCCGATAGTTTTTGTTTTTTTTCGGACGGACATATGTAGTTAGCCCTGAGGCTTTTGCTATTTCACCGGGCAAAGGTCCCCCGATAGACTTAACCAAATATTAGCATAAAAGTTGTCTTTAAAATGTGTTTAAAGAATGGAGCCGATTGCATATTTCCATTGTCAAACACTAAACTTCAAAAGGAATCTAAAGGTTAATCGTTATGGGCTGGCAACATTTTGAAAATAATTCAATATTATTTTTGAAATATGAAATATTTAAATAGTGATAATAATGGTAATAGTGGAAGATAATGAAGAGGTATTGGCAGCGTGGCGTGGCATTGTCGCATGTGTCGGGAGTGCGTCAGGTCTGCGGGCGGTGGGGCGAGGGTCGGAGAGTGACGGGCGCGTGTCGCAGGTCGCCGTCGCCCGAGCCCATCTACTCCACGGACGGCAAGCGGCTCAACACGCGCGAGTACCGCACGCGCCGCAAGCTGGAGGAGGAGCGCCACCGCCTCGTGCAGCGCATGCAGCAGATCAACCCCGAGTTCAAGCCGCCGCCCGACTACAAGTCAGTACTCCTACCTATGGCTAAGGCGTCGGACTTGCATTCGTGATGATATTGTTCGAGTTGGTTCACTGTAATTAAATGATTTAAAAAAGGATGGCAAGCATCTGTTCTTTGTAAAATTAATAAAAAGTAACTTACGTAATGCTAGAACGCAATGCAATAATGAACAGTCTTAGTAATATAAAATGAACGAGTGCGTTTAGTCCACGTTATTAGTTAACAACACTGCCTCTCACCCGCAGGCCGCCCATTATCCGCGTGCACGACAAGGTGATGATCCCGCAGGAGGAGCACCCCGACATCAACTTCGTGGGGCTGCTCATCGGGCCCAGAGGGAACACGCTTAAAGGTATGCACTCGATACTAATTGTTTGTTTTAATCCTTATTTACTTACCACTTTAGCTAAATAAATCAGTATCAAATTAAGTTATGACGTAGCTATTTGTAATTTCAAGCAATTTTTTAAGTTACTTTTTCGTACTTATAAAATAGTTAGTCAGCCACGAGGTTTTCGTTACTCACCGCGGATAAAAGTGTCCGTGCAATCGAATTTACAATATTAATCGAATGCTGCTTATAACATATATTAGACGTTGTTTTGCTCATCGTCGTGTTTGTCGCACCGCAGCGATGGAGAAGGAGACGGGCGCCAAGATAATAATCCGCGGCAAGGGCTCGGTGAAGGAAGGCAAGGTGGGGCGCAAGGACGGGCAGCCGCTGCCCGGCGAGGACGAGCCGCTGCACGCCTACATCACCGCCACCAACGCGGACTGCGTCAAGAAGGCCGTGGAGAAGGTGAGTGCGTTCCTACGATGTGGAACGAGGTGACAACGCAATCCGGAACACCGGATCCAATAATCCAACACGGAGCCGTTGTTTTCATATGGTGGTGGCAAAATAAAAGCGCTGTCGTGTGAGTCGTTTGACTAGCTCGCCGTAGCAACACGTGTCGTTACCTGTTCGCTCAGTTCAATCAGTTTGTGATTCGTTCGAGTCCAAAACTTATGTGTTATAGTTGTTTTCTCAAAGGTAACAATTTTTTTGTATTTGTTTATTAATATTCGGTCTGAATTTAAATAAAGATATCATTTTTTTACGTTTTAAACTTAATGTTTACAATATGCCTGAAAAAATAAATTAATATGATGAAAAGGAATGATTACATTCAAGTGCGTGCTATATAACGGTATAAAAGTAAAATACATAATATGCAGAAGCAGAAGCATGTACCTGTAGGTACATGCTTCTTCATACATGCTATTAAATTTTACAGTTTTTTTTGCAACTATTTGTCTTAATAATTTTGTTCGGTATAAGCTAGGCTTGCAACGAATAGTATATTCGGTAGTATACCGAATATTCGGCGAGCCCCCTGACCGAATAGCCGAATATTAGGCAAAAGTATTCGGCCGGATTTTAGCGCCAAAACTTGTACAGACGTAATTGTTCCCCACTCGTTTGTTCGGTACCTACTCACCGCCCGCAGTTGCTCTGCACGGTATATTGCTAAAGCACTGCATGTTTAGACAAGTTTCTTCTAAATTTAATTTATGAAAATAAATCAAATGCATGGAAAAAAATCTCTTACTTTTATAATACAGAAGATGATTATGTACCTGTTTTATATACCAATTACTACTTAAATGATTACAAGAGAAATTAAAATATGAATACATATATGGGTAATGAATATTTTTTTTCATTTTACCAATTTTTTTAATGGAAACCATTATTAATCGCCAACTTCTACGGTATCTAGAGGAACACCAGCTAATTAGTGACCGCCAATATGGATTCCGTCAGGGTCGGTCAGCTGGTGATCTTCTAGCCTACCTGACCCATCGTTGGGCGTTGGCGATTGAGAGCAAGGGGGGAGGCCATGGCTGTGAGTCTGGACATTGCGAAAGCCTTCGATCGGGTGTGGCACAAGGCGCTTCTTTCCAAGCTTCCTTCTTACGGGCTGCCCGAGAAACTTTGCAGATGGATTGCCAGCTTCCTCATGGAGCGCAGCATCAAGGTCGTTGTCGACGGTTCATGCTCCGACTCTATGCCCATGAATGCTGGCGTCCCACAAGGCTGTGTGCTTTCGCCAACCCTGTTTCTTCTGCACATCAATGACATGTTACAATCAGATAACATTCATTGCTATGCAGATGACAGTACGGTAGATGCCTCCTACTTTGGCCGCTCCAACATTTCTCGGGCACACGTCCTTGAGGGTCGGAACAAACTTGTGTCTGAAATTGAGACTACCCTAGACCAAGTCTCAAATTGGGGCCATCGTAACTTGGTCAAGTTCAATCCCCAAAAGACACAGGTTTGCGCGTTTACTGCGAAAAAGGCTCCCATTGTCATACCTCCTCACTTTCAAAGCACTCCCCTTAATATCAGCCAGAGTATTGGGATTCTCGGCGTCGACGTCGAGAGTGACGTCAAATTTCGCGGTCATCTGGAAGACAAGGCTAAATTAGCCTCCAAAAAGCTGGGTGTCCTCGGCAAAGCCAGGCAGTATTTCACGTCGGCGCATCGCCTTCAATTGTATAAAGCGCAAATACGGCCGCATATGGAATACTGCTGCCATCTCTGGTCCGGGGCACCACAATATCAGCTTCTTCCTTTTGATCGCGTTCAACGTCGCGCAGCTCGAATCATCGCCGGCGACGAGGTTCCCACTAATCGGCTTGATCCTCTTACCTTGCGGAGAGACGTAGCGTCTCTTTGTATTCTCTACCGCATTTATCACGGGGAGTGCTCTGAGGAATTGTTCGAACTCATACCTGCCGCTGCTTTCCGCCTTAGATCCACTCGCCAGAACTTCCACCAACATCACCTGGATGAATGGTTGTCCTCCACCGTGCGTTTCTCGAGAAACTTTTTACCGCGCACGACCTCTCTGTGGAATCAATTAAAAGCGGAGGTATTTCCGATCCGGTATGACATGGCAACCTTCAAGAAGCGAGCCTATTCCTTTCTTAAAGGCCGGCAACGCACTTGCGACTCCTCCGGTGTTGCGAGTGTACATGGGCGGCGGTGATCACTTACCATCAGGTGACCCACTTGCTCGTTTGCCTCCCTCTTCTATAAAAAAAAAAAAAAAAAAAAATTATCTCCCTATAACAAAATATATTACTTAAGTATTCGGTATTCGGCCGAATTATATGTAGATATCGGCCGAATATAATAAAAGCAGCCGAATACCCAATAGTAACCGAATATTCGTTGCAAGCCTAGTATAAGCGTATCGTTTTTATTTGACACTTTATTGACGGTTCATGTTTAAATGAAAAGGAAACCAAGTAATCGTGGATATTTCAATCCGGCCTCCGGCCCCGGCCGGATTGAAAATGACGCCGGTAATCTCTGCTCACGGGGGTGTTGTGCGCAGATCAAGGAGGTGATCCGGCAAGGCGTGGAGGTGCCGGAGGGACAGAACGACCTGCGCCGCATGCAGCTGCGCGAGCTGGCGCAGCTCAACGGCACGCTGCGCGAGCACGACGCCGCGCGCTGCGCCAACTGCTCCGCCACCGACCACAAGACCTGGCTCGTGAGTACCGAACACTCACACTCACACTGACACACACTCACACTCACACTGACACATGCAGCTCAACGGCACGCTGCGCGAGCACGACGCCGCGCGCTGCGCCAACTGCTCCGCCACCGACCACAAGACCTGGCTCGTGAGTACCGAACACTCACACTCACACTGACACACACTCACACTCACACTGACACATGCAGCTCAACGGCACGCTGCGCGAGCACGACGCCGCGCGCTGCGCCAACTGCTCCGCCACCGACCACAAGACCTGGCTCGTGAGTACCGAACACTCACACTCACACTGACACACACTCACACTGACACATGCAGCTCAACGGCACGCTGCGCGAGCACGACGCCGCGCGCTGCGCCAACTGCTCCGCCACCGACCACAAGACCTGGCTCGTGAGTACCGAACACTCACACTCACACTGACACACACTCACACTCACACTGACACATGCAGCTCAACGGCACGCTGCGCGAGCACGACGCCGCGCGCTGCGCCAACTGCTCCGCCACCGACCACAAGACCTGGCTCGTGAGTACCGAACACTCACACTCACACTGACACACACTCACACTCACACTGACACATGCAGCTCAACGGCACGCTGCGCGAGCACGACGCCGCGCGCTGCGCCAACTGCTCCGCCACCGACCACAAGACCTGGCTCGTGAGTACCGAACACTCACACTCACACTGACACACACTCACACTGACACATGCAGCTCAACGGCACGCTGCGCGAGCACGACGCCGCGCGCTGCGCCAACTGCTCCGCCACCGACCACAAGACCTGGCTCGTGAGTACCGAACACTCACACTCACACTGACACACACTCACACTGACACATGCAGCTCAACGGCACGCTGCGCGAGCACGACGCCGCGCGCTGCGCCAACTGCTCCGCCACCGACCACAAGACCTGGCTCGTGAGTACCGAACACTCACACTCACACTGACACACACTTACACTGACACATGCAGCTCAACGGCACGCTGCGCGGCTTTAGGAATCCTGCCCCACGCCCACAGGAATTCAGTCGAACACGTCGCCAGACTTGGCCATTCGCCCTCCGTGTCTTGACAAGAGGGCATTCTGTTTAATGAAAACTATGTGTTTGTCTAGACAGACTGTGATAGTAGTCCTACTACTTTTTTACATTCTACAAACTATATGTGACAATATATAAACTCTTCCAAAACTGGAATATGCTAAACAAATGTTATACAGTAAGTCGGACGTTGCAAGCTTATGAATTGAAGACGTGAGTGGATGAAGGTGATAAGTCACAAAATCATAATTTCGTGTAAATCGAGTTTAAAGTTTCACTTTTATTTTTTTAAATAAGTCGCTACGAAACAGATTTTTAAATTAAACTATGATGCCAAGTTGTGTAAACAACCTGAAATATTAATGGTACGAAAGCAATTAAACAAATTAATATTTTTTATTATATAATTTCTAAAAAAACTACACATAACTCCTTCTTCCATAAACAAAAGTCAACTTTTCTGCACTTTTAGTTAGGTTTTAAAGTAAGAATGTAAGTTGTACTGTCTTAATTATAATATAAGTATTATATTTTACTTTACTTATATAATATTATATTGTTTTAGACACTATTTGGTATATCCCACACATGTTCGAAATTTATTTAGTGATTCCTTAAGTTTTTTACGTTATACTTATTAGCGTTACTGCGTATTTCTGAGGTGTTCTTCCGATTTGTTTTGGTTTTGCATATTAATATCTCAGAATCTTCACGTTCGTGTTGGTTACTAGTAGAAAGAATAATTAATTTTGCCTTGTACTGCTTGCTCACTTACATTACAAGAACGAAAGGCTTTCCGTAAATAAAATAGCATCACTACCCAAAGGAATGTTCTAGCATGACCGAATGGTTAAGGCATTAGTGGCTATACATAAGACGGTCGGTAGTGTAAATATATTAAGCTCAATTCAAAATAATCAAAATTTTTAAAATGTAAATACGGGCGGTGTCATCGTATAAAAATTTAATTCCAAATGCAACTTTGGACATATTTGTCTTGTTAAGTATTATCGATAGATGGCATCTGATCTACGTGTTACCGTGTTAGACGTGTTATAAAGAGGTTGATAAATTTTAACGACCGGTTGGGTTCCACTGTGGCCAAATGGTCTAGGCATTAGAGGCTAAGTATACCTAAGATGCAAGTTCAAATCCTGCCGGTGGTGTAAATTTATTAATGTTTTAACTTTTAATTTTAACTAAAAGAAACTAACACTTAACACCATGTTTTTTTAAGCTTATCCTTGTAATCATCATGGATTCTTTTCCGTTCGCAGCAAACAATTCACGTTTGTTGTACGGGAGCCCCCCTTAAATAATTGTTATATATTTTTTAGTAAATTAAATACATAATTTCTCAAAATTTCAACTGTCAAGCTATCGCGGTTCTTGGGATACAGCCTGGTGACAGACAAATAGACAGCGAAGTCTTAGAAACAGGGTCCCGTTTTTACCCTTCGGGTACGGAACCCTAAACATGCGCGATAATGTGACCGAATGAGAATCAAAATAACTAAATGTCGTGAATAAATGAATGTGATATGCATGTCACATAACACCTTAATTCATGAAAAAGTGACATCGCGTCTTTCAACCATCGCAAGCTGAGTGGAAGAAGGTGCTATGTACGTACATATCACTTTCTTCCACGAAAGAAAAACAAAGTCTTTACTTTATTTATCTGGAAGAGGGTGATATGGGCCCATATCTCTTTCATCCAGTGCCATTTTCAAAGTTAACTGTACATAACACCTTTTTCAACATATTATTTTGAAAAATAAGCCTTAAATCGACGGTTTAAGGCCAGTAGTCTGTAGTCATTGACATTTCAAGCTCATCTATGCAAAAAAACACAAAATCTCAAAAATGCGACATATCACCTTCATCAACTCATGTCTTTAATTAACAAGTGTATATTCGTGGTGTCCGATCATTTGACAAAAAACAAATAACAAATTTTCATTTGAAAAATAACATTTGACAAAATTATACTTGATTAATTTATTATTTTACAAACTATTATTTAATAAACTACTCATTAGACAATATATTTACAAAAAAAAAGTATTATGCTAAAACATTAATTTACAAATTGATTATGTTTTAACCATGTTAGTTGGTAAAACAACGTTATGCATAAATAACATTTGACAAAATGCATTGCTTGGTAAATATTTTATGAACCAAAATCTACGTTAATAAAACAATCTTTCTTACACAGAAGAAGGTATATCATTTAACATGTGTAGGGTCAACTGAAGCAATGGCTGGTTAGGTTAGGTTAGAACTGCGACCACAACGTACGAGCCAAGCGAGAGTGCCGCGGCAGCGGCCGGCGGGTGCCAGTGTTTTTTTTCTACTACTTAGTACTTAACTTTCTATGGAATTTGTATTAATACAAAATTATTACTTGCCTATAAATAATCTGTCCAAGATGAAAATTGCAACCATGCAATTTAATATTTTCAAAATATTGTTCGCAAGCTTAAATATTGGTTAGAAATTAGTTATTTTTAAAAACTAATAATTTATCTTCTAACTTTTTGTACAATCACCAATTTGGCAAACGAATTATTTAGTCATGAGATTATTATTAAAATAATATTTTAACAGTTTAATTATTTCCTAAGTAAAACATTTGCGAAATCTGTATTATGTCAAATGATTGTTTTTAAAGTAATATGTTTGCGAAATGAAAGTTTGTCAAATGATAAGTTTTTCAAACGTTGTTTGTAAAATGATTTTTTGTCATACGTTTTTTGTTAAGCAATAGTAAACGGTATATCCATTCACCCTGTGTAAGATCCTATTTTTACTTTTATGGTCACTTGTGGTTACCGTAGCTCGCCAAGGGAAAAACGAGACCAGTTGAAGTCTAATATTCTTTATTCATATAGACACATTTAAAATATTTTTAGTAATGTTCTTATGATGCGTCCTTTTCTTTTACTACCACCAGTTATGGACGTGGCAACACTGAGAAGAACGGGCGAGAAACTCAGAGGAATCCTTTTTTAAATAAATGATGAATATATACTTATATAAAGGTAGAACACAGTATTCCAACGTAGCATACAGACTCTCAGCGCTTACAATAAGCATAGACTTCAACATCCACTTCAACCGACCTCCGGACTCCGGTATACAAAATAATAGAATATATGTAGAGCAATAAGACTGATCCCAATGCTAAGGAATAGTCAATCTCCCGAGGCGCTCTACTCCGTTACGAGTTATACCATTTTATTCGTTAGTTTGTTCGATATTTTAGTCGTTGTGTATTTTTCAATCTGTGACAACTGTGACGTTGAGTGTTGACAATGTAGCATGTCTGCGTTCCTCAGTGCCCGGACAAGCCGAACGTGACGAACAGCATCGTGTGCTCGTCGTGCGGCGGCGCCGGACACATCGCGCGCGACTGTCGCGCCAAGCGGCCCGGACACGGCACGCTCGGACACTCCGCCAACAAGGTAACGGGACCCACGCCGGACACGGTTTTATTGCTTCCGAATGTACCAAAAATCTAATATATAATAATGTGCCTTTTAACGTTGTGAACGGTTCCATACAAACCTGCACATTGAATATCGCCGTTGATCGCTCACTTCATGCCCTGGACCTAAAAGGCGGGTGCCCTCAGGTGCACGTCGCTTAGACCTTGGCCGGATTCTTGGAAGTTAATTTTGTGCCATTAAGGCATCTTAAATAATGTGTACATTTGTCATATATCGATCGACGGACGGACGGACGGATAAGAGACGGATATAAAATTTGTGAGATCAAATAATATAAACATTAAATTATATTTTTGTTAAATTTAGTCTCACACTTTGTAATTCTGACAAGTGCCAGCGTACGTAAATACCTAAGTGCGGAATAATGTTCATGATTGAGCTGTGTGTCCGCAGGCTAAGATCGACGAGGAGTACTTGTCGCTGATGGCGGAGCTGGGCGAGGCGGGGGGCCCCGCGCCCCCGCGCCGCGCCGCCCACTCGCTGTTCCCGCTCACGCAGCAGCCCGTGCGCGCCATCATGGCGCCGCCCGGTAACTATACTGTATACTATTGAGATCGACGAGGAGTACTTGTCGCTGATGGCGGAGCTGGGCGAGGCGGGGGGCCCCGCGCCCCCGCGCCGCGCCGCCCACTCGCTGTTCCCGCTCACGCAGCAGCCCGTGCGCGCCATCATGGCGCCGCCCGGTAACTATACTGTATACTATTGAGATCGACGAGGAGTACTTGTCGCTGATGGCGGAGCTGGGCGAGGCGGGGGGCCCCGCGCCCCCGCGCCGCGCCGCCCACTCGCTGTTCCCGCTCACGCAGCAGCCCGTGCGCGCCATCATGGCGCCGCCCGGTAACTATACTGTATACTATTGAGATCGACGAGGAGTACTTGTCGCTGATGGCGGAGCTGGGCGAGGCGGGGGGCCCCGCGCCCCCGCGCCGCGCCGCCCACTCGCTGTTCCCGCTCACGCAGCAGCCCGTGCGCGCCATCATGGCGCCGCCCGGTAACTATACTGTATACTATTGAGATCGACGAGGAGTACTTGTCGCTGATGGCGGAGCTGGGCGAGGCGGGGGGCCCCGCGCCCCCGCGCCGCGCCGCCCACTCGCTGTTCCCGCTCACGCAGCAGCCCGTGCGCGCCATCATGGCGCCGCCCGGTAACTATACTGTATACTATTGAGATCGACGAGGAGTACTTGTCGCTGATGGCGGAGCTGGGCGAGGCGGGGGGCCCCGCGCCCCCGCGCCGCGCCGCCCACTCGCTGTTCCCGCTCACGCAGCAGCCCGTGCGCGCCATCATGGCGCCGCCCGGTAACTATACTGTATACTATTGAGATCGACGAGGAGTACTTGTCGCTGATGGCGGAGCTGGGCGAGGCGGGGGGCCCCGCGCCCCCGCGCCGCGCCGCCCACTCGCTGTTCCCGCTCACGCAGCAGCCCGTGCGCGCCATCATGGCGCCGCCCGGTAACTATACTGTATACTATTGAGATCGACGAGGAGTACTTGTCGCTGATGGCGGAGCTGGGCGAGGCGGGGGGCCCCGCGCCCCCGCGCCGCGCCGCCCACTCGCTGTTCCCGCTCACGCAGCAGCCCGTGCGCGCCATCATGGCGCCGCCCGGTAACTATACTGTATACTATTGAGATCGACGAGGAGTACTTGTCGCTGATGGCGGAGCTGGGCGAGGCGGGGGGCCCCGCGCCCCCGCGCCGCGCCGCCCACTCGCTGTTCCCGCTCACGCAGCAGCCCGTGCGCGCCATCATGGCGCCGCCCGGTAACTATACTGTATACTATTGAGATCGACGAGGAGTACTTGTCGCTGATGGCGGAGCTGGGCGAGGCGGTCCACTATCTGTACCCATGCGCGCCATCGTGGCGCCGCCTGGTAACTATACAGTTTGTTCGGGTCTTGCCTGAAACTAAAAGTTTACTTTGTGTGTTGGAAAACATTTTATTCACGATTTTTTTTTATCTTCATATTTAAAATTTTCTCTGTTATACCAAATTTAAAAACTAGGTGAACTTTAAAAATCAATTAGGTCACTTTGGATTTTCAGTCTAAAACGAATTTGTAAAAATGACAGAATTTGGTTGTTTAAAAAGATTTTAAAAAGAAATTCATTGTAATTTAGGATTTTATATTTAGTACATTTTTAAAGAGCACCGACACCTTGGTACGCCACCCGACTCAGATTTACTTCGTTAGACGGAGTAATTCTGAGTCGGATTGTTCTATATAACATTACATAATATTATATAGAACATGGTTATTTAGTATCTCTTTCTAAGAGAGGGCTCTTAGAAAGAGATACTAAATAACCATGATCAATAAAATGAATTATCTATGTTTGTCTTTTATTTGTTTTTACTAACCATCTTATCAAACACTCTCGCGGTTACCCTACTAATAAACCAACCAGTGAGGGAGACAGCGTAAGACAAATGAGTTCTTTTTCGGCTCGCTTTTTGGTTACATTTTGAAAAAAGCGATAATTACCGATGTAAATATATATATATATATATGTCACCGGAAAATAATAAGAATCGTACACTAACGAGGTTTCGGGTGGTTAAAAAAAACCCTAAACCTAAACCAATGTGGTCCAACAGGACCTATTGAAGATAAAGTTTTTTGTTTTGTTACAACAATAGCATATTGTTGTGGCACGGAAGTTGATCAACTTACCATTCGTATTATTTCCCGGACACATATACATAACAAGTTCGTTGCTATACCTCTGCGTGCACTGAGCTAGCGAGTGTTGCAGGCGCCGAGTTCCCCCCGCCCCCGCCGCCGCCCGCCGCCTCCCCCGCGCCCTGGCTCGGTGAGTACTTGCACAGACATGTTGGGAACATTATATATTTCTGTTATTTGAGTTGAATTGAACAACGTGGTGTTTGTGTGCCAGGCGGAGCGGGCGCGCAGCCCCCGCCCCCCGGCGCGCTGCCCCCGCCGCCCCCGCCGCACCCCGCGCCCCACCACCAGGTACCTGATACACTATACTATTGCTACATTTTTTCTTTGCCATTAAAGTGCTTGCGCTTGACCACTATCTCAACTGATGTTAAGTAAAGATCGGGTCTAGGATGGGCCGCGCAAACCCATGAGAAAATGACATGCGTCATTACTCATTATACTTATTACTAACCGACCTTGTAACGATTAATGGAAATGTTTATTTTTGAAAAATAACTCAAATTTGACAAAATTTTATTATTGGGTGACTCTTGGCATAGCGGTCATGCTCATCATTGTAGGTCACTTCTTGTGAAACATTTGACGGCTCGCTTACATTTTATTTATTTTATTTGATACACAAAATACATTACAATCAGAATAAAAAATATCTTAAAACTACATTTAGACCTAAATTGAAAAATACACTATGTGCATACTACATAAACTAGATAAAAAAATATATTATCAATGCGAAGGGAGAAATGGCCTCCCTGACGTTTGCTCGTCTAGCGCACTCATACAAGGGGCATCCACTGCCGCTTTTATTTGATCCGTCCACCTCATGAGAGACCTTCCTCGTTACTCATTACGTTCCACATATTCATATGAGATCAGTTTACATCGAAAATGTATTAACTAGCATGACACAGACTTTAATTATGTATATCTTGTTTGTTGGAAATAACGAACAACAACTTAGTAACGGTAGAATGTTGCCTCGTGTTTCTCAGATCTAAACTACACACCGCGATATTTCAATCATTGTTTATAATGTGCAGGACTTTTTACCGTCACAGTATTACTATCAAAACGTAACATGAACGTTTTATAATTCCCGCAAGGAGACGGCAATGATTATGAGCTCTATATGCAATATAAGATCATTGAGGTTGTATACAAACACGGTTTCTACATGTATTATGTTTCAACATTGAAAGGAATGACGATGACGATATACGGGCGTCGTTTAAATATTTTATTCCAAATGCAACTTTGGTCGTGATCAAAAATGTTGATCATTACCGATAGATGGCACTAGCGTTCCACTTAGAGACGTGTTATAAAAGAGATTGATACATTTCGACGATCGGTTGGGGTCCACGGTAGCCGAATTGGTTAAGGCATTAGGGACTATATCTAAGGTGCAGGTTCAAGTCTTGCCGGTGGTCGAAATTTATTCATCAGACTTTTCAAATTTAATAAGTGGTAAACTTTTCCGTAAAGTATTCAAAAAATTTAAAATGTATCAATAATTTTTACAGAATGATGGCAAGATGGGTCCTCCTAACCTGCCTCCCGGTGCGCCTCCCAATATGCCGCCCGGCATGCTGCCGAACATGCCGCCGAATATGCCGCCCAACATGCCTCCTAACATGCCGCCGCCGCCGCCAGGTTAGCACACGCACTTACAATCAACATTATGTGATTGTGTGAATGAATTTTATAGTTTTACTATTGCTTTAATAGGTAAAATAAAAATACACGTCCTAACATTTTAATCAGATGTAATGCGGGTATTTACGCTGCCAGAAGGCGCTACTTAGATGAACAGTCTTTTTGACAGAGCTCTCAAAACATTTTTTTTTGTTTTAATAAAAACCATTACTAATTACTAAAGATTGAACGCGCTTTGACGGGTGCCGGGGCCTGAAGGCTCAGCGCTGCCACCTCGTGGTCGCACGTGGTTTAGGAAAACCCTCATTCCGTTATCACTTGGTGCCTCGTTGTTTTATAGCCATTCTCACCTCGTAAATATATGCTATCCATAGTATGATGTCAGGTTAGCTTCGCTCTAGCCTTTGCCCAATAGACGCGGCTCTTATTAGCTTGGAGCGATTCGAGCTCTGTCGTCTCTTTAATACAGTTCGTATTATAGGATAGTTAGTGTAATTATATCGCAATGACGTGAAGATATGTCTATTGAGCTGCCTATATTGCTTCATCATCTGGAATCTGAAGCATCATCGTACATCATTCGGCATGAGTTCTCGGGTATGATCGGATAGTTTTAATCATAGTCCCGGGTGGGAATCGAACCCAGAACACCAGGTCTCAGCGGCAACCGTACATGATGCATGATAGAATTCGCCCTATTTATATGAAACAGTCACACGATAGTATATATAACATCATACAATGTCGGGCAGGTATGATGGGCTGGCGCGGCGGCTACAACCCTCCCCCGTGGGGCGCCCCCCCGCCCTTCCTGGCGCCCCCCCCGCCGCCCCCGCCGCAGCGACAGGACTGAGGCCCGGCGCCACACGGGCGCTCGCCCACGGAGGGACCCGACGCGGAGGAGGACAGCGTTTAGAACATTAAGGCTTTTTAAATATACGCATCAAACGATGCATAATGCATTGCGTTTGTGATCGACTGTTTTATTTAGTCACATGAAAGTGGCTCGTCTCATTTGTACAAATACGTTTGATATGTACGAAGACTACATTATTTGACTCGCATCTTCTAACTGTGATTTGTAATTTTCAATTTGAGACCTTCATTTCTGGTCTACGTTTGTTAAACTATTACTTTGTGTGGCAAATGATCGAAAGCACTTTACACTGCTTTCGGTAAAATATAAACGATCCACACATGTTGTACCCCTTGTGTTAATCATAACTTATAAAATTTGATTGTTCTTACTTGTCGCCAACACACACCTTACCTCCATTAAATATAAGTTTGGAGTATCACGATAAGTAAGATTCATACCAACGGGCACGACAACACATCTAACTACGATGTAAGACGCGATAGCACTAAAGAAACAAGGAAATGAATATAAGATATTATAAAATGTACTTTAATATTGGCATGTGTCGGGACCGCTCTCGTACAAACGTGTACATCGATTTATTGACATTTCATGTAAATACACTTTGAGAACCTAACGTTTTGTTTCATTTATTCGTTTTTGCGTAATTTATGAGGTCGTATGTTTGTACCCAGCGTCGCCAGCACCCGGCGCCGGTACACACACACACACACACTCGCCTCCATAGATGTAAGAATATAAAAGATTGGAGTTGTGGGCGTGGCCCGTGTCGCCATTACCTGCACAGAAGTGCAGAAAACGAATTCCTTGTGTGAGTCACTCGGCATCGGTTGCGCAAGTAAGTCAAGACGCTTTTTGTAGTAAAATGCCGGCTTGTGCAATATAACATGCAGTAATCGCAGTGATATTGTTAATTCAAGTAATAGCGGAAACACTTTTCACAGGTAATAAGACCATTTTGAAAAATAAATATTAAACAATAACCGTTTCTATGCGATAAAGTTTTTAGTGTACTGTGTAACATTATTCTATTAGGTATAATATATTCTGTCAGTGTATAAAGATATGTGTGTTTGATCATCTCTAAAAGATCTGAATCTCAGACTAATTAAATTACTTACTGGCGCTCTCTTCGACGTCGACGTCAAGGACCACGTCTGTATTGAGTTGTCGCCGTACACTGTCAAGTAGATCAACTTACTAGTTAGTTGATGAACTAATGAGATTTCTGGTGGTTAAAAAAAAAACCTAAACCCAAACCAATCTAGTTCAACTAAAGTTGTAAATTTAACGTTTACTTCCCGTTGTCCCAGTTAGCGGAATGTACGTTATGGGGACAACGGGAAATAAATTGAATCACGTCACGCATATTTTTATGGAACAAACTACACGATATAACTCTCTCGTCATAGAGGACGTAAAATCTACCACCTCAAACACAACCATCAGCAAGACGACCAGCCACCGCAAGCAGCACCCGTTCACGAGTATGACGTGTGAGCACACAGCCATCGCCTCCCTCACCATATTAGAGGGAAGGAGGCGACCCGACTCACGTCGCCACCGCAAACAATAACAAACAAACGGAGCATGACGAACTCACTGACAATAGAATTTGTGGAGTCCATAATAATAATAAAAAAAATATACTCAACATAGCATGTTTCAATACAAGTGAGTTTATACAAATTAAAATATGTAACCATTTTATGAATACTTTAAAAAATACAATTATAACATATAGGTACTTATTGTGAGAATGACTTTGTTTTACTGCTTGCACCATGCAGTTTTATCATTAACTAGCGACCCGCCCCGGCTTCGCACGGGTACAATACTGATAATTATACTACATAATGTCTTTAAACCTCTAACAAACGGGCGAAATTTGGTCAAAACAAACAGAAACAAATGAATATAGGTACCTACTAAAACTCAGTGAAATAAGTAGGTGGGTATACTTTAATCGTATGAAATACCTATACTCTTCAGGACTAACAATACAACAAACACTAAATGAATAGGTATTCAAGTATCTATCCATCATAGTTACAACGAACACAAAACAAAAAATTTGCCCTATAATTCTTAAGGATCGAGCGCGCATAATCGCATTCGGCCTACCTCCGTAGCGTAGCGGTAATTGGCTCGCTTTAAATCTCGGAGGTCGTGGGTTTGATCCCCACACCGGACATGAAATCTTTGTGTAAATTCTAAGATTTCTTTCCGGGTCTGGTTGGTTGAGGGACTACCCTCCGTGCCTCGGAAAGCACGTTAAGCCGTTGGTCCCGATTGTTATAACATCATCTATAATAATCGTATATCAAGGAAGGGGCAGCAGCGTTTCCTTGTGTGTTACAACATAATTCTGCGGTCACCAAACCCGCCTGCCAAACGTGGTGACTATGGCAATACCCTCCCTCGGGAGGAGGCCCATGTTCAGCAGTGGACGATATACGTGCTGATGATGATGATGACCTACTAAAACTCAGTGATATAAGTAGGTGGGTATACTTTTATCGTATGAAATACCTATACTCTTCAGGACTAACAATACAACAAACACTAAATAAATAGGTATTCAAGTATCTATCCATCATAGTTACAACGAACACAAAACAAAAAATTTGCCCTATAATTCTTAAGGATCGAGCGCGCATAATCGCATTAGGCCTACCTAAAACACGCGCTGTTATTTTGCGATAACTTCTAAGTTATTCATTAAAAGTATATAGTGTAGGGGTAAAATAATCTGCATGAAATGCTTAAGAATATTAACTCAATTAAAATGATAAGGATAAATACTGAATCCGTCTGATTAGCTTTACAATTACCGCATTAGAAATTATCATTTTTCTAAGATATAATGGATATAGCAAGTTAACCTTGAAAGATAGACATATGCTATCGCAGACTTTTTTGTAGATCTAAAAGAGAAGAATATTTGCCACCATACATTGTTTTGTTATATCTCATAGGGTTTAGGCAGCGTTTTCGTTGAAAGCTCAGCTAATTTTTTCCGACACCTCTGACAAATATCAATATATATTAGTCAAATGTACACATAAACTAAACAAATCATATACGTAAACCTTCCGGAAGAATCGTTCTATCGATTGGTAACATCCGCATGAAAATCAATGTAGTAGTTTTTGAGTTTATCGCGAACAGACAGACAGACGCGGCAGGGGACTTTGTTTATAATATGTAGTGATGTAGTGATAGCGGTCGCCCGCGGCTCCGTGCGGATGTCGGTTACCGCTGCAAAAAGCCTACCCAGGAAAGGCACGGTCAGCAAAATGATTCCCAGGTCAATTCACGGACACCGACATAAACATCGACAACGCAGTCATTATCCGCAGGCTGCACAGATTGTCTTTCTGTGGATGTTGTTAATGATGAAAATATAATTAATGATGTAATTAATAGGCATTTTAGGGATTAGGCATTTTAGGCATTTTCAAAGCTCTGAAAAGAACTGTTGTTTAGCTCTGAGAAGATTGATTAGCTCTGAGAAGAACTTTTGCGTAGGTGTAGTTTTAAGAACGAAATATAAAAAAAATCGCACGAAAATTATTAGACTTCGCAACGGGCCGTGCAGCAGAAATCGTAATATTTTAATTTCGCCATAACTTCAAAACCAAACGTCCAATTTTAATCATTCAAAGACCAAATATTATCTACATAAACTGTACTTAGTGATGAAATAATTTATTTTGATAAGGATTAATAGCATGAGTAAAATAAACGCGTTAAAATGTAGTCCAAAAAAAATTCAAGATTTCTAAACAAAAAAATGGTCGTTGTGCCTCACTCGACATAGATAGGTATAGTGTGTCGCGGACTTTTTTGTAGATATTTATAAGATCTATAATTAATTAGAACATCTTATGGTTCTATCTTTTATAGTTTAGGCAGCGTACGCAAAATAAGTAACTTTTCTGGTTGATTTTTACACCTTGTGTCAGAAAAACCCAAATATCTTACGAAACCCTATTTTTTTCCAAAATAAAATTTAGCCTATGTTACTCGTGAATAATGTAGCTTTCGAATGGTGAAAGAATTTTTTAAATCGGCCCAGTACTTTTTGAGCCTATTCATTACAAACATACAAAAATAGGTACAAATCTTTCCTCTTTATAATATTAGTATAGATATAGTCATTGATTGAGTAATAACCCTTTTTCATTAGGGTATTCTTAACCTAGATTTTAAATTTATTAAGAGGTAAATCATGCACATTGTTGAGACATTCCTCAACATTAAGATGGCAGCGGGGCAAACAAGCACGCGGGGGGATACAACCGGTTGCGGAGGTGGGGCCGCCGGGGTCGTCCGCGCGAGCCGCCGTCACCGCCGCCCGCGCCAGTCAGCTGCAATACGTCTTGACGCACACCCGCGCTCGCGCTTTCTATCACATTGTTATTTCGTAGACGCGACAACACCTTGTAACGATATTCTTTCGAGGATTATAATATAATACAGTCCACTCGTCTTTCCATCATCCTCTGAGCCATCGTAGGATCCTGGTACACGCCATTACACACATATTCTGGGATCTTATTATACATGCGCACACTAAGCCCCACAAAGAATGAACTCGCTGTAAACGGTGGTATAATCATATTAATATATTTAAGGGTTTTCCTAAGGAGTCTATTGAAGCCATAAAACTAAATCCAAAGCACGAATCATAAGCTATTTGGGAATCTAGTCTTGGACGAAATTTCTATACGGCAGCGTATAGTGTGGGATGGAAATGAAATGCACGGTTATGTGGATATTATGTCGCAATGGTACAAAAAGAGATACCATCACCGCCACTTATCGGAAGCTAAATAAGCTCTCGTAATAATGGTCACTGCTATTAACGCCTGGAAAATACAGTTAACCGTAACTGGAGAACAAAGGGCAAACCTCGTAAAGGAATGTTTAGAGTTACTTGATGAGACCGGAATCGAAATAACCTCCTTAACTTTGGACGACTGTCCAGCGAATCTATCTATGGCAAAGGAGCTTGGATGTAGCTACACCGGAAAATATTAAAACGGATTTTAAGCATCCAAGTAATGAGCGCCTTCTATATATTTTTCCAGATCCATGCCCAATGTTAAATTTGGTGAGAAATGCTTTTGAAGCGAATGGATTTTTGGATGATTCAGACAGAAAAATGGAATAGTTTCACGTAAAAGATCTAAACGCTAAGCAAGGAAAAAAAATTGGCTAACAAGCTCAGACGTGCACATACATACTTCAAAAATCAGAAAATGAGAGTGCGCTTGGCGTCCCACCTATTTAGTGTTGTTAATGCACTAGAATTTCGCGATTTCCAAAATGTTAACGGTACTGTAGTTTTCTTGAAAATGATCAACAATCTTTTTGAAGTCTTGAACTCGAGAAGAAACCCATTTCTCCATTCAACAAAGAAACTATTTTCGTTTTTGGACAAAGCTGCAGCGTATTTATTGCAGTTAAAGCTTTTTAATGGAATATGTGGTTAAATCAAGTAGAAAAACTGGGTTTTCGGATTTCTTGCCTGTATTCAAAATGTAAAAGTCATGTATCTGGAGCTTGTGGAGGAATTTAATGCCATATAAAAACTAAAGGTGAAGTCCGAGATCAGAGACGTAGGCCAAGGTAACTGTGTTTTGCTGGAAAAGGTCTTTATTATGCCCATCAGCTACGGAGCACATTACCAACCAACCCGGAAGATATCAATGAAGAAACTTCAATTTTGTCCGCCATCGAATAAGCAATTCAATAAGTCATTCTCTTAATTTGGCTTACACGCAATAACATATATTGCAGGACTAGTAGGTAGCCAACGCTTTACTTAAAAAAAACGTGAAGATTGTGCGCGCTTACTTATAACAGAAGAAAAAAGTAATGCCTAATATTCTTTTATAAATCTGAAAGACAAAGGTGGACACTCATTATTAACTTGTTTATAAAGGCACTGATGGAAAAATACTTAGATACCCGACTGCATTAAAAATGCGGTACCAGAACTATCACGTCGACAAACACTGAATAAATACTTACATTTTATAGAAGAGTGATTCAGGGCCAGATTAAGAAGTCCGGAGACCCTGGGGCAATAAAGGAGAAGAAGCCCCCTGGCCACAACTTAGTTTCCCGCTAAATTAAAAGTATGTACCTACTTTTCAGAATGATTTGAATTCTATAATCTTACTGATTGTCTTATTTTAGTGAACAAGTATAGATGAATAACCGTTATTATAATATTTCAGAACATTAATCATGATGCTACAAACAACTCTAAGTAAAGGCACAACACCGAAAAAATTAATGAAAGAAAAGTTGGAAAGTTTACTCGTCAGAATTTGAAAGATTTTAAATCTTTATTGTGGGGGCCCGCCCCTCTATTATGGAGGCCCCGGGGCAGTTGCCCTGGATGCCCTCCCTCAAATCCGGCCTTGCAGTGATTTGTTGAAATATAACAAAAAATGTTTGAATTAAGAGTTTTATTAGGAAAATAAGAATAATTTTTATACCATCATTTAAGCGATAGAAGGCGTGTCCATGAACTGTCAATGACAGTTCATGGACTCGCCATTACGATAGTAGACTCGGGGCCTGAAGACCTGTCAATTGCTAGTGTCGAAAAACTGAAGTTCGAAACAGGTACTGTACTCCCGAGGGGTACTATGTGGTTGGTGAAAATAAAACGAGAATTGCTTATTATGTAAACTTATTTTTATTACGAAATTGTCTAATTTTAAATTAAATACATCACTTGTCAGTCGCAATACGGTTCGATATGATTGAACGCGAAATCAAAATGTACTAAATGCACAAAATATATCTACAACGCTTTCGCTACAAGAGATTATTGCATAAACGATAATAAACGAGTCGTACACGAAAACAAAATTTAAACTAATAAATACTCTGTGCGGGCGCGAGCTCTCCCGCCGCCACAATAAATAACTTAACGAATAGCACTGAGCCGACAGTGCGTCTCATCATTCTCACCGGTCACCCGGGTCCTCTTATATATACCACTATACTTCATGTATCAAATCTAAATATTTTCCAAAGATAAATTGCATCTATAAATATAAAACTTATCGTTTAGGAAGGCCTTCTTCTCTAACACCTATTGGTTCGACGCTCGGCCGAGCTCGCGAGCGTCGGGACGCGTCCGACACTCGCCGTGTCGGTGGAACACTGTCTCAGCGCACACGCTATGTGTTTGAGAACATTCGAACATTCGCGAGATCATTAGCGCTGTGCGAGCGAGACAGCACGCATCAATGCAGTCACGGTATACCCGAGCCGTCAGTGACGACGCTCGATGTATGAGGGGGAGGGAACTGGGAGGTCCGAGCCTCATCAGGTGGAGGCCTGATGCACTCGGAATATACACAATGTCGAGTTGACTCTCACGTCCACGACTCGTATCCTACATTAATTATATGACGTCTACTTCAGATCTGATGTGAGAATTAGAGAGAGTCCAAAAAATCGTGGACGGTGGGGGTTCGATAAACCATACAAGTAAATGATTAGTAAATGCGATGTTGGCGCCACCTGCCGGCCGACTACTGACTCTTCGGCCGCTACGCTACTCGGCTCATATCACAAAATTTCACTTCAAACCTAAAACTATTCTCAGAATATAATCAGTTCCGAGTGAAAAGCTATACACAAGAATAAATACGAAAACTATTTACTTTTAAATGTTACAAATTATTGGCCAAAAACAGATCACCACAGCCATAGCCTCGGTAAATGTTTCAACATAGACATTTAGACAAGCTATTCGCTTACTTGGCTGTTCATTTAAAGGCTCATTATAAAATGCGACAGATCATTAACGATAGAATCTTCACAAAGATAATACAAAGGTCAAGAAGCGCGCGGGAGTGGGTCCGTACGAAGCGTTGCGCGGAGTGCGACCCGTGTTGTATGAGTACACATGTCATGGCACCATATTGGTTTCCTCTCTTAGTTTTTGTACAATTATTATAGTCATTTTAAACCTAGATTATTTCCAATATAAATCTCGAGAGGATAGATAAATCTACACAAGTAGATCAGTATAGTGTGAGCTACGTGCTAACGACCGGTCACCGCGTCGGTCGACGCCGAACAAACAACAATGCGTATCTCAAGCGATTGTTTTTTTTATGTAAATTAATCCAAAGTGTAATTTTGATTAAAGTATCTATATGAGATAGACATTATTGTTTCCTAAGCGTAGACACATCCTATCCCGATGCTACGGCACGGGTCGTACATTGCACAAGGTGAGGGGGGGGTGCGTGCGAGGAGGGAGTGTGGAGTGGGAGTAGTGGGGGGGGGGGCACTAGTTCACCGCGCCTCCTTGGCGGTGAGCTTCTCGATGAGCTCCTGCAGCGGCGCCAGCTCGCGGCGCTCGATCAGGTTGAACTCCTGGAACAACAAGCATTTAGGTACTTCTATTGCAGTTTATATGTTCGTAATTTCAATGATCAAAATAATATATAGTTTTTTATAATGTTCTCATTGCAGTCAATACTAATTTTACTCAGTACATACAACAACATCCAAGAGAATTGACATTTTATCATACATAAATGTCATCCAAACATACATTTACATCAATAAAAACTGAATAATAATATACTATTTGAGAAACAGTTGCCCTAAATTGCAACAGTGGACTGTGCGAACAGTGTATATGTATGTGTGTGTGTACCTGTACGAAGAAGATGAAGTGTTTGAAGCTGGTGTTGAGGTGTGCCTCCTCCCCGAGCTGCACCACCTCGGGGAAGTGCTGGTGGTAGATGTGCGCGTACACGCGGAACAAACGCTTCAGGATCGTCTTCGCCATCGACAGAAAGTTCTTCGGGAACGGGACACCTAACAACATAATTATTGCAATCATTGCACATAGATATTAATACTTATTGTTCCTCCACGATATTCAACCAGTAAGCAAACCTATTTTGGAAGGGAAGAGTGTTTCGTCATCGAGCTGGTCCTGGGCCCAGGTCATGAGGTAGTCGATGTACTTGGGGGCGGAGCACTTGATCGGTTTCTTGACGGTGTGTCCGTCGGCCCAGTGGTACTCATACTTGGGCCCGGCCGACATCACCGCGCACTGCTCCTCCGTGCAAAACTCTGTGATGGTGCCATACAGCATGTTGATCTGGTTGAAGAAGTCCACCGCTGCCAAAATGACAAGCTTGCATTAGATGATTGCCCTATATTTATATGGATATCATAAAATAATGTAAATCTAATTATTTTTATATATAGTTGCTTAAGTTCCAACACCATGTATGTAAGAAATAATAACTTTTTAGGAGAGTGAAATAACTATAGAATGTTACATAGACCCCAGAACAATACCAGTCTACTTTTTACTTTATTTTATGAGTTTCTATTGGGTGATGTGTGTTGCCAATTAACACAACATTGTGTGTTCCCATTTTCTAGCTTATTGTATAAAAATGTCAAACCCACCAAAAAAATTACTTACATGATGTTAGAATTTAAACAAGGATATATGTGCATATCATCGTTTATTTTATCAATTTGTATAAAAGACTACAATCCCAATCCAATAGTGCTAATAATTATAGGCCAATTTCTATCCTACCTACTTTAAGTAAAATATTTGAAAAAATTATGCTTAATCAAATGCTGTCGCACTTCAATGAGAATGGGATACCACACGACAAACAATTTGGATTTACTAAGGGCCGTTCTACGCAAGATGCAGGAAGCACTCTAATCAAGACCATACTAGAGGCTTGGGAGGGATCACAGGATGCTCTGGGAATCTTTTGTGATCTCTCTAAGGCATTCGATTGTGTAGATCACAGTACGCTCGCTGTAAAGTTAAAATACTACGGAATTTCTGGTACGTCCTTGGACCTTGTAGTATCCTATTTATCTGGTCGCGAACAAGTAGTAGCCATAGACGGAATAACTTCGGAAGCTTCTCCCATCAAAATGGGTGTGCCCCAGGGTTCAATACTAGGTCCGTTTTTGTTTTTAGTTTATATAAATGACCTCCCATATTTAGTAGATAAAATATCAAATATAGTTCTTTTTGCGGATGACACATCCTTGATATTTAAAGTAAATAGAAAAGATAAAGACTTTAGTGGACACACAAACACACTTAGCCTAATCTCAAATTGGTTCTCAGCTAATAATCTATTGTTAAATGCAGGGAAAACTAAGTGTGTTAAATTTGCGCTACCAAATGTAAATAATGTCACACCTACTATTTCACTGAATAATGAAACGTTGGATCTTGCTTCATCCACGGTATTTTTGGGAGTGACATTAGATTTTAAATTACAGTGGGGTCCTCATATTGAGAAATTATCGGGTACATTAAGTTCTGCTTCTTATGCCGTATGGAAAATAAAACAATTGTCAGATGAATCCACGGCTAGGTTAGTATACTTTGCTTACTTCCATAGCATTATGGCTTATGGCATTTTGCTCTGGGGGTCAGCTGCTGATGTTAATACTATCTTCATCCAACAAAAGAGAGCGGTCAGAGCTATTTATGGGCTAGGTAGCCGCGATTCTTTGCGAACCCTATTTAAAGATATAAATATATTAACTGTGCCATCTGAGTATATCTACCAGAATATTTTATTTGTTAGGAAAAACCTAGATACATTTAGTAAAAAAGTGACTTTCACAATATAAATACTAGGAATAAGGACAAACTAGCTATGCCGTGCTTTAGGGTCAGCAAAGTTGGTAAGTCATTCATGGGAAATTGCATTAGATTTTATAACAAACTTCCCTCTCATATTACTGACATGCCTGATGCATTATTTAAAACACATGTAAAACGCATCCTAATGAGTAGGGGCTATTATAGTACTAAAGAGTATATAGATGACAAAGATGTATGGCAGGCTATACCCTCGTGCACCAGATCGGATAACCTATAGCTGATGAAGCATTGAAATGTGAACTGAAAGATCATGATAGTGTATTCTGTGTACTGTCTGTAATCATAATCATAAAAATAACACATGTTCTGTCTCAAAATAACTTTTCTGATCTGTTAAATTAGCAAAATAAAAATAAAAGTTGTATAAAGACAGCCGATTGGTAAATTGTGTAAGCCAATTAACTAAATAAAGACAGTAACTGGACCTAAATATGTTTCGCCGGATCGTCTCAATGAGGCCGCGATGAAACCGGCAGTAGAATACCCCACTGAGTTTGTTTCGCCGGATCTTCTCAGTTGGGGCGTATTGGATCCGGTGGTAGCATAAAATCGCGTCCGACGATATGCTTATGGTCTATCTAAATAATAACATACTCAAATGACAGAACTTTAGACTATTAAATTATAGATAAAAAATAAAATTCTATTTTCATACCTGACAGCTTTTACGCTAAAGCTGTAAAAAATCTAATACAAACTATTTATTATTATTATAACTATAATAATTAAACTAAATTAATAAATTAAATATATTATATTAATGAGCCAAATATGTTTTGACTATTTGCAAATGGGTTACGTAAATAAAAACTTTTTTTATTTTATTTTATTTTATTTTAATCAACCCCTTGCTGTATCTCAAGAAACGCGATATCTAGACAGGTGACATTTTCACAAATGGTGTATTTCTGTTGCCGCTGTAACAAGAAATAATTTAAAAATATATATATTTTTTGGGGGGCTCCCATATAACAAACTAATTTATTATTAGCTTGATATCCATAACGGCAACAGGTAACTTGAACTTGAAAATGGTACGAAACACTTCGTGCGCGAGTCCGACTCGTACTTTTGCCGGTTTTTTTCATTCTATATTTAAATTTGATTTTTATAAGTTTGTTTAGTTACGTTTTTATAGTTGAATTGGGTATTTCAGAAATTAGTTAATAAGTTAATTTTCCTGGGTTTTTTTGACATGTACCTATGTATTATGAAGTTATCTTTAAAATACCCAAATACCCTGCTTGGTTTAAAATAGCACTTAAGGGGTTACTAAAATATATGATTCAGTTGCTTGTAACTACGACAATGTCATAACCCTGTCAGAAAATCCATAGAAATAAAATTATTAAATTGATTTTCAATAAAATATGAGCATTTATTTAAGGTGAGCAGGAAGTTACTTAAAAATCCCATAAGTTAGATCATCACATAAAATTAAAAACTGTACATTTAGAGATACAATTTAAATTGTGAATAAAGTATTAATAATAGTTAAAAATTGTTCCATTTGATAGCATGTTAGTTTATCCTTCCTTGTGGAAACACACAATACAAGTAATATCAAACATTATTTCCCCTGTGTATTTGTGTTGATTTAATAATAATTTCATGATGTGATGGTTGGATTATTTTTATAAAAAAAGGAATCCTATGTAATAATAATTCAATAAAAAACATATGAAATGTAAACATATTTTGTTTCATCTTGTTTGAGAAAGTTAATCTTCTTTCTATATGCTAAAGTAATGGATTGTACATGTTGAATAACTCCTTATGATGGGAATATAAACCTCATAACAAAACATATAATATAAATAATGTACATCAGTTCTTGTAGCACATTCAATAAAAACAATAGAAGGAAGTGACACTGATAGCTGGTTATCACACTGAGTCACAATGGACAACCAAGCCTTCTCTATGTTATAATGATGAGTGTAGTGATTGTTACACATGAACAGTGGTGGCCACTGCATGAGTCACTGTCTATTGTTATCACAACATTAGGATACTGAACAAGCATGCAACTTGTTCAGTTACTACAATATAAACAATAAGTTCAAGTTGATAATAACAATATGTATCTACTCGATATGTTAGTTTCATAGATACAGTAGGTAGAAGAGAGCTACTTACTGTTGACAGCAACCCACTCATTGAGGTCCTCTCCCTCCGGTAACATGACCGCGAGGCGCAGGTTGCCAGAGCCGAGGGTTGCTGCGGCATGGCGCATCAGATCGTACTGGTGCGTGCCTTCAGGAATATTCTTTTTCGGTTTGAATGTTTTGTTTGAGCGACTCCCACTGAAATATTGTACTTGAAATATAACTAAAATCTATATTTCAAAATCTATATTAAAAAATCTATATTTTATTATTTATTTATTAATCTCAAATTTTGAAATATAGTATAAGGTAATCTTTTCCATAAAGAGTTAAAAACATTTAAATAACTAAAATCTGGCTTAGCAATCAGTAAAACTTGCTTTCAAGCTATAAATTAAGACATTGTGAAAACATGAGTGTGTTGGCCTGTGTAGTGGGACTGGCCGATGCGGGGGAGAACTCCGACATGTTCCAACTAGAAGTATCGGCACTAGGCGAAGGCTGCGGCGCCGCCCGCTCGCCGTCAGCCCGTAATGTTCGCCGCAGACGTAAACAAGACGTCAGCGCACACAACGGAAGACTATCTAGTTATAAATAGACACACATGACTGCCTCCACTCGACACACACTACTTACAATAAAAAGCTCATTTTGAAAGCGTATTATTTCCCTTCGATTATTGAAATAATTATAGCCACAAGAATAGCACCGAGTCATTAAAATTAGGTTATATCAATACACTAAAATCTTTTGATCTACTTGTCAAAAGTTTATTGCATTTTTATTCAATTTGACAAATAAAGTGTTGCTAAAACAAAGAATAATAAAGTTTGCCATTTAATTTTGTTTTGGTAATATTTATTTCAATTAAGGGTATATACACACAGTTATAAACCGGAACGGGTACCGTGATAATAATATAACTTTAAGTGTATACCTACAATCTAGCCCGTAAAACGTAATTTATACAAACTTATTTTAAGCTCCTATATATAGTAATGTAAAATTGGTACATATTTTTGTTCATGTGTCCTTATTAAAATTAAAATACAGCAGTGCACAGCCCGGCACTAATATTGTCAGTGCTCAGCCTTAGAATATATATTTTATGGCAACACCAAATTAGCTGTCAGAGTTTTTAACACTCCGCAATCTTTGCCAGATCGATTGCTTGTGAAAATTCAAGAAAAAGAGTTATTTTTAAGTTATCTACAAACAAGCCATCAAAATGCAAGGTCTCTCACTAGAAAGCTTGAAGAAGCACAAGGCTGTAAGTAAATAGATCCATTTGTTGTTGGAAGTGTATTACGCGTCGGGACCTCAGCTGAGCACTTCTTACATAATTAACCTCTTAGTTTTTTGTTATCGCTGTTAAATTCAGTTTTGTTATTGAATACGATCAATATTTGTTTATGTCTGTATTATGTTTGTTATAATTATGTCTACTACGTTGAAAAATGAATTAATGTATACCTAATGACTAACAAAGTAAAGAAAACCTAGCACGTATAATATTAAAAATAAAACCTATGTCGGAATATTGACTATTGAGAAAAGTTGAAATATGTTGTTAATTAAAGGACTTGGTTGTTATAATTGTAATCACTGAAATTCTGATTTTTATTACCAGTAATTTGTTATTTAATGAGGTTATAAGAGTGGTTAGTGCCCATCTGCTGTCATGGTACTAGCTTTCCTTTAAATTGCACCCCTATGCCACTGAACATCAGGTGTGAAGAGGTAATTTGTCTGGTCAGGAATAGAAAACAAAAAAACAAATATTTTTCTTTATGATAAGCCACTTAATTTAATTGATTAAAGGAATTGGTCAGTGGGTAGTCTTAGGGGCGGAATTAAACCAAAAAATATCAATTCTTGGTGAAAAGGTATTTTGTTTTTGTTTTTTAATATATGGCAATCTGCTGACTTCTTCAGCAAAGGTATTTTGTTAAGAGTTACTTCCACAAGTAATATGTCACAATCTATCTCACTACAATTACATTTTACCATTAGTGGTATAGGAATTACATCTTAACATGAACATGCCATCCTGACATGAATAAGCTCTGTCTGGTTTATTATAATAACACCATTAGTTGACATGTTTGAGTGTACAGATATGTGTACACTTTGTAGCTCTTGGCTGTCAGGTACTGACGGTATTCATTTGTTCAGGTGTCTTATTAATAGCAGAGGATGTTACCCCTTTGGGAATAACATTGTATATTGTGTTTGTTTCTACAAATACATCACATTATACATTTTGTATGAATATTTACACTTGGTTTAGTTGTTTGAACACAACAAAAATATAAGAAGCATGTCATGCTTCAATTATTTTTTTAACCAACAAGTGGGTTCTCTTGGGAATTCAATTCCTGTGTAAATTAGAAAATTATGATCTGTTACTTATCATTATCCTCCAAATGTTGTCCTAACAAGTGTGACAGTTGCAATTAAACATTATTATTCATTGATACTCTGCACTGTTATTGGGCTCTCTATCTTTGTATAAAAATCAGTATACTAACTACTAAAATCCTGAATCACATCATTTTATTAGGCTAAGGAATACTATATCCAGCAATTCAGCATATCAAAATTTAACCATTAAAGGGATGAATGTAGGGCATCAACAGTTTGTATGGAAAAATGCCAGGAAAATTGTGGATCAAAAGCTATTAATTTATAATTATTTGATGAAAATGATGTAATTGTTTGTGTATAATTTAGATTTCTAGCATATACTATTATGTTACAGTTGATCCCCTTGTACGTGTGTGTGGGCATTGGCTGTGCCGGAGCTGTGTTCTACCTGGGCAGGCTGGCCATCCGCAACCCTGACGTGTCCTGGAACAAGAAATCTAATCCCGCACCCTGGGAGGAGTACAGGACAAAGCAGTACAAGGTAAATGCACTGTATATAATGCTGGATGGGCTACACAAGATGTACTGCTGTGCATTTTATCAACATGTGCCAGGCAATGTGATGACATCTAATAAACATTTAAATTCCGGTGGGAATTCTTTGACAATTCTTAGGTTTTTGGAAAGCATGAACTATGTATTCAATTTGACTATTACATATATTTTTATTTGGATTTCATATACAGGGTGTCCCAAAAGGTTAAGTAGCTGGGAAAGGGGGTGACAGGGGTGGACACAATGGTCACTAGAAAAATAAAAAATAAATCCGCTCTGGGTACTTATTTAAAAAAAAATGGCATTTTTTTAAAAACTTAAAATTTTACACCTTGTTATTTTTGATGTTGATGTTGATGACCTTGTTGTTATTGAAGATTACATAACAGCATTTTTTTTAAATACAGCCATATTTGTAGGTACAGTTACCACAAGGTGTAAAATTTTTAGTCTTTTAAAAAATGCCGTTTATTTTTTTAAACACCCAGAGGGAATTTTTTATATTTTTCTGGTAACCCTTGTGACCATCCCTATCACCCCCCTTCCCAGCTACGTAATCTTTTGGGACACCCTGTATATATACTATAATAATAAAATATAAGCAGATTTGTTGATGGGATGATTGACTCCAGCATGATCGTGTTTACTATATATATTTGTAGTAGATTATTACTTGTCACACTCAATATTAATAAATACAATCTCGGTATACAGATAACTTGGGCCTGAGCTAAGTGCTAGTACAGTAATGCACTCGTATGTGTTGATTGTGAGCACCATAGATAGTACATGTGATAAGTGTTTATCATCAGGTATTGATATCATCGTTTGCTTTCAGTTCTACTCTCCCACCAGAGACTACGCGAAGGAGGAGTCGCCCGCGCCCAAGTACTAAACGATTTGCTTTAAGTTATCCTTGCGCATACTTTAGATGGTTATAATTTAATAAATAGCAACAATATGTGATATTTATTTGTGTTTTATTTACTCACGAAATTGATCAAGAACCTACGTCTCCATTAATCTTACATAAATCATTATATACAAATGTTATTATTAATATTTTAACATTATGAATACAGGTGACGAATAATTAAAAATTAAGCTTTATCTGTAATATAAACTACCTCTTAACTTACTTGCGGTTGGTATTACAGTGCAGTGGTCTGCGCCAAGCGATTAACCTAATTGTCCTACTCAAAAGCACTAAATCGGAACTAACGACAATATATCTAAATTATATTATTGTAGTTAGTTCCGATTTAGTGTTTGTGACATTAAATTGCACGTGTAATGGTTAGCCTGAGATTTATTTTTATAAATAAAACAAGGAAAATAACGCAAGATAACAAGTTCTATAAGAGTATCGATTCGTAAGTAAATATTTAATTACTAGTTACTATAGAATTACTTACTGAAAATGTTATTATTGAACATTCTAGACGTTAATAATTTATTTTTCATCATCCCGAGGCCGAAAGTTTTAATTTCTTCTTTTGTTTGCGGGAAGAAAGATGCATATTTCAGACTGCTCAGTAACAATTTAAAATTTAGTCTTTGTTTTAATATTCTTTTTTCTTCCCGTTACCTATTTGAAATAACTAATTACCATAGTAACCGTGCAATTGTTATTTAAAATCCATATTTTTCTTACTAAAAAAATGCAATATTTAATTATCTCGAATATTAATAATAATATTGTTATGTATTATTTCAATGAAAAAAATATGTGTTCCAAATTTGACGACCTAGGCTTTAGCCTACTTAGCCTACTGGTAAATCCTCCACTGCCTACAACGTCACAAACTTTTAACTCTTTTTAATATTAATATAGTTGTGTTATGATGATGACAGCTAGCGATGAACGGAACGAATGACTTGGTAATCGCTAAGTGCAGATACACAATTGAGGGACATGTATCGCTTATTAGCTCTGTATGGATGAAGCAGCCATTTTAGACTGATAAAGAAAATTTCCTTATTATTTACTCTTTAGTTAAATATTGAAATAGGTAACTAAATATACGAGTGTAATAGTACTTCTTCTATGGTAATAGTGGTTTCGCATGGACCTAGGTATGTAGGAACCAAGGATAAATGAAACAACCGATGAAGTTTTCATAAAAAATTATTCATTCTACGTTTTATTGCATGAAAATAACAATTACATAATAATATATTATACACATGAGGTTGGTGAAGTTGTGATTATGAAGCAGCCTTGCTTTGTGTAGCGAGTTACAGCTCTGTCAGACTACACTCGCACTCGCGACTGAAACATCGACTGTCCCGTACAGAGCGAGCCGGTGCAGAGGGCGGCGGCGGTCACCTTATAACAATATATTCTTACGCGAACTAGTCACCTGTACTCATTTCCTAGCTTTGCTTCCCTTCAGTACCTTTCTGTTATACATTTATTTACGATCAGAGATTACAATTATAATAAAAAATTAAATAATTTCATCTAGTCTCCGTGTCTCGTCCATTAAAATAGAAAATTTTATATTTTTTTTTATATTTATATTTTTTTTCATATAATATCGAAATAACATTAAGTAATAACTATCATAGATCTATCAGTGTTAGTACAACCACCTCGTTAGTAAGACGACAGCACACAGACAGACATACGCACCGTGACCCCAAACAAACATAGCTTGTTTGTTAACATTTCTATTTCTTAGTGATACAATTAAATGCACTTACCTCCTCGGTACTATTTTGTATGTCTGTTAATTTAGATTCAAGTGTAATATTTTGGAATGAATAAGGTAGTAGGTATGTCTTGTCTGTCTGCGCGTATGTTTAACAACAAATGTATTACCCTCTACGACAAAACCTGCTCAGAACTTTTTATATTATGCCTCCAATAAACGGTTCGACACTCACTCGGATTATGGAATTCTACGAAAATTATGTTCAACTTCCCGTTTGAGCAGACAACCAATTAATAGAATATTATTTGTTTATTATTATTATGTTTTTATTATTATTATAGCATAGCGCCTCTTATAGATAAAGTCGATCCGGACTCTTTCACATTTCTAACGGATCGTGAAAATTTCGAACAATATATTTATTATGCGACTTAAATTACATTAACATTATCACAAACGTTTCCCGTCTCGCTCGCACACTTCAGACGGTTGCTATTCTATTGTTTCATTTATTACAGTTTCCAACTTTTCCGTTTTATATTTACCTGAGCTTAGAGAACTTCTCTTAGTTCAATTTAATTTTGATTGCCTTAAACCGGTGTTAGGGAATACATTAGCAAGCGTCCGACTGCTCCTTGGATACATTTATTGTACTCATGATGAGATGATAAAAGATGTGTGTTAGTATATCGCCTGACTAAATGAGACACGTCGAGTCGTCTGGGGCTGCGGGGGGCGGGCGTCTCACTGCTGCTGGTAGGGGTTGTACCCGGCGGGCGGGGGCGGCTGCTGCTGGTACTGCTGCGGGGGCTGGGGGTACTGGTAGGGCTGGTAGGGCTGCGCGGGGGGCATGCGGCCCGCGCTGTGGTGGGGGTAGGGGAGGGTGGCGTAGGGGTTGTAGAGCGCGGGCATCGGCGCCGCGTAGTACGGGTAGGGCGCGCTCACGCCGTACGGCAGCGGCATGCCTGCGCGGGGACAGACGGACATGTCAACTGAGGCGCGTGCGTAGTGGACGTGGCGTCATAGTGCACTGCATGGCAGCGGCCGACACTTGTGAATGAACTCTTATGAAATACATACAAATGACATCAGTGTAACGCGACCGACGACGTGGAGCGACACTTGCGCACGTCGTGACAGAGTCGCTAGGTTGAGTTGAGTCGAGTTCATACTGTGGGCCGGTGACCCCGTGCCCCCTCACCGTCACATGTGTGACGGTGAGGGGGCACGGGGTCACCGGCGCGGTGCGTCACTTCTGTGTAAACTTACCTGTCCGCATGTGACTGCTGTAAGAGAACTCACCCCGCGGCTGGTTCGGGGAGCTGCCAGATTGTCTGCCTGCGGCTGTACAATTCACTAGTAAAGGGCTACTACTAAGTAAAGGGCTGATGTGTGACTCACCCTGCGGCTGCGTGGGGTAGGGCAGGGCGGCGGCCTGCGCGGGCGCGGCGGGGGGCGGGGGCCGGGGCGGGGCCTCCTTGCGGACTACCGCCGGCTGAGGGAACATAGCATACATCAGATTTTGGATTATTGGCACAACTTCGTTAAATGTAAAATAACAACAACTCACAACCATCAACTCTATCTACAACATCTATAGATGTTTCTATGGTTATTGAGTGATATTTAAATATAAATGGTTTCAAGAGTTACATGTCAATATTTGAACAAGTATAAAATATAACATTGAAGATTTTTGTATAATTTATAAAATATGTGTGCACGTACGTGTGTCAGTGTGTGTGCGTGTGTATGTGTGTGTGTGTGTGTGTGTGTGCGCGCGCGTGTGCGCGTGTGTCAGTGTGTGTGCGTGTGCGTGTGTGGGTACCTCGGCCGCCTCGGCGTGGTGCGTGGGGGGCGCGGGCGCGGGGCGCGCGGGGTCGCGGCTGGCCTCCTGCGTGAGGTCCTTGAGCAGCTCGTCCTTCTCCGTCTTGCGCGCGAAGCAGAAGTCGGACACCTTGTTCTGGAAGGCGAGCAGCAGCTGCGTGAGGTCGTTGTAGAACTTGATGCCCTCGTTGAGGTTGGCGGTGAGCTCCTGGAACGCGTCGGCGGCGGCGGCCAGCCGGCCGAGCGCCTCGTCGCGGCCGCTGGCGCCCCCGCGCGCCGCGCGCAGCGCCGCGTGCGCCGCCTGCACGCCGCCCAGCAGCGCCTCCTGCCGCGCGAGGGACTCCGCCGCCTGCCGCCGCAGCGGCGCCAGCGCGGCGCCCAGCGCGCCCGCCGCCAGCGCCGGCTCGTCCACCGCGCCGTCCGCCGCCAGCGCCGACAGGAACTGCGACCGACCAGAGATCGAATTATGACCGCGCGGCCGTGTTGCACGGGTACCGAACTGACCGACTTGAGTTCGCATCCTTTTAACGGAACCACCGCGCTACGAGACCGGTGCGTTTTCTACGTTATTTATTATACGAAAGGATTTAGAAAACTAGTTGCACTCGGGGTCGTAGCGGTACGAGATGAGCACCTGGTCCTTGAGGTCGACGGTGGTGTCCTTGAGCTCGGCCTCGATGGTGTCGCGCTCCGCCTTCAGCGTGTCCACCTCCTCCATGAGCTCGCGCAGGCGCGCCACGGCCGCCGCGTCCGAGCCGACCGGCAGCCCGTCCGGAGCGTCCGGCACGCCGGACGACAGCTCACCCTCGTTACCGCTCAGGACCTCGATGTTGTCCCTGCGTCACGACGGGAAACATCAATATCGCTGACGACAAAAAGTGACCCACAGTGTTATTTTTTAATCTATAATTTACGATCGAATGGAACATCGGTAGAATTGAATAATAATGACCTAGTTTCACGAGATGTTATATACCATTACGGGTGAATGACGTTCCAAAAGTTGGGTAATTACTCGAAGGCATAATAGACTAGTTGTTATGTTTTTCAAGAACTAGAAAAATCTAATTATTAATATTTTTCAAGATCTGTGAATAGGAGTCCCTTGTTCAGCAGTGGACATAAACGAGTTGGTGAAAATAAGACGAAAATCTGTGTTATGACGTCATAGTTACAGTAAAGCGTACAAGTTTATATACATCACGTCAAAAAATGGGTGAAAACATTTTCGGCGATGATTCTTTACTTTAAATAAATATAATTTTTAAGTAATACAGCCATCTTTTAATTTTATGAACTGACATGATGTTTAGGTTCCTTATGACGAATACTTTTACAAACAAACATCACTGTCGCAATTAGTTATGAGTCGATCGGTCTCTTAGTAAGGTCTGTCATACGTTAGTAGGGGAGGGGAGGTGGGGAGGTAGGTGGTGTGGGGCCCGTACTTGTGCTGGAGGTACTTCTGCTGCACGATGTTGTCGGCGCGCACGGCGTTGTCGATGATCTGGCGGTACTTGTCGGCGTTGGCGCGGAACGCGTCCGTGAGGCGCGCCGACTCCGTGCGCGACCAGCGCGAGCCGAACTGCACGCGCAGCGCGCTGTCCGCCTCCGCCTCCTCGCGCAGCATGCGCTCCGCCTGCGCAGACTCAGTGCTACAGTACATCTCTCGGAACATAACAACTACTACAACCGAACTGCACGCGCAGCGCGCTGTCCGCCTCCGCCTCCTCGCGCAGCATGCGCTCCGCCTGCGCAAACTCAGTGCTACAGTACATCTCTCGGAACATAACAACTACTACAACCGAACTGCACGCGCAGCGCGCTGTCCGCCTCCGCCTCCTCGCGCAGCATGCGCTCCGCCTGCGCAGACTCAGTGCTACAGTACATCTCTCGGAACATAACAACTACTACAACCGAACTGCACGCGCAGCGCGCTGTCCGCCTCCGCCTCCTCGCGCAGCATGCGCTCCGCCTGCGCAAACTCAGTGCTACAGTACATCTCTCGGAACATAACAACTACTACAACCGAACTGCACGCGCAGCGCGCTGTCCGCCTCCGCCTCCTCGCGCAGCATGCGCTCCGCCTGCGCAGACTCAGTGCTACAGTACATCTCTCGGAACATAACAACTACTACAACCGAACTGCACGCGCAGCGCGCTGTCCGCCTCCGCCTCCTCGCGCAGCATGCGCTCCGCCTGCGCAGACTCAGTGCTACAGTACATCTCTCGGAACATAACAACTACTACAACCGAACTGCACGCGCAGCGCGCTGTCCGCCTCCGCCTCCTCGCGCAGCATGCGCTCCGCCTGCGCAGACTCAGTGCTACAGTACATCTCTCGGAACATAACAACTACTACAACCGAACTGCACGCGCAGCGCGCTGTCCGCCTCCGCCTCCTCGCGCAGCATGCGCTCCGCCTGCGCAGACTCAGTGCTACAGTACATCTCTCGGAACATTTATTTATTTATTTTTATTTATTTATTTAAAACACTTAAACTATCATTACAGGTTTAGAAACCTAATGCGATAGATAAGACTACTTATAATAAAACAATAGAAGAAACAATAAACATAAAATGAACAATAAACATAAAATTATTCTAATTGTTGCTTTCGTAACATATTATATATAAACTTACTTTTGCAAGTTCACTAAAGTAACACGAAAAAATGTCCAACCTATTCTGAATTCCGTTAACAGTACGAATTGCTCGCGTGAGAGGTGCTTTGGCCAGCAGGTTGGTTCTGGCAGTTGGCACAGCCAGCAGTGGCGGGCACCGCCGCCTCCACACGTAGCGGTCCGGAACAGAAAACCGCAAGCACTGAAGCACTCTCGGATTGTGCTCCTTGCCCCGGAGTAGTTTAATTAAATAGACGACAAGAGTGAACTGTAGTCGCACCCTCAATTCATTGTACCCGACCATGCCTAGTACAAACAGGGTGGGGTACATTAGCGGGTACAATGGATAAACCCCGTACAGTCTGAAGTACAAGTGACGCGTGAACTTATTCTGTACGCGCTCCAACATGACAGAGTACTTGGTTTCATGTGGAGCCCATATGACAGCACCATACTCCAAGTGACTCCTGACTAGAGCGTCGTATAATACCCTAATAGTCGTAATATTAGTGAACCCCTGTGACTGCCTCAGCACAAAGCCGAGGTTTCTGTACGCTTTCTTACATATTTTAATGATATGCTCGCGGAACGTAAGATCTGGAGTGAGATATACCCCTAGATCACGCACTTGCGTTACTCGCTGCATGGGTACCGCCTCTGCTTTGTACTCATAGCGGACAGGGGCGCGCGCACGACTAAAGGATATTACCGAGCATTTGGACACGTTGAAGTACAGCTTATTGTCATGGCTCCACTTCACCAATCTATCAATGTCATCCTGGAGTCGCTCACAGTCTGACTCATCCCTTACCTCGAGCAGCAACTTGAGGTCATCTGCAAACAATAAACATGAGCCATGTCTGACGACCTCCGGCAAGCTGTTTATCATTATGATAAATTCGAGAGGCCCCAAATTGCTGCCCTGGCTTACTCCGGACCTGGTGAAGTACGGCTTCGACTCGCACCCATTGTAGTCAACGTACTGTTGGCGGTCTCTCATATAGCTGACAAAGAACTGCAGCAAGTGTGGCGTACATCCTACATCTGCCAGCTTTCTTAATAAGACATCATTGTCCACGGTGTCGAAGGCTTTTTTTAAATCAAAGTACGCCGCGTCTACCTGTACTCCAGCGTCGACTGCCGGTATAACCTGTGCCATGAAGTTAAGCAGGTAACATAACAACTACTATAACCGAACTGCACGCGCAGCGCGCTGTCCGCCTCCGCCTCCTCAGTGCTACAGTACGACGACGAAGCATATTATTGTTTTTGACTTACAGTTATGGTTAAGGTCGGCAGCGACCGCCCCGAACCAAATATAATAACAGACATCAGTACGATATTTTGATCTACAACATGTTAATGGATTTTACTGAACAACTCTAGGAGGGACCTATAATGTTTCCTTGGGGCATGACATAGACAATGCGGTGCCCTTCGGTGCGCCGTCGTAGATGTCATCTGTATCATTTGTCGGACTTGGTAAATATTGTTTCAGAAGAGACAGAATTCGTCATTCTGGCGAGTTCTCCCTCAATCGTAAGTGAGAGTAGTAACGCGAAGCGGGTCAAAGGCTCACGCGAGGTCCTCGAATATTGTAATTATTTATAATAATGCTATCTAAATATGTTAAAAATATTTATTTTGAAAAGTAACATATTGAGGGGTTATTTTATAAGTACTAGGCTTGCAACGAATATTCGGTATTCGGCCTATTCGGCTGCTTTTATAATAATCGCCCGAATACCGAATATCAACATATTATTCGGCCGAATACCCGAATACTTAAGTAATATATTTTTTTATAGGGAGATAATTGATAAAATGAAAAAAAAAAATTTACACTCAGTGTGACCTAAACCCGCATTTTACGCACGCATTTCCGTGACTTAAGTTGCCAATTTCGGCACGGTGCGTTAAGTAATTGACTAACTTCACAGCGAACAAATGATAGAGAAAAAGTGACAGCGGAAACAAAGAGAAACGCTGTCGTATAGTTCGTTTCACGGAAATCGTAACTTTTGGTCAGGGGGCTCGCCGAATATTCGGTATTCGGTATAATGCCAAATATACTATTCGTTGCAAGCCTAATAAGTACATTTAGAAACATTGTAATATTTTTCAAGGACATAAAACCGGTGCCGGGATAGGAACCGAGACGTCCACTAATGCGGTGGCCTACCTCGTCGAGGATGTCCTTGTTCCGCTGCAGCAGCTCGGGCAGCTCGGCCATGAGGCGGCGCAGCTCGGGCGCGCCCCCCGCGCCCCGCACCGCCGCCGCGCGCGCCCGGATGGACTCCGGCACGGCGCCGCCGCCCGCCGGCTCGATGCAGGCCGGCAGGTTCAGCGACGACAGCACGCTGCGCACGCACACACACACACACACTCACACGCTGCAGGCGTTCCGAAACATCACTAGTGTGATATTCTATGTAACATGTTCGCTAAATATCTGCCATCCTTTTAACAGTATAGTGTATCGTTTGTAAGGATCACGATAGTGAAGTAATGTCTTTAAAGAAATAAATTTTTACATTTTTTTTAGTGACCGACCGAAATTTCGGTTTCGGTTTCGGCCGGTTTCGGCCAGCTTCGGCCAAAAAATCAAGTTTCGCCCTTTGTTTCGGTTTCGGCCAAAATATATATAGTTTCATTACGTCGTAATAAAGAATCACAAATGAGTACACGGTTCATTAGGTTTCTTTCAGTGAGCTCATGAGGTACCCAAATATCAAGCTTTTCTTATGTGTTAATTAATGTTAAAAAACAGTAAATTTCAGTAAATAATCGTAATTTTAAATATTTTAATAAGTTTCGGTTTCGGCCGAAATAAAGAGCAAGACCGAAAGTTCGGTTTCGGTTTCGGCTGAAAAATCAGTTTCGGTCGGACACTAATTTTTTTTACTCGATATAAAATATAAAATTACATTAAAATACAACAGACGAGCGCGAGATCCGACCCCTCACCCTGCGGGACACACCGGGATGTCTTAGCTCGATTTAAGGGTCCACTCAAAATAAATATGTTTTTCATCGTTAAATTTTTGGTTTGGAATAGGTATAATAGGTCATTACCTATGAAATTTGAAATTAGAATTCTAAGCCAAACAAAAATTATTTTGATTTGAAATGGCCAGTACCTACTGCAGAACGGCAATTTCATAGGTAAAGACCAAATATAATAAGAATAAGAATAGATAATAATATGTTCATCAGAAATGAGTGGAGTCGCTCACCTGTTGAGCAGCTGCGTGGCGTCGCGCAGCTTGTTGATCTCCTGCGTGACCAGGTCGGAGCGGCGGGCGGCGCTGGCCTGCAGCGCCTGGTGCACGGCCAGCGGCACCAGCCCCGCGAACAGGTCCTTGCCCTGCGAGAAGCGCGGCGGCAGCGGCAGCGGCTTGGCGATGGCCACGCGCGCCACGGGCTCCAGCGCGCCCGCGTCGGGCACGCGCTCGTGGTAGATGAAGTCGTTGTCCTTGAGCGCGCTGGCCAGGTTGCGCGCCAGGCGCGCCGCCTGCTCCTGCATGTAGGCGGGGTGCAGCTTGGGCAGCGCCGCCTTCATCTGCGCGTCTGCGAACTGAAGCGGCCGGTGAGCGACGGAGCGAGGGGGGGCCGTGTCGTGGGGCGCGAGCCAGTACCTGCAGGCGCGCGATCTCCTCCCCGACGCTCTTGTTGGCGCGACACACGAGGCTCTGGTAGAAGTGCGACAGCGCGCGGAACGCCATCTGCTTCGCGTTCACCTGCACCGCACACCACACACCGACATCAACGTTTACAATATAATGAGACTGAGTTGTGCACACTTATCGATGAAATGTTTACAAGTGATATATGTAAATCAAAGCGTCTGTATTCGTTGACAACAAGTCAAGAGGCAGTGGACTCACGATGGCGACCCAGTCCCGGTCCAGCAGCGTCTTGCAGTGCTCCTTCTGCAGCGCTCGCAGCGCGTCCGAGTACAGCTCCTCGCACTGCGCGCACACCTTGGCCACCATGCTCTCCTTCATCTCGTCTGAGGAACATACCCACACACACTTTACCACCTACATAAGGATGCTCACCCTATAGATGCATAGTCGGCCCTAAGTAGATGTAGCAACGAGCTGAAAGGGCTGACTCAGCAATTACTTTACATGTATAATTAAAGTGCAACCGAATGTTGTAGAATAAATTTAGCTGACATATTATATTTTTTCCAAGTAATAACTGATATTCGATGCCCTGTTATTTTCCATTATCCATAAATCATTCTGTTCTTAATTCTCACTCTACATTATAATTCGTTTGTTAACAAAAAAATATTTTATTTCGCAAAATTGCCAAGAAGTGGTGGCACCCACTTATAAAAGAAACAAATATACCCAATTTTCTTGATACCTCAAATACAATAAACATATATTTTGTGTGTACCTCTAATGCACTTGTAGACAATGACCTCCTGGGCCTGCGCCAGCATGAGCTTGGATAGTGCGTCCAGGGTCTCGGGGTGCAGGTCGGGCGTGGTCTCCTGGTGCACCGCCATCATTATGTTCGCCTTCATGTACGCGAAGATGCCCGCGGATTGCTGACGACACACAACAACCATACACTTGATACGTCTCATCATTCTGGAGGGTTGTGATCCTCCAAAAAACTATTTTTACACTTTGTTATTTCATGATCCCTGGGCCCGTTGGATGCAGACAACTACTGTATGAACAGAGAGGTAAAGAGAAACATAATACAGATACTGCGTGGTGACAGTGAACTGACCTGGAAGAGCTTGGCAGCCTGCTTGAGCGACTCCTCGGTGCCGAGCGGCTCCGCCGCCGCCACGTACGACTGCACGGCCGCGATGTTGAACAGGATGCACATGCGCTCATACTCCAGGGAACTGATGGCTGCACAATACAAAGTGATGCCAATACCACTCACTAGAGCTCTCCATTGAATATTACCATAGTATAAATTATCACCCACTGAAGCATGTAATAACTGTTTTGAATAAATAACTATTTAGTTTTATTGCTATATGTCATCTTTTTACCAGCAAACCTACAGACAGGGCTTAGTGATTGTCTTACGGATATATCTTACAGTTGACACACGCTGGCTAACTGTATTGACTGTTGAATATACAGTTGGTGGTTTGATAAAAGTTATTAAAGATTCTATTGAATTTATATTTAAGACAAAAAGTACCTTTATTGTATAATGTCTGGACATATTAGAAAATAAATACTCAATAAGCTGTGAAATTATAACAGAAGAAATAATTTAATTAAGAATGAAATGTTGTTCAACTCGGTAGTGGGTCCTGGGCTTTGACATCTCGGATAGTTAATTATTTATTTGTTTGTGGCATTCAGAGAAGGAAATATTTTGATGTATCTCCAAATATGACACAAAATCACCACCACACAAACATGTCAAAACAGGCTGAATCAAAATGCATTACCCAACTTTGTATTTATTTTCATTTAATATTATTGTTAACTGAGTGCCACCAACAAGTTGTCCACTCTAGTTGAAGAACATGTTTAATTATTTCAATTGATTTAATGTCATATTCGTTTAATGTTATGTAAGTAAAAACCTCCCTGTCTACTACTTTTACTTCATAATACAAATTTATTTTATTTTATTTATATTTATAAGAAAAAATGATTATGCTGTACCTACTGAAAAATGAATAATACTTTGTTGGCACCTACAACATACAGACATATACAAATGAATGTTATAGTTGTACAGGCAGAACAATACTATGTGTTTGACAATAGATACAGCAACAATAAACACTTACTCAGACTCATCCGGCCTCCAAACAGAGAGCCACGGTCAAATGCATCTTTCCACTTGAAGGGGATCTGCACCTCCTGCGGCGGGATCTTGCTCTCCAGCGACACCAGCTGGTCATAGTAGCTACACAATAATAAACATTCAAGTCAGAGCTTCAAGTATGTATGTTGCAGGCATCATTTTCCTTTTCTCAGGCCTAATGGGACGCCGGAGATGCCATTTATAATAGGGTCATTGTAGTTCATATTTGTTATGTTACTCATTGCGTCTTTGTGTGCGTGCCGACTACGCGATGACATCACGTTTTTTTACATTTACATTATGTACTAAGAGAGATCTCTAGGAAATTAAATATTTCCATAAAAAACAAATTTAGAGGTACATTAGGTACAATGATTCAGTTATTGCGGTGGTGAGTCATTCGAATTAACACTGGGCTTACCTATAGATAACGTCTAAAGAAGTCTTTTCGAAAAGCTTCCAGATAGCATTGGCCCGAAGCCGACTGAGCTCGTTGAGCGCCTCGGTGTAGTCTTCATTGTTTTCGCCGGAGTTGTACGTCGATTGTATCAGATTCTTTAAAGGTTTCACAATATCTACATCAGATGATTTTTTAAACGGTAAACTTAACAACACAGTAGCCATTGTTGCGACTGATTGTGACAGCTAACTAACTGTCAAATAACAAGCTGATAGTGACATTTATTAGTTTGACGTTATATACTCTTTTTAGGTCGTGGTTTATTGTGTATATTAAGACCTACCGATTTTATTTGTGTTTGTACTGAATTGAAATGGTATTTTATTTTGATATAGACTATTCGATGTTCGCTACATAGTATTCTCTATTCAAGGTTTGGCCTCAATACAATTTTAAGCCTGATAAATTATGACCATGAGTTGTTGATTAGAACGGATAAATTGACGCAGGGCAGGCACCGAAGTCGTCTTGCAACCTGCACAAGATATTGCGCACTGTGCGGCTTAGATCCTGGCTCAGAGTGGCGGCCACTGTTGGATTGAAAAATGATGCCTTGTATATGTTTAGGGAAGTTGTGTGTAACTATGACTCAATCATTCGGTATTCTGTTCTATGAGGGTGTCGAAGGGTTCTTTGCAAAAGAGTCAGAAAGTCGAGTTGGGTTGCGTGGGTAATGCCGCAATCGCAGACGTAGGTACGTCTGCGTAGACGTACTCTTCCCCAGCGGTTGCAGTTAGTATATCCCTACGATTTATATAAACTAAATCTCAGTGAATAAAGAATTGTGTAAATTCTAAGATTCATTTCCGGTTCTGGTTGGGTTAGGGACTACCCTCCGTTCCTCGAAAAGCACTTTAAGCCGTTGGTCCCAATTATAATAACATCATCTATAATAATCGTATAGCAAGGAACGGGCAGCAGCGTTTCTGTGTGGTACAACATAATACTACTCCCTCGGGAGGAGGCCCATGTTCAGCAGTGGACGTTATACGGGCTGATGATGACGATGTTGATGATGATGAATCCATAAGGTGCGCACGTGAAAGAGCAGAGCAAATGGAGCGCGCATCTCATGATTCGCTTTAAATTAAAAAAAACGTAAGGTTGATAGAAGAATGGGAAGATGTATTTTCGTGGAAAGGAATATGTGCATTTGTCTCTTGCTCTTATTTACTTAGTAAACGTCTGCATTTTAGCATCGCTTAGTCTACACGGAAAAGTTCAGCACCTATAGAGTAGGTACATCGCGATAGAGTTGTTCTATTGCGATAGAAGAGCGCGCGTAACAGACGCTCACGGCGGCGGCGCATCTGATCGACTGATTCTTCAAGTAATAATGTCCACGGATACAAATGGCATTACGATCTCCTTGGTCGTAGGTACCTATGCTAATATCGTAATGCATTGTCACTTTTTTTTAAGAATATTTATTGACAATTCAATGATAGGCAATGTTGATACTGTCCCACAAGTCATACATACGAACAATTTTTTAATTTATTTAAAATTTTAGTAATGTTAAATTGTTTGTGAAATTAACAACTTGGTACAAACCTAGTCATGGTCATAAAAAATAAAATAGTGTTACAAACGTAAGTTTTGGTATTCTCTCCTTTACGAACACTATTTATTACGGAGGACATAAGGGAAACTTGAATACCTGCCTACATAAGCACTAAATAAACAGGTACCGACCTACCTACGGATCAAGGTACATTAGTTCTGAGGATCACGTAAGGTTAATTGTGGTAGGATTCTCGAAACTCTATACTTTATTATTTATAAGCAATAAGGAGGGTAATGTTTCTGATTGTGAACTAAATTATATATGGAAAAGAATTCACCAATGGTCGCGAGAAGAGCCGCGCACGCGCAGTGGCTCCCTCGCAACCCGAGCCAGTGACCAAATCAGTCGGAATAGTCGAGTAGCATCGTCGCGCCGCCACCGCCTGAGACACGTCCGGGAGCCCGCTGCACCCGAGACGCTCAAGTAAGTGTCGTGGCGCCTAAGCCGAGCGCGCTAGCTGGCTCCACTCTTCACCGTGCCGCAAGCCGCCGCGGCCCAGCCGAGCCAAACATAACAAGCGAACCGTGTCGATCGCTATCTGTTGCTCTCACAATCAATACAGTGCAAGTGTGCTTTTGTTTTGATCATCGTTGGCTCGCGTGGCATTCAGTGTACGCTCGCACTGATAGTAATCTCTTCCGATACAAACAACAATTCTCAATGAGGGACGATTCTTTCAGGAGACTATGTTTCGAAATTCGATGTCCATTGAATGTGTTTTACATTAAAATTCCATAACTTCGTCATAACATTCGAGCACGTAGTGTATCATCAACACCCAATATTCGGTGGTGAATTGATTTTATAGACTGGTAACTTATCTGTAAGTACTCATATATATTTATAGTGAATATACTACGCCTAGTCCGAAGCACCAGCCAGACATTCGCGAAACGCATTGATTGTCCGCACAAAACAGTTTGGCGGTGCATCGTTAATTAAGTTTATGTTGGCGGACGCGACTTGTTGCCAAGGACGAGGCCGTGAGCGGCGCCCTACACACGACAGCTTGATCGATAACAATTAGCAATGCAATGTGATGAATTATACCAATTCGTCTCCTAGAAGTATGATATATTCTTATACAACTGCCTGTTTATGCTCAATTTATATATTTGGCGAAATCAGGTATATCGTCGGTTATTCTTTTTAGTGTTAGTTTGCCCATTTATCGAGGAAGGGTACAGGCAATATCTTATTACGAAGTTCCACAGGAACGGAGGAGCTACGCGGGTGAAACCGCGCGCGGGATGGTTGTAAGTTATATTCAATCGAAGATTTGCTAAAAGTTAAGTTTGTTTCATCATCATCAGCCCGTTCACGTCCACTGCTGAACATGGGCCTCCTCTTAACAGACCTTGGCAAGCCAGGATCGTTGAGGGATATTGCCATAATCACCACGCTTGGCAGACGGATTGGTGATCGCAGTAAGATGTAAACCTTGAGCTAATAGATGCTGCTACCCATCCATCAGCCATATGTCCCTTAGTCGCCTTTTACGACACCCATGGGAGGACATGGGGTGGTCTATTCTAAGCCGGAAACCACACGGCGTAGCTCGCGTAGGTAAGTTTGTTTGTTGGTCAAGAATTTAAGTTTTCGGTCAAGGATCCTAAATCGTTAGGTAGAACACCTAACGATTTAGGAGCCTTGACCGAAAACTTAAATTCAGAGCGCTTATGGAAACCGACGTAGGTACCTACTTACGGTTTCACTTACGCTCTGCTGGCTACATTGATTTAAATCGCGTGTATACAACCGATTGACGTGTATACGAGTTCTGTATTCCCTTATTGGTACTGCGTTTAGAAGTGTGCGCCGCTTACAAACTATTGTAAGTAGTCACATCCTTATCTCACACCCCTGCGCAGATTTATGTGGAGGAGTAATAGAAGCCTCTTAGCACTTTGATGTAACGCCAGTCGATTTGACCTTGATCTTGATTTAATCGTGCTCTTGATTTGATCTTGATGGCAGTCGAAGGCTTTTCTATAGTCCACGAAGGTCATACACAGCGGCTGATTAGGTATACTCTTCCGTTTTCTGTATTATCTGCCGAATAGTATAATATGGTTGAATCCATCTTGTTCTGGCGGCTGGAACTCATTGAGGATTCTGCTGAGGCGGTTTATGACAGCTCTCGAGAATACTTTAAAAATGTGGCTCAGGAATGAGATCTGATCTGTAATTCTATAGTAAGGTTTTATCCCCTTATTTAAAGAACAAGAGCATCGTACTCGCACACCACACTTGTGGTGTTAAACCTCGCTGGATGAAGGAATTAAACAGACTCACTAGCTCTTTTAGGACTGAGGTTCCATTTGCTTTGAGGAACTCAGTAGTAATTCCAGCACCCCCTAGTGCCTTATTGTTCTTAAATAGCAAGAGAGCTATTCTGTCTTCGCCTTGGTTGACTTTCGGGATGTCTTTGGTGTAATAGAGCGTGTGCATCTAGTAGGCTGTGTCACGCAGACGCCCATACCATCTTCCGATTTCACGGAGATCTCCAGCTTTGAGAGGACGGTTCTGATACAGCTTCGTCAAACTAGATCTAGGTTGAGCAAATACCTTAGACCCAGAACTAGTCTCAAGTTTCACAGTCAACCCGTTTTGTTGAGTACTATGTACAAATAATATTGTCTAACTGTAAAGAGTAAAAAAAAAGAGCGTAAGTTTTAGTAATAGCGGTTCCAAAATCAAGGTTCATTGGGTCCCAAACGACTAAATAAATTCGACTGGACCTTTACTGACTTGTTCCCCTTCAATCTTAATTACCCCGATATTACTATGCGCAATGTACCAAAACAAAGTGACTTGGCAAAAAGTGTTACGAAAAGCGAAATTAATAGTTTAGGATGAATCTACTATCCCCTAAAAAAAGGTGTCTAGGCTCTAGGATCTAGAGAACTCAATCAAATTACTTAGCTTGATTAAATGTAGATACACTCATATGAGTGTTACTAACAAATAAGTCAAATTTGTGAGATTGCCTCGGGTGATCCCGTGATCTGTGTTCAATAAATAAATAGTCAAAAACAGTCGCTAATTTAAAAGTTACAGCTAGTTTAAAAGTACCTAGGTACAATTTGCATAATTTCAATCCACGCTTTTAATAAATTAGTGAAAACCTAGGAAGGCTGAGTTATTGTCTATTATTTGGGCTAATCTCGGGCTGCCATTAAGTATATTGTTTACGGCGACAGGTATGATCACGATATAAAGTTGTCTCACTAGATTGTGTCATATATCATACCTGTTTGACGCAACAATAATGTTGTCCTTAATGTATAATGTTCGTGAGAAGTTATCGCGATGGAGTCGAGATACGTGCGGTGGTCACGCGAGCCCCTGCAGTGCCGAGGAACTAGGCCGCACTATTTACCACGCGCCTAGCGACCACACACACATATATTATCTTATACCAACCTGAGTGCCTCAGTATAGGTAATCTGCATACCTAGTGCTTTGACATGCCGTATGACATTGTTTTTGTTTTATATTATAAATCTGAATACAGATTTGTTTGTATGAGTAGTAGGTAATACATATACTTATTGGTTTGTTTATTGACTATTTGATACTACCTAATAAACAAATATAAAACTATAATTATTTACATTTCACATAGGTGGGTGCTACCTATGTGAAAGTGCCACCAATGTGCCAACTATTGGTCAGGGGACCAAAGCGGAAATGCTATAGGCGTTATTGTATTCCCGATTTGGCCCCTTGATATTTGGCACATTTGGCTCTTATAGTATAATAATGATATTATTATACTATAAGAGCCAATTGCAATGCAAGAGGCAATTGCATTAAAAAATACTAAAAATAATATTCGTTGTGTCGTGCAAGTTTTTCACCATTTAAATCACATTGCAGACCTCGCGGCACTCCTCACCCGCGGACTGAAACTTTAGTGGTGCGCTCTACCGTTCAATCTAAACAAAGGTGCTAATTTTTAACTAGCTTTTTGTGTGCGGTTTCACCCATTCATCAATAAATATAGCCTATGTTACTCCTCGATAACTTAACTTTCTGAAAGGGAGGGTGAAAGAATTTTTGAAATCGGTCCAGTAGTTCCCGAGCCTATCTAATGCAAAAAACAATCAAATATTCCTCTATATATTATAATCTTGGCAAAGAGTTACTTACATAAAAAAATAATCAACTTTATTCATTTTCTAGCAGAAAAGTTACTCTGCAATATGATATTCATCATCAACATTACCTATATGTGATTTGATATTGCATACTTTTAATTGACAGGAAAAACAGTTTTTCTACTAGGTAATGTCATAGTTAGTTTCGTAGCTCAGTCATGTGAAGGTGGCGAATTCATACGAAATAGACTCATACGAGTACTTACATGCGCCTTTGGGATTATTACCACGCGTTGGGGAGGAACTATCCGCCGATACTGTGGTGACTCACCGTATTGCCTTACTTTTAAGCAGGTTATGGGATTTAATCTGACGTGAATTATTTTCTTTAGCTTATACTTACTCTGTGACAGGCGAAGTATTTGTCACCAAAATCAAATAATCACTGTGCATAACAGATCCGAGCGCAAGAACTCCAAGCCGGACGACGTGATCGACCTGGGTGCGCCGCGGCTCCTGCGTAAAGCGCCGGGAGCTCGGCGCGCGCCCTACCTACCCAACCCACGCTTGTGAGTATGCCTCTCACCACGGCGTCGATGGGTCCTCGCGAGCTGTGGGTAAATTGTATATTTGCCGCAGATACCCGGGGTCGCCGCGCATCGACCCTAGGTGTCCCGCCGAGCCTCGCGGCGGTGAACTTCGTGGGCACCGGCGCAAGCGCGTGTTCAAGCGTGCCACGCCCAACGCACGTCTGTACCGCCCACCACCGCCACTGCCCCCGCTGCCTTCGCGCAAACCACCCGCTGCGTGGCCACCACCAGCGCCGCCAGCCCGTCTCGACACCGCGTCACACGTGGCGCTACGGTTGAGCGAGCGATCTGCCCCTTCTCAACTGCCAGACATTCTCAGCTCCACGGATTTGGAGCTTTCGCGCCGCTTGGTGGTGACCGTACCGGGAGCCATCGATAAACCGCCACTTCATCACTCTGTGAATAGACTGTTGCGATCGATTTCCCTAGATACAGAATCTGACGAGTCGTCGGCTGTCGCGGCTCTTCGAGAGAATATATCTACCGACTCCTCGACAATGGAGGCCGGAAACCGGCATTCGACCAGCCCGGAAGATTGTTCGGAGGCAAACGAGACGCTGTCGGCACCGAGCGAATTTCTCGCAGAGGTGAGGTGATGCAATTAATTAGGTCAGTTTGAAATGTTACTTATTTACGTGATTTAGTACTACATCCCACATCTTTGCGCGTATATATCCCACAATTTACTGAAAATTTGTATGCCGCAAACAATATATTGCTTTAAAAAACAAGTTCGTTTTCGTATTGATACAGTTCCTATCAGCCATTATGCGTCGGCAGTATGCTGAGGCGCTGAAGTACTGTCGTCTGATCCTGCAGTACGAACCACACAACGCGACGGCACGCGGCTTCTATCCGCTGCTGCAACACAAGGTGCAGCACAAACAAACCGGTAAGACACTGTGTGAACACAGTAAGGACAAGCACTGGGCGGTTTAGAGCCCATATAAAAATAACGAGATTCCATTAAATAATATAAAACACTCATTTGACTATTTAAAACATACTTTGCAGAAGGCGAGTGGCCGCGAGACAGCTCTAGCGAAGAAGCGAGCGCGCCCGCCAGTGATAAGTCACGGACGCCCGCGCCGCCCTCCACGCACCATGTACGTAACTACGGACTTTTTCCACAGTTACCTATAACTTATTAATTAGGCGTACAGTCCAATCCATTTCGGTGTGGTATCCCCCCTATATCATAATCTTTGCACTGATAAAGTTATTAATATTTTACCTATATGTGTATACCGTAGGTATGTGACACTACCGTGCCGCCATCTGGTACTAATGCAACTGTTTTTAGAAGGGGTCTAAGGTTGGCTGATTTCCTGGAGAAAGAGGGACTCTATATGATTAACTCTTTCACCCAGTAGCTACCTCACAGGAAACGGACCTGGAAAAGCCCTGATGGTTCCACGAAAAACGAGATTGACTTCATCATGACAACCAAAAGACAAATATTTAATTATGTCTCTGTGATTCACAGGGTTAAAACCTAAAGTTATAACCGAATAGTGATGACGTATGGATCTGAGACATGGTCTTTTACTGTGTGCGTCATACGAAAGCTCAAAGTCACTCAGCGAGCTATGGAAAGAGTTTTGCTCGGCATTTCCCTGCGTGATCGAATCAGAAATGAAGAGATCCGCAGGAGAACGAAGTTTGCTGACAAAGCTCATCAGATTGGCAAGCTTAAGTGGCAATGGACAGGACACATAGCTTGAAGAACTGACAGCCGATGGAGCAGAAAGGAGTGGAGACCACGAACTGGCAAGCGCAGCGTGGAACGACAGCCTGCACGATGGACCGACGACTTCATACAGGTCGCAGGGAGTCAGTGCGGGCCGCTAGCAATCGTTCCGCTCGCAATCGATGGGGAGGACTATGTTCCACAACAGGCTGCTGATGATGAATGTTCTTATGATGTGTCCCCTTTGTTTTTTCCTACCGCCAGTTCTGGACGTGGCAACTCTGTGAAGAACTAGCAAGAAACTCAGAGGAATCCTTTTTTTTATATGAAAGCATGTCCAAATAACATGGTGTTTCGCATATTTAAAAATTTATGAATGTATAGTCCCTAGTGAATAACGACCTTTTAAAACAATGGAAAGCTATTTTTGAGTGAACACGTAGGTATAAAAATATATTGATTTAAAATCTAACAAACTTCCATAAATCATTTAAACTCGTCCTAGCTTGACGATAATCATCCCGTGACTAGGGACATTCCGATACTAGTAATTTATACAGTTTAAGTAATTGCTTTTCGTTGTAAGTTACTAAAACAGTAAAGAAAACTGACATATTCCTTATTGAATGTGCTAGTAGGTAATCTAAACTCAAAATCACCCTTTAAATTGCCGCAGGAGATGATGGAGCAGGAGTCGGACGAGTCGGACGCGTCTGAGGAGTGCCGAGAGTCGTCGCGGTCGGGCGAGTCGTGTGGCTCGCAGTCGTCGCTAGAGCTGGACTCGTCGGACGCGCTGTCGCTGTCGCGGCGCACGGAGCACACGGACAGCGCGTCGGCCGGCGCGTGGGACAGCGCGGGCGGCGCGTGGGACAGCGCGGGCGGCGCGTGGGACAGCGCGGGCAGCGCGTCGCGCTCGGACGCCGACGACAACGGCAACGCGCCCGCGCCCTCCGCGCCCGCCGCGCCCCCCACCCCGCTGCCCGCAGACCTGCAGAACGACAACCACGCGTCCGCCTCGCTGCGCCGCCTGCGCGCGCACTTCGCCTGCTCCATCAAGTGAGCGCCTCTCATTGTGACATATCCCGCGCCGGAGGACCAACCCTGGAGCATATCTTACGTACTATTTCCATGTGCGCACTCACCCACTCTTTTTGTACCAAGTTTTTGATAGTTACCTACTTAATAGTGTTCCGATCCGTCTACTGTTATACCTATATTGTGTGTACCGTAGTAGTGTCATTGACGATGTCGTGTAAGTAGGTAATTTGAACAAAATTAATAAAAAATAAAAACAGAAAAGTCGATTGCCGTTCAAATCATAGAAACAAAATGTATTAGCCACACTCACTTTTTTTTTCATCTGACGTGTAGGTACCTATCGTATTCATACAACCAAGCGACTAACTAGAATTAGAAGTCCGTCCGTTCCGACGCGACACCTACCCCCCACTGAACAGCTGTTATGGCGACATTCACGGCATTTCACGGGGCACCATCACGATTCGACCAAGCATGTTCTTGTTATATTACTGCGTGGTAAGGTATATCAAATAATAAATGTGACTATTGTATATAACTCCATAGGTACTCAATATGCGGCCTAAAACTTACCCCACTGATAAGCAAAAATAAATGACGTACACTTAAATGGATGTATATTTCATATTATGTCAAATTTTTAAATTTGTTAGATTGTCAAGAAACATACTCTACGACGTTGGAACTAATTTTATAGTATAGGATGTTAGGTGCCTGCATACATAATACCTATGATCATTCTAAGTAACTCTTACAAAGATTTGTTGTGCGATAAAAGTAATCTAATTCGATAATTATAAATTATAGATATACACCAACGAATAAAATGTTATTTTCTAAAATATGCCTGAAATATGTTTCTTGACAATTTGTGTCTACTGTATATAGGTACTTGTCGTTCCGTATGAGCTGAGTGCAACGAGAAGACTGAATGAAGTGTCGACTAGCGAGTAGTAACAGTAACTTCACTGTAACAACTATTCTTTAGATCTGTAACGTAGCGTCGTACTAGATATACTTACGACAGCGAGGCCGCGCGACTCGCCTCGCTCCGCCGGCAACGTTCACCACAAGTCAGTCTCGTGGCGTCATGACGCAGGACACTTGGTGTGGCCGAGACGGGCGAGTGGCAAGAGCCAGGACCCGCGTTACATATTATATATGTTATTTATTGTAGGTATTGGAATATATGATATGTATCTGTTTGTATGAAATATAAATTGTTAAAAGTATGTATTTATGTTGTTTTAATGGCATGCGACAAATTCCTTCCAGTTTATAAAAAATGAATATTAGGTAAGAAATGAATATCGATGACGATTCGTACCTATATTTCGTCCCTTCTTCCACGTTCAAAACCATGATTTCATAACTGGTTATGAATATGGATTTTTTTTCACTGTTTCATAACCAGTTATCAAACAATACTTTTTTTCCATTTTCACAACCAGAACCTCCTAATCTGTATGGTGTCCTAGTACTTTTCGGAATAATGAGTTGAAACATTCAATCGGATATATTGAATATGTTGTATAATAGGAACTGTATGGTGCTAGTTCTCTTAAGATAATCCCCACATCTGAGACTGAACCAAATACGGCATAATATATCATATCTCGTACGATGGTTCAGTTAAAGCGAAAAGGCCCTCCATAGCTAAAATTATGGATATTTTAGAAAAATAATTTAAAATGAGGAACAAAAAAACTAAACGAAAAAATGATAACTACGTCGAAATCGACAAAGAAATTAATCAAATAATAGAAGAATTAATGGCAAAAGTAATAAATGTGTCCTTTTTCGAAAATGTCCAATATTAATTGCTATGCCTTTCTGCCCAACAAAACAGTTTATACGAGAATGCCACCCTTCTAGATGATCTATTTCTTATATCTTCTCCTTGACAACGCCCACAACACACAAAAATCGATTGAAATAATCATTAAATTTTGCTAGGTACCTCCTCACTTTTCGGAGATTTTTTCATTAATGTAGTTTTTTTTCATTATACAACATAATATTCAACATACCCGATTGAATGATTCAACTCATAATTCCGAAAAAGTACCAGGAGACCATACAGAATAGGATGTTCTGGTTGTGTAAAATGGAAACAAAAGTATTGTTTGATATCTGGTTATGAAACAGTGAAAAACAATCCATATTCATAACGGTGAGCATGACACACCAGTTATGCAATCTTGGTTATGAACGTGGACGAAGGGTGTTTTGTCATGGATTCGCCATCATACACATGTTATAGGCCACCTATATTTATTCCATACCTAATGGTCCCGTCATTATAATGTTTATAATATACGACATTGTTAGTGAGAATCAGTAAGATGAACTGTGTTTAATCTTTTCCAGCTCGCGAGGAGGATCAGAAATATCTCTACCTACTTACCTACACGTCGATAAATAAAATTCATAGTAATTTCGCAACTTTTATTAAAAACGATAAAACTTTTGCATAATTAGTTTTTGTTGAAAAACGTAACATCACATTTTATTCAACACAAATCGTTAGTTTGTACATTAGCACCGAGCTCCGACACGCGCGGCTCGCCGGGCGCCATCCACCCGCGACGAGTAAAGTATTGCAGTGCGACTTCTTGTTAATATTTTGTAACTAAACTTAAATAATATGCTTGTGCTGGCTCTGAACTGGGGAGTAGCAGGGTGCGAGCACGCGGTGCTCGGCGGACGAGCCGCGGCTCGGCGCGCTCGGTGCTCGACCAACTTCAACAGCGATATACTTTGTCACACAACAGTCTGCAGACAGGAGGCAGCGGGACGCGCCCCGGCCGGCGCCGGTCGCCCTACCGCCGCCCTCCAGCGCACTCGCGCGTCACCCACTTCACTCACTTGCCAACATTACTTTAAACTCTCACATCATAACAGAGTCTATATTATATTCAGTACATATACATAGGTAATATAAAAACGATAGTGTGTGCAGCGACGAGTCGAGTCTACTGGAGGGAGTTTCCCTACTTCTATATTACAATATTACAAAGGCAGTAACTTGCGCCAGCGACGCACAGCGATGTCTGAGACGACACCTGCCACTAATCACTTTATGTTAGCTTCATTAGCTCAAGTCATAGGAGACACCTATTTTGGAATGTCTCCCTTCGGTGGAGAGTTTGAACAATTAATAGGTGTGAACGAATGTAATCGTTTTTTAAGTTAACAAGAGGCAATTATATAACAATGCAAATATCAATATATTCCGACAGAATTGGGAACTAACTCTAAAAAGTGCAACATGGTCTTTTATAATGTAGATTAAGACTACAAAAATGCGAGGACAACTTAGTATTTGTCGGGTCTTTGTGTTTTATTCAACGTTTCCTAAATCTATAGCTACATGAGATTGGCATTTCTACAATGTTGCATTACAATACCACAACAAAACTATTCATTTCGACAATATAAATGAATACACTAGACGTAGTAGGATAAAGCATTACACATTATAAAACACAATTTAAAATATGATTTCGTTAATTGCTAAGCTAGTGAACTTGTTTGAAACTATATTGAGTTGGTATCGCACGAGGATGCACGAGGAGGGCGACACAGGGCGTATGTTCTACAAATTGATCGAAGGAAAGTAAATTTCACATTGTCTAAAAAAAAACAGATTTTATACTTTTCCAGGTTGTTTCGGATAGCTACTTATAAACTGCTTTTCATTATAACAATTATATACAAAAAAAAAACACGCTTGAGTTTTATAATTTTTGATTACTAGTCAATACAATGTCTTTAAAAAGTTTTGTAATTTTAAATTTTAATAAATTTCGCTTTTTTATATTTAGACGTAGATACTTAATAGTTATTGTGAGCGGAACAGTGAATGACTATTCCGTATTCTACTCGTTATGTTGGTTCAATTAGCGTTGGAGGAGCTGCTCCCTGTCGGAACTTAACTAAGTCCCTACCGGGTGGACTAAACATTACTTGATTTGTAAATGAACATTTATTTAAATATCAATTTATTGTCAGAAGTCTGTAGCGACCGCATGTCATTTGTCAGACGCCTGGTACTTACCTACGTTTTATTAAAGGATTAAGGAAATATTTTAGATTCGTAGTAACAGACGGCTGTGTTATGATTCAGCACGTATACTATTAATTAGGCCGACGTATAAACTGTAAAAAAAACTGACCAGTACATTGCGGACACTCAACGATGTCATCGAATACTCCTTATAGAATTTTGTTTATGTAGAAACAAGGCTTTCATATGTGCATCTGGATCGAGGGCCCTTTTTTCAAAACGAAACGAAATTAGACTTATAGGGAAATTAGTTAAAAATAATAAAAACTTAAAGCACATAGCTTTCATTTCTATAAAAAAATTGAAATCCGTTCTAACAACCTTTAATTTTAAAGTTTAATTAAGTTGGGTATATTACGCTTAATGAGTATAGAATTCTTAATAGCGTTTTAAGATGCAGTCAGTCTAAACGGCAGCGCATCCCGCTGCGAGCTCTACCACGAGCTTTGGCACAACAACACACGAGCACACGTCGCACGAGCACAGAGCACAGTGCATACTGCACAGAGCACAGTGCATACTGCACAGAGCACAGTGCATGCTGCACAGAGCACAGTGCATGCTGCACGGCACACATTGGCACCAAGGCGATATGCGATAACGTCGCATTAAACTAATTCATCATATAAATCTAAATATCAGTTACTCAAGAAATTATCAACTGGACCGGTGATCCTCCTCCTCCCCTCCCCCCAGCGATAGAGGAATTTATTTACAAAGTGCGGGAGATGACTTCAAAAAACCGAAGTCACACCCGCGCACTGACTTCTTAAAATAGAAAAAGATTGTTAATTTTGGATTAGTTTGAGAAGATTTTAATGACATTTTTTTTCGCTCGGACTAGCACTGGCGACGTGACGCGAAGAAAAGTGGACGAGGAGGGGTACCGATGTCAATTCAAAAGATAAAGTGTACACACAGAAAATGACTCCTTCGGATATGGCACGGAAGAATCATTAAAGAATTAGTGGTGAAGTCGCTACGCTCGATAGCGACAGTGATCGGGCACTTTTGAGGGTTTGACTAATGTCGTTTGAACCATATTGTCGGGCTCGGGGCACGGAGACGCTCCAACGCGCGCTCTATCACTAGTTAACGCTAACTATGAACAACGTTCGTATCATGTATCCTAACTACTACGTCATAAGAGCTAGCACGGCACGGGGCACGGGGCGCAGGGCACGGGGCACGGGGCACGGGGCACGGGGCACGGGGCGCGGGGCACACGGCGGGGGCTACACGAGCACGTCCATGCGGGAGCCGCGGCGCAGCAGGCGCGCCCCGCCCGGCTCGCCGGAGCCCACGCCGTGGAACGAGATGGTGACCAGCTGCTGCCCGAAGTTGGCCTCGAACTCGGTGGCCACGTTGACGCTGGGCGGCGCCCCCACGGCGTTCTGCACCACCAGGAACAGCTTGGTGGCCAGCTCCAGCACGTGGCACGTGCGGACCACCACGTCGCCGCGCCGCCGCCAAGCGCCCTCGCCCTGCACACACACGCGCCGTCACCCAGGGCCCCACTCATCTGTCACCCAGGGCCCCACTGACCCGGTCCCCCAGGGTCCCCCCACTCACCCCGAACAGACAGCCGGGCGCATCGGCCGCGTCGCGCGACGAGCACTGAGACAGTTCCTCCGTGGAGCTCTCCAGCCCGCCGCACTGCAACACGAACATCTGTGAGCGGAACTACTGACTATCGCGATCACATACATATATGTATGTAGTGACTCACTATCACAATACATACTGGAAAGACGTATGTAAAAGTTCCAGGTATTCGTTTATATATCAATACTACGTTACACATCGTTGCAAGGATTCCTCTGAGTTTCTTGCCAGTTCTTCTCAGAGTTGCCACGTCCAGCACTAGACATGCGAAATGTAGCTCACTGAAAAGAAAAGAGAGATATAGCTCTTTTCATCAAAAGAACTATATCACTCTTTTAGCTCTTTAGCTCACCGAATAACTCTTTTAACTCTTTAGCTCAATTGAGTTACTTGCGAGCTACAGATCAAATTGAGCCGCACGAGACAACTAGCTCTTTTAGCTCTTTAGCTCACCGAATAACTCTTTATCTCAATTGAGTTATTGGCGAGCTAGATCAAATTGAGCCGCGCTACTTTACGCAAGTCAAACGAGACAACTAGTTCAGTGGCTCTATGAAATCTATGTAGTTCTTTAGTTAATTTAACTTATTTGCGAGCTATAGATAAAATTAGATTCAATGGGTTGTTTTGTTTTTATTACAAAACCAGCGGCCCGCCCCGGCTTCGCACGGGTGGACTTTTATACCCTACCCCTACCCTACCCCTACCCTAACCCTACCCTACTCCTACCCTACCCCTACCCTACCCTTACCCCTACCCTACCCTACCCCTACCCCTACTCTACCCGTACCCCTACCCTACCCTACCCTACCCCTACCCTACACCTACCCTACCCCTACCCTACCCTACCCCTACCATACCCCTACCCTACCCCTACCCTACCCCTACCCTACCCTACCCTACCCCTACCCTACCCCTACCCTACCCTACCCCTACCCTACCCTACCCTACCCTACCCCTACCCAAAAGTATCCTATGTCCTTCTCCCAGTTCTTAGCTACCTCCCTACCAATTTTCAGCCAAATCGGTTCAGCCGTTCTTGAGTTATAAATAGTGTAACTAACACGACTTTCTTTTGTTTTTAAAATGTATTCTGCTATTCGGGACGGAAACAAATCCAACAAATCAAAAACCATGGCAATCGGTCCAGCCGTTCTCGAGTTATAAGTGTTGTAACAAACACGACTTTCTTTTATATATATAGACTAGCGGCCCGCCCCGGCTTCGCACGGGTGGACTTTTATACCCTACCCCTGCCCTACCCTACCCCTACCCTACTCCTACCCTACCCCTACCCTACACCTACCCCTACCCTACCCTACCCCTACCCCACCCTACCCCTACCCTACCCTACCCCTACCATACCCCTAACCTACCCCTACCCTACCCCTACCCTACCCCTACCCTACCCTACCCTACCCTACCCTACCCCTACCCAAAAGTATCCTATGCCAGTTCCCCAGTTCTTAGCTACCTCCCTACCAATTTTCAGCCAAATCGGTTCAGCCGTTCTTGAGTTATAAATAGTGTAACTAACACGACTTTCTTTTGTTTTTAAAATGTATTCTGCTATTCGGGACGGAAACAAATCCAACAAATCAAAAACCATGGCAATCGGTCCAGCCGTTCTCGAGTTATAAGTGTTGTAACAAACACGACTTTCTTTTATATATATATAAGATAAGATGAAAGCCAATGATTTTCCTTCATACTTGAACAGGCTTAAGGCTAAGCGTGTTGACTATGGAATCCTCCCTCGGGAGTAGGCCATGTTCAGCAATGGACGTTATACGGGCTGATGATGATGATTATGATGATAAGAAACCAAAACTAAACTGCGCTTAGCAATATGCGACACGAATGACACGATAATCCGCGGAAACTATTTAAGTAAATTTAAGAAAACAACGATGTTTGTTTTGTTGACAAAATGACAAACTTATTTCCTAAGGATTTTCATACTTATGTAAAAGTGGTAAAGTATTTTTACTTTTAAAACAATGACGATAAGAGTTATTTTACTATGACGTATTGAGCCGAAGAGTCGGTCAATGAGCGACATGCGAAATAGTTCACCTGTTCGTCGGGGAAGTTCGGGTATTGTCGGCCGCTGTCGGCGTCTCGTCGGTATCACTCGTTACTAGAGCCGAGTCAGTGAGCCGTTGAGCTAAATGAGCTAGTGAGCTATTCTGTGAACGAGAGCTAGAGATTCTGGGAGCTAGATTGTGATTGAAGAGCTAGTTCAATTTTATCTCTCATTCGCGAGCTACCCATGTCTATCCAGCACTGGTGGTAGTAAAAGATAGGGACGCATCATAAGAACATGATTTAAAATATTTTTAATGTGTCTGAATAAAGAATTTTTGACATTGGTTTTGACATCCATACAAACGTTAAACACACTTATCGCATCACTTAAGATACAACACTTCGAACTCGTATTCCTTCGTCGATACCGATCTCGACTCCATCCCGGTCACGGCACCACCGTGGGCCGCCCCTCGGGGCACGAGCCGAGCGAAGCGAGCGAGCGAAGCGCCCGGGCGACGCGCTTCGCTCGGCTCGTGGCGACGACGGAGCACGAGCTCGGAGCGGGGCACGTACGGCGCGCACGTGCACGACCAGCAGGTCGTCGGCGTAGGGCGACAGCGACAGGCGGTACACGGCGTGCGCGGGCACGCGGCGCTTGAGCCGCAGCGAGCGCGCCTCCAGCAGCAGCAGCGCGCCCGTGGACACCACGGCCAGGCAGCGCGCCACGCGCCCCGACGAGCGCGCCACCTTGCCCACCACGTCCGCGAACACCACGTAGCGGTCCGCGCCCGCCGCGCGCCGCCAGGCCGCCGACGCGCGCAGGCGCACGTAGTCGCCCACGAACGGGTGCGCCACCGAGCGCGCGTACAGCGCCTTGCGCTCGCGGAACAGCACCGACGCCGTCACCTTCTCGCGCATGCGGTTGCGCGCCGTCTGGTCGAACGCGGCGCGGAACGCGCGGCAGCGCCACGCGTGGTGCAGCCGCCGCAGCCGCGCGTCCGCCGCGCCCAGCAGCCGCGGCGCGGGGCACGCGGGCCACGCGGCGCACGCGGGCGACGCGTGCCGCGCCGGCAGGCGCCGCCACAGCCGCAGCAGGTAGCGCCGCCGCGCGCCCACGCACCACGCGCGCCAGATCACGCGCGCCGCGCGCTCGCGCACGTCCGCCGGCGCGGTGTGCGCGCGCCGCGCCCGCCACGCGCGCGCCAGCACCACCTGCGCGCGCCGGCGCACGCGCGCGCGGTGGCGGCGCCACGCGCGCTGCGCCACGCCCACCAGCGCGTCCACGCGCGCCGCGCGCAGCGCCTCCAGCTCCCACACGGTGCGCGGCGAGCGCACGAACACGCGCGTGCGTCCGTACGCGAACTCCGCGCTGGGGATGGGCAGCGAGCGCAGCAAGGCGCGCGCGCGACGCACGGGCTCGTCGGCGCGGGGCCCGGGGGAGGCGGAGGGGGACGCGGCGGGGGAGGCGCGGCGCGGCGCGAGCAGCGAGTAGCGCGCCACGAGTGCGCGCGCGCACATGGACTCGCACCACCCGCTGCGCCGCAGGAGCGCCATGTCCATAATCCTAGGACGAGTGTCGGATGTAATGTTCGGCCGCAGTGATATATTAACGACTAGCTTCCCGCGCGCGGTTTCACCCGCGTAACTCCCGTTCCCGTGGGAAATTCATAATAAAATATAGCATAAAATATGTTCTTTCTCAGGCTCTAGACTCTCTGGCTCTCAGGCTCTGTACCAAATTTCATTTAAATCGCTTCAGTAGTTAAGGCGTGATTGCGTAACAGACAGACAGACAGAGTTACTTTCACATTTATAATATTAGTAAGGATTATCCTTGTGCTAGATGTGACGACGAGGGGCACGATGGATGGAGTAAGGTGTAGTCATTCGGAGAGCGACGTTAAGATCTTTTAATAGGGACCTTTCGCATTTATATATTAATAGCTTCCAGCGCGTTACAGAATGGATTTTTTTTACTTAAGGAATTGTGTGCAATTCATCAGCCAAATTAATTAGTTCCGTACATTAAAAATGTATGCGTGGAGCGAGATGGAAGATCATCGCTTGCATCTTGTTCCTTCCCATAGGAAACGGCACAATAGTACGACGAGGCTGCTAAAATACACCGATAAAGACCTCGATATAAAGGAATCGACAGGCTCGAAGGCCATCGCAGCCAGAGAGATTGAGAGATAGCTAATGTTTCTTTTTTACTCTATGACCTATGATGTCACAAAATGGCTGATAACGTTTTATATCGATAGCTACTAAAACATAAAGAAACCAAATTTAAATTTACTTATAAAGTTTTTAGAACCGAAATTATTATATTTCTAGGTCCCTGTGACAAATACTTTCAGACCATTGAAATCGAAATCGAATCACGTTTTTTGAACATAGGGCGAAATAGTTGTCGGACGGCAGAGAGACGTGTATGACGATCGCACACCCACCCCTGAGTGCGGATCTGGTGTCGCAGCAGCTGCGCGTCGAAGCGGTGCGGGCGCAGGTCCTCGTCCGCGCGCAGGCAGCGCACCAGCCGCGGCGCCGGCGGCAGGCGGCGCACCAGCGCGCCCACCAGCGCGCGCTGGCGGCAGCCCAGCGCCGCCGGCCGCCGCGGCGACCCGCCCCCCGCCGCGCCCGCGCCCCCGCCCGCGCCCCCGCACAGCGCCGCCAGCAGCGGCTCGCGCGCGCCGCCCAGCGCCGCCAGCGCGCGCCGGCACACCGCGTCGCGGTTCTTGGCCACCATGCCGCGCGCGCTGTACACCACCGCGCCGCCGAAGTGCACCACCCTGGGGACGAGAGCTCGTGAGCGTCGCGCCGCCCCCCGGGGAGAGGAGGGGGCGACACTCACTGGAAGCGGTCCGGCGGCAGCACCAGCAGGCGCGGGTGGCGGCGCCGCTGCAGGCGCTGCAGGAAGGCCTGGTCGCCCGCGCCGCGCGCCGTGCACTCGCGCAGCGCGCCCAGCACGCTGTCGGGCCCCGCGTCCAGCAGCTCGGCCTGCAGCTCGTGGTCGGCGTAGGGCAGCGGGCGCCACGCGAGCCCCTCGCGCGCGTACTCCTCCTGCTCGCGCCTCAGCGTGGCGCCCGTCACGGCGGCCTGCACGCGCTCCGCCGCGTAGTTGATGAGCAGGCGCTCGAGCCCGTTGTGCGCGAGGGACTCGAGCCCGTACACGTCGAGGATGGCCAGCGAGCGCCGCTTGCCGGGCGCGGGCGGCGCCACGGCGCCGTTGACGGCCGTGATGAGCCACGTGAAGAGCCGCGAGTACAGCGCGCACACGAGCCGGTCGCGCAGCGCGCCCGCCCACTCCGCGTCCGCGCCCGTCGGCGAGCACGCGCCCGACGCCGAGGACGAGCCCTCCGAGCTCTCCGCGTCCGGCGGCGCGTCCAGGTCGGGCACCAGCGCGCTCGCCAGCTCGTCCGCGTCCACGCCCACCAGCGCGCACGCCTCCACCAGCTCTGCAACGAGCGGGCGCGTGAGCGGGGCCTCAGTGTCCGCCGGGGTCCCGGGCCCGGGCTCCGCCACTCACCGTACTGGTGCTGCAGGCGGGTGCCGATGGTGCCGTCGATGTTGTGCTGCGGCTCGAACTCGACGTTGCCCAGCTTCAGCATGAAGGCCAGCAGGCGCAGCACCGCGTCGCACTCGCCGCTGCCGAACCCCAACGCGCGCATCGCCGCCTGCGCGCGCGACCGACGCGACCGACCCAACACATTCATTATTACAGAATAATAGTAGTAAACTTTATTAGTGTACATTGGCAAACGCCTCGACTCCGTGCCCGCCACCGCACCGGTGGACAGATAGGAAAAAACTGCAGTGCTTAATTTATGCTTTATAAGGAGGCGGCAACATTTGAAAAAGCAAAAATGGAGAATTTCATAATACTCCATGTTTATTTATTTATGTTCGCACAGTTGTAGATTGAGAACGACCTCGGGGGTTCAAAGCGTGGAACGTTAGACAGAAACACGCTTGTACGATACCACTATACACAGAAATCACACCTAATAGAAATCTCTGTTTCTAGACATTACGTTTCGCCAAAAACTTTGTTCGTAGATATTTCGGTCCAAAGAGAGCACTGAGGACAGAACTCTCTGTTCATCGATAGCACTTCTCGCAGTATTCTTTATTCATAGAAACAATAGATCCCAGATATCTTGGTTCACAAAAAAATATTTTTGGAGAAAAAGCTGCTAATACTTATTTTGGGAAAAAGTCTTTTCGCAATATAGTATGTATGAACTTGTAATAAAATCTCTTTGGCTAAACTATTTGTATCTGGCTGGTTTTGGTATCATTGAAAGTTAAAATTTTAAAGAACATAATTCCAAATTCAAATAAGGAAAATATGTGATTTTTTTTGTTTTTCGGACTGTCAAGATAAGTGCATCTAATGAAGAAATTCAATACATTTTAAAATTTACTACAAAAAAGGTAAAAATGCAATGCAAGCCGCGAAAAAAAATTGCGATGTTTATGGTCCTAGTGCAGTGTCTGTGAGAGTAGCACAAATTTGGTTTATGGGTTTTCAATCCGGAAATGTTGATGTCAAAGATGCACGTCGCGTCGCTCTGGTCGCCCTATTACGGATAAAATGGATGCCATTTTTGAAAAAGTGGAGCATGATCGGCATATCAGTAGTTACGACGTAGCTGAAGAACTGGGAAATGACCTCAAAACAGTTTTGGCGCATTTTAAAAAAATTGGGTACCTACACCAAAATGCTCGATATTTGGGTAGCTCATAAGCTCACTGAAACAAACCTAATAAACCGTGTACTCATTTGTGATTCTTTATTACGACGTAATGAAACCGAATCATTTTTGAAGAAGCTGATGAAAAGTGGATCACGTACGACAAGAACGTGCGAAAAAGGTAGTGGTTAAAGGCCGGTCAGGCTTCACAGACTGTGGCGAAACCCGGGTTAACTCGCAACAAGGTGATGCTGTGTGTGTGTTGGGATTGGAAGGGCAATATTCATTATGAGCTATTACCACCAGGCAGGAACATCGATTCTGAACTCTACTGCGAACAACTGATGAGATAAAAGCAAGAAGTCGAAAGAAAGAGGCCGGAATTAATCAACAGAAGCGGTGTGGTTTTCATCATGATAGCGCTAGATCTCACACATCTTTAGCCACTCAGCAAAAATTAAGAGAGTTTGGCTGGGAGGTGTTAATGCATCCGCCGTATAGTCCTGACCTTGCACCTTCAGATTTCCACCTGTTTCGGTGTCTTCAGAATTCTTTAGGAAGTGTCAGGTTAACATCACGAGAGGACTGCCAAAACCACTTGTTGCGGTATTTTGATCAGAAGTCTGAAAATTTATATAGTAATGGGATCATGTCCCTACCAGGGACCGAATTACCGTTATTTTTTTTATAACGATACCATTTACCGTTACGTTAACGATAAAAAAATAACGATATTAATAACGATACCCATACGTCAGTTAACGTTATCTAATTACCAGTATTATTACCGGTAAAATTAACGATATTAATAACGATACCCATAGGTCAGTTAACGTTATCTAATTACCAGTATTATTACCGGTTAAAATTGCAATTGTTATACCGGTAATTTATACGCCTATCTCTTTCTTACAATGAAGTTGGGGAGACTAGCATATTTTGGTGTTAGTACGAGTTACGACTAGCTAAAAACGGGACCCTATTACTAAGACTCCGCGGTCCGTCTGTCTGTATGTCACCAGGCTGTATCTCATGAACCGTGATAGCTAGACAGTTGAAATTTTCATTGATGATGTATTTCTATTGCCGCTATAACAACAAATACTAAAAACAGAATAAAATATATTTTATTATATATTTATTATTATTGTTTATTATATAATATTTTTTAAGTGGGGCTCCCATACAACAAACGTGTTTTTTGCCGTTTGTTGCGATAATAGTACGGAACCCTTCGTGCGCGATTCCGACTCGCACTAAGTTGCAATTAGTGGGTGATATTGTATGGGGTAAATTCGTCCCAACTACAGAACTTAGCATTGTGCGTGAAAGAAAATTTGAATTTCGCGCTCTACCTTGTGCTTCCATCTTAAGAAGAAGGTGCTTCATAGGTAGTATAGGTACTTTGCGAAGGCAGTACGAAATCCAAGTAGAAACCGTTCGTGCACGTGCTTTACTTATGCTTAGTCGGCTCCACTGTTTTCTAAATTCACGCAGCAAATTATCACTAGATGATAAGGTTAGGACTTACGCACGTGCATACGACCGATTATGACATACACGAGCACCGTATTTGCTCATACCGCGTCTAGCAGTTTGTACCGCTTACAGACTGTTCAAAGTAGATTCACTCGACGTGTCACCGGGGCACCGTGGTTCATTCGTAATCGCAATTTACATTTTGATCTCCAACTGCCTTCCATCAAGCAGTGGATGAAAGAGGCGTCGGATAGCTTCTTCAAATCCGCAGCACAACACCCAAACCCGTTGGTTGTCGCAGCCACTGACTATAGATAGGCCTTTGCCCACAAAACGTCGTAAACACCGTCGGCCACGGGGCGTCCTAGATGACCCGGACGACGAGATAACAATCTACCAACTAGCAGTAAAAAGACTGCAAGAAACTAGCACCACTTCGCAGAGACCACTCTATCCGACCCGCTGGAGAAGAGTACGCCCGCGGACGCGACGCGTCTACCCTCGTCCTCCTGACCCTTAGTTTGCAAAGAACCATCCGATGCCCTCGTAGACCCGAATTCCGAGAGGCCCGCGAACTGTAAAGTAGAGCGACAGTTGCACAAAACTCCCCTAAAATACTAAACGTCGCTCTGAGGTCGCCGTCGCCGAGGCCCAAGCCCCACAGGGGGCGCCCTCTTGCACAGGTTGCTTAGTTTGTAGTTTTTAAACCATAAATGGTTTAAAAACTACAAACTAAGCAAATAATAAGTAATAAATTAAGGCTGGATCTTGACTCGCCTTTATGCCCGGTGAAGTAGCAAAAGCCTCGTGGCTAAGTAGCTATGTCAATCCGAAAAAAAAAAAAAACTCGATTTTATTATGATGACTAAAATAAAATGACACGCGTGAGCGCGAGCCGTCTCGTACTCATATTTTTGTTGCCGCTCCGCTTAAGCCCCGCCCAATGCACGGCGCGCGCGCGGCACTCGTTTCGGTTTGGCAACGTCGCACCAGACGTTGCTAGATTTTAGCGAAATAACGCTATTAGTATCGCTATTAAAATACCGGTTAATCCTGCGATACAACGTTATTTTTAACGTTAAATATTTAACGTAACGGAACGAAATGTTTTGGTACTTTTACCGGTATTTTTTTGGTAACGGTAACCGTCCCTGGTCCCTACCTACAAGATGGCAAAAAGTTATCGAACAAAATGGTACCTACATACTTTAGTTCTGAATTTTCTTAAAAAATGCGAAGGAACTTTATCCCCAACCTATTATAATAAATTTCGCATTTCTGGCAGATGTTAGGTTATTATTTGCGAAATTTATTAATGAAAAAACAATTCACTTGTCACTTGTGTAGAGCGAGAACAAGGGTGGCGAATTAACCGAGCACTCCCGCTTGAATCGGATGAGAAGAGGACTAATATCCTTGAACACCTTGAACATCCTTGATACTTCAAGGTTCGAGAGATAGTAGTCTCGTATGATGTGCACGAGACTGTACGGCACTTGGAGTTGGTGGAGCTCGTAAATTTGACATGTGCCAAACTTCATCTAACGCTTTTGCTACGTCGAAAAGATATATGACGTTTGTACTTGAATGATTTAACAGGGATGTGTACCTAAGTTAATGCGAGGCACTTGGTGACCGTAGGGGTGTTTGGCTTGAAAGCCAATCCGCTTATTAGGAAGACGATGATAGAAGGCATAGATTACGCGCTCGTAAAGTTTACCTAATGAGTGAGGGCAATGAGAAGTGAGGTCATGAGTTTTGGTTCTGAGAAACAGGTATAATATGGCATATTTTTGTCAGTACAACAAAATATGTACAGTTAGTTAGGAGCGGAGTCAGTTACCGTGGTGAAGGCGAAGTGGTCGCGGTCCTGCGCGGCGGCGCGGGGCGCGGGCGCGGCGGGGCGCGGCGCGCGGCGGGGGGACGGCGCGGGCGCAGCCTCGCCGCCCGCGCGCAGCAGCCGGTAGTGTTCCCACGAGCGCTGGAGCCGCAGCCGCTCTGTAACACACGCGCTCTCACTGCCACGCTCACACCGGGCGCCCGCGTCGCTCTCCTCACGATACTCACTGAGCAGCTGCACGTCGGCGCCGGCCAGCAGCTGGTACAGCACGTGAAAGTTGCGCTCGCCCTCCAGCACGCCGCAAACGCGCTCCTGCGACACACACACGTCACTACGCACCCCCTTGTAGAGTTCCACTGGCTGGCTGGCACGCGTTATGTTCGACCACTTACTATACTCATTATGCAAGATCGCTCAACCTTTTTGTATTTATATTGTCTTTTTTTTTATATCTTTTCTTTTAGATTAGATTAAATAGTTGTGAGATCAGTCGAGTAGCGACCAGGCGCATATAAGGCACATGTGCATATTTATGTCCAGCAGTGGGCACTGGGCATGCATTGTCATTTATTTAAGTTTATTGACGAACTCCTATTTTTCATGAATCAATGTAGGCTTGTTGTTTTTAAGCACTAGCTAGGATAAGGGATTAATAAATGAAAAAGTTACCTTTTCCAAAAGATCTGCTTGCAACAGACAAAAATAAATATGAACAGCGTTCGATATCATCGACGATACCGCAATACCGCGAGAGTGACAGTTGCTAATAACATACTTTATAATATGTTGGTAAGGGCAAACAATCAATTTTCTACATTTGATTTTCTACCTTATTAGGTATCGTCACTGACGCGGTGGCGCAGTATCATGTGTATCTTATATACCACTCTATAGTGTTCGCTATGGGAGGGGGGCGACGAACTCACAGTGAGTGATGTGTCCTCCCACCGGCTCGCCTTTAAAGTCGAACTCGATCTCCAGCAGCTTGCCCTGCGGACAGAGGGCGTGTGAGTGGGGGGCGGAGTGCGGGGGTGGGGGGTGAGTGCGGTAGGTGGGTGGGTACTTACGAATCTGCTGGCGTTGTGGTTCCTGGCGGTGGCGGCGTTGCCGAAGGCCTCGAGCAGCGTGCCGGCCGCCGTGAGCGCGCCGCCCGCCCCGCCACCCGCGCCCGCGCCGCCCCCGCGCTCGCCCGCCACCACGGCGCACTGCAGGCACACGCGCGCCGCCTCCGTCTTGCCCGAGCCGCTCTCCCCTGTAACTCGTCTCTTGTACTCCCCACGAACGGCGTAGCTTGCGTTCGACTGATATAGGCCAAGTCACTCCTCGACAACATGATTCTAATGTTGAAAGAGTTTTTGAAATCGGTCCAGTAGGTCCGGAGCCTATTCAATGCAAACAATAAAACAATTTTAGGTTCGAGTAATGAGGTCACTCAAATTCTACAAATTACCTTCCTAAATAAAGTTGACATGTAGGTAACATGTTCAGTTAACTACCTATTTTCATGTAGACACGTCACACCGGTGTCAATCGCGGTACAATTTTAAGGCATATCAACCAGTCGTGGTGACAGATCCGATGTGACCACGACTGGTGCCGATGTCGACATGCAGATTATTAAAAAAGACCCGTGTCTACTATTAACTTTGTACCTATTTTAGTTTATTAATACTTATGGAAACATTTGATTGATTGTTTGCATTGAATAGGCTTTAAGCCACTGGACCGATTTGAAAAAATATTTCACCATTAGAATCCTAACTAAAGAATTCCTGATAAATATAGGCGATAGAATATTTTCAAAAAGTTTACAATCGACAATAGTGATGTACTTGCTGCCTACAATTTTATAAAAGACATAATATCTACAGAAAAGTCAGCGATACCTTATTGTGTTATCGCTGACTTTTCTGTAGATATTAATTATACCATAATAACTAAGTTCTATAACAGAGCTAAACTAATTTTTACTGTGACGCCCACGGAAGTTTATGCGACGCCCCTGTGGTTAAAAATTACCTATCAAACCAGTTGTAGTTCCTGTTACACTTTATCAAAGAAAACCGATAAGTTTTACCCGTACCTTCTGAAAACGGAGCTCATGTTACGAAACACGACAAGCAGGCTCGAACGTGACTCGGGGCAGACATGGGCGCAAGCAAGGGCGTAAAGATGGGCATTAAGGTACAGACTAGTGTTGCCAGGTCCGATTTGGTATAAATCGGTACATGAGGTCAAAAAATTCGGTATTTCGGGTTGCACATCGGGACAGTAAACAAAAAACAAGGGGTTTTTTAAGTCTGAGTTTAATTTATTGCATTTTAAACTACTAGTGCAAGTATCGTATTATATTAATTACCTAAATTAAATATGTATTTAATTTTTTTTCATTTTTTGATTAATCGGGACATTTAGCGTCCTAATCAGGTACAAATCGAGACGCGTCCCCAGACCCCTGAAAATCGGGACGTCCCGCGCAAATCGGGACACCTGGCAACACTAGTACAGACACAGGCCCGGGGATATAAGTGGGGGCGTAGCTAATTCAACATCCTAATGAAACCGCGTGAGACAGCTAGTTGATAATAACAGTGAAGAGGAAGTAAAGTTGTAGCCTCACCTGTGATGACGATACACTGACTCTCGTTCCTGTCGCGCACCCATCGGTACGCCGTCGCCGTGATCGCGTACCTGCAACAGTCGCGCGGGGTGAGCGGGGCTGCTAGTGCGCGGGGGAGGGGGGAGGTCGGGGGCACTCACAGGTGCGGCGGCAGCTGGTACGGCGGGCGCGCCAGGTACGCGCGCACCAGCTCGGCCGAGTACAGCGGCAGCGGGCGGCACGGGTTCACCGACACCAGCGCGTTGCCCACGTACGTCTGCGGAAGCGATGGGCGCGCGTTAGTGGGGCCACGAGAGGCGCGCGCGAGCGGCGGTCGGCGGAGCGCTTACATAGATAATGTCGCATTTGTATCGCACGTGCAGATTGTGCAGGAACGTGTCCTCGGTGAGCGGCGCCAGCAGCACCGCATCCGGCTGCCCCACGCCCTCGCCCTCCGCCATGTCACCGTCGCACGCCATGCGCCATGCCGCCGACACTGCTCACTGACAAACACACACACAAACATTGACGTGTTCTTGGCTTTAGACCAGATCCCAGCCCGCGCCGGTTATTATTTTGTGTATACTCATTTAGTTAGCGACATTTTTTCATTCATTTTTTTACGCAAATTTACAATTATTACTATTAAATGTTCAAAATAAGATTATAAAAATAGTTTGTTTAAAATATTGTGTGATGTTGCTTTGTATGAAGTTACCATCTACTGAACACCTTCTGTATATAATGTTTAAAATAATTATCTTACTTGAGTAAATCAAAATAATACACTAAAATGTGTTTAATGATTTGTAAATGACATATAACAAGTGTGAATTATTTGTCTTTCATGTTACTACTATTTCATTTCATAAGCTTTTCACTAAATTATTCATTTTTAGAAGATTATGTATTGTTAAGGTTAAGGATTATTTACAATTTGTCACTTTTTATACAGTCAAAATGTAAATACTTATTGACGTAATGTATTTAAAAAAACATATTATTTACCACAATAAACCGTTGGGGTTGGAACTGGTAGGCCTTATCCTTGTAAAGTATTTCATAGTTGTTAATGTAATAGCAATATTCATGTGATAAATAAATTGAAGACATTATTTCAAAAACCACCTTTGTCAAATTTGTTAGTTTTACAGTACAGTAAAAAAACTATTTCACATCTTTATATTTGTCTTTTTATATGATATTTGATTTTTATCATATTTTTGACAAAGGTGGTATTTGAAATAAAGTCTTCAATTATAAGAGAACTTTCTCAAAACAAAATATTACATATTAAGTCAAAACTGTGGAAGAATGGGTTGTTCTGAAACAATATACTGCGTTGTTATAAGTTGTAAAACATATATTTAATTAAACATATATTTAAAGAATAATCCATATGGTTTTATAAGTGTCTACTCAGAGTTGAATAGGCTCTGAAACTACTGGACCGATTTGAAAAATTCATTCACAGCTGGAAAGCTACACTATCCCCGGATGACATAGGCTATATTTAATTATGAATTTCCCACGGGAGCGGGAGTTACGAGGGTGACACCGCGCGTGGGAAGCTAGTGTGTGATATTTTGTATATATTTTGCCTACAAAACAGTCCCAATCATCCAGCATCTGACATGTATGATGTATTTTCCCTGGTTAATCCTATTGTCTTCACCATATTCTATGGCATGGTTGGTTTTCAATGAGGTAATTGAATTAAACATAAAATATTATTATTGCACATTTTTTTAAGAAGTTTAAGTAAAGAGGACTGGCTGGAAATGTTGAGAAACTCAGCACATACTCATGTCGTGCGTTGGCGCTGCAGGGAGCAACGGTTCAGTGACTCGCTCAGTGACTTTGCTCAGGCTTCCTATACTACATTCTTAAGATTTTTTGTAGATATAAGTAGGTATGGGTAGATATTAGGAATCTCCAAATATACTTTGTAGCCAAAGCTTTCACTTCATGTGCATGAGTCTTAACAAATCAATATGTTCACTACAAATTGCAACTGGATAGGGGCTTCTTTAACCTCATCTTTATTCCTAAAAATACTAATCGCGACCGTATTTACAAAATTATTAAGTGCCTGGTTCTTAAGTGGGTACGCACCGTAACATAAATATATCATACATAAATGCAAACATCAACAGGACACACTAACGCACTCCACGTATTTTCATTTTGTACATTTATAATATCTTCTCTAGCTTCCGTTACAGCCATTGAACATTTTAACAGAACTACTACGAGCTACGAGCTTGCTACGGGCTACGAGTTCACTTTGACATTCATCATTAATGTTGCTAGATATGAAAAATAGTTGTTATACAATTGGTTCTGTACATTGCATATTTAAAACTAATAAACTTAATTAAAACTAAAAATAATACTAAAATAAGAAGAAAAGAGGGGAAATAAGAGGTCGTCAAAAAAAAAAACTTTCCGCATCGATATCCGTCGGAAGCGTGCCCAGAAGGCTGGCATTGGTCCTAGTTTTCAACTTTTTTAATTATACGTTTGAAATCGAATTGAATTGTTTGTTCATTCATACTTTGAGTTTACTGTCATGATATAATTATCGTTTTGCATTCAACTAATTATTTATTTAATTGGTTATTGAATATTAAGAAGTCAATTAATGGCCTTACTTAGGTATCTATTTTTCTTGGTCTCAGGATGCAATTAATGGAATACCTACAATAATGTCGACATTGTAACATTTTGGAAATCGAAGTAACAAGAAGAAAACAGACTAACGTTAAAATATTTTTAAGAAAATAAGAACTTTTTGCTTTTCAGCGATTTTAATTAAAAGCTAAGAACTGACGCCGTGAGGTATCAAAATATATAAGTTGACATTTAATCTTGTGAAACTGTAAATATTTTAGATTCTTTAAAAAAACTTCATAATAAAGATTGCTTGAAAGTTTTGCAAATGTTACTATGAAGATATATAATACTACTAAGCGTAAAAAAAGAAAAACTCGGAAATGTTTAAATGAAATAAGAAAAAGGTCACATCGTACAAAATATGATACAACTGAAAATAAGATAATTAATAATTGCATTATCACAAATAAAAGGCTAACATTGCAAATGTTTCCAAAAGCAGTTCGTTCTGAAACTATCACACGACCCATCACAGGAAAAATGAATCAAAAATCTTTGCTTGATGTGAACTTATCAGTTATTAATTTAGAAAAAAGAAATTCTCAGAATGCTGTCTCAGGAGTCGATATATCCCCACTATTATTTGTTGATGTCAGTAATAAATATATTAATCAATCGGAAAAATCTAATATTGATGTCGATAAGAACTTAGTTAGTTGCGATAACAATGTCGATCGTCTTGAATATAATCAGAATGCTACATGGAGCACTGAAAATGTTGATATATTTAATTCTTACCAAGAACCAGATATTACAGAAAAATCCCCACAGATTATAGGCACACAGTCCTTATCAACCCTGGGAATGTTTTCTACCCACAGTTTAAACGAAGATAGCAGTTACAATATGTACAAGGAATTGGTAGCTGAAATTCCTTCGTACTTAGAACAAAATGAATCTTACGATGAAGATGTAATGCACAGCACTAACATTTTATTACAAAGGCTTTTTAGAGAGAAGTCTTACCAAGTCCGTGAGGATAACATTTTCAAATGCATTACTATCAATTCTAATGTAGATAAATCCTACAGAAGAAAAATAGTACACAATCCAATAGACTATATCAAAATAGGCATTACAGAGCAGCCAGATGTATGTAAAACAAGGGCTACAATGAGTGACACTCCAGATAGTCTACACTCGCCTTTGGAACTTTCATCATGTGATGAAAAGCATCCTGATCTTGTGCTAGACACTTTTATACAAGAAACCCCCGAGTATATATATTATCCTCACAGATTAAATTAATGTATATTTCTTATTAATTAGTTGTAGTATAAACAGCATAATGCATTAAAACAAATTGCAACTTGATATTTATAATTTTATTTGTTATGTTAAGGTAATGTTTTCCAGTTGTGCTATCAGGTCCATGTGCTTAAATGTATCAGGAGACTTGGTGAATGTCTCCAGCAGTTTAAGTTTAGCAGAATCTTTACTGTTGTAATACATCTGGAACTGATTGGCGAGACATTGCGCTTCTTGTCCATTGAGCACATTCTGAAAATGAGAGATGTGTTCATTTAATTTTTCATTTTGAACTTTAAAGGTTTTAGTAGTAGTTTTAGTTAAGGCATATATATCCATTTATTTACCGAATTGACTAAAAGTTAATTTTCGAATTTCCAATTAGAAAATGGCTTTATATGATATGCTATGCTATAGATATAAACACACTGTGCAATGACTTAACTAAATAGCTGAAATGTAATAGAGAAAAGCTCATTTACCTTGTCATATTCGCCACGCATCAGCACAATCCCCTTGTCTGTCAGTTCTGTGTAGTGCACCATGGTAAGGCATTCTGGCGCATTCTCTTTATGCACCTAAACACCAAAACACCCATTCATTAATATTTTTGGCACATTTTAAAATAAAAATAACATTATTTTATTCTATATTAAATCCCACATAGCTCTTAGCTGAAATCTACTACTCTACTACACCTTGTCTAACATTATTATTATATTAGCTTTATTTCAAAACATTATTCAAGCAAATTTATATTATATGTTTAGGTATTTTGTCTTGTTATGTGCCCCTCTATGGGTAAAAGCCTCCATTTCTTTCCATCTCGCCCTGTCTTTGGCTTCTTGCATCCATCTATCTCCAGCAATGTTTATTACATCATCAACCCATCTTTTCTTTGGTCATCCAATGCTTCTTTTGTCTATTACCAACAGACAAAACCAGAGATAAAAGAAAGAGAGAATATTCAGGCTTACTTGTCTAACATATCTAGACAAATACAGTCAAAATCACCATAGTGTTGTCAAACAGGCAAAAAGTAATGGAACAAATAGAATCAAGTAACCTGGTATGCCAGTAGAGGTGTGAAGTGAACAGTATGGCCGTAGCACTGGCTCATTATGAACTCGTATCCCTGGTCACGGGGCAAAGGGAACAGGAATGTTGGGAACTGAGCCATCTTCTCTTGCAGGCTGCGGTATGACTCCAGGGGAATGGTGGCTGATATCACTTCCTTGTTCTTGTGGTACTCCTCCCAGATAGTTTGTATTTCAGTTGCATCTTTATCTTCAACAAGTTCAATTTTGAATATATCCTTGAGCTGTTTTTCTTGTGCTTGAGTAGGATCCTTCAAAGCTTCTTTAGGGTTCAGAACTGAGGAGAACTGCCTGAAATAATTCAGATTCATTAATAATAATCCCATATAACCTAATTGAAATTTTTCGAGAGCCAAGAACTAACCTGGTGTCCACAGAAGCAAATTTCTTTTTTTTATCTTCTACATTCGTTTTTTGCTGCTGTTCTACCCTTTGCATAAACTCTTCAGGGGAGGTCTTCTGTAAATCGGCAATTCGTGTAGCATATTTCTCATAATAGGGATTAGTCTTCAACTTCTCCAATGCCTTTTCCATCATCGGAGTAGTCATGGAAAGGCTTCGTAAATTTGGTGTTATGTAATTTACACGTTTGAAATGTTTCAGCAAATGGTGGAGAGCAACAGCCATCACCTGATCAATGGAGTAATAATATATGTTTAGTCAAATGATATAATTTATAACAAAAGACTTGAGCCGCTATAAAAATAATTGTTTTAAAAGCAGGTTTTTACTGACATGCTCTTATCTTGACAGTTAATGTGATTGTTGACATTTGACAGCTGACTTTTACTATTATTTGCCTATTCTAAAATTCATTATTGTAACTGGACGTAGATTAGCAGAAAGGACTCAAACCACAAAATCTTACTTTTGAGTAAACGATGTTTAAAGTTCAGCTAGGTATTCTTCAGTGTTGTTGTACTCATAATGTTAAGATGTTAGGTCAAGTTAAGGGATGTAACTATTGCATTTTAAATGGGTTTCAGTTTGATGCTGTTTCGCAAGTGTTTCATGAGTTATTGGGAAAAATATAGGTTTGAGTTCTTTTTGATAAATTAGTATTTTCATGACGAAGTTGTTATTTGAATTCGACTAAAATGACTCAAGTGATTAATAAAAATTAAAATTAAAGGATTTTTTAAATGAAAGTCATTATATGAACTAAATAAAAACGATTTATAAATTTCCATGTATCACTTAAAATTAAACACAGGTAGGAACTGATCACCCGTGACTCTTACTATTATAAAATTGCCTTAAATTGAAATCAACTATCAAAATGAAATACCCGCTCAAAAAATCTTATAAGTTTTCTTTTAAACTTTTTATTATTCTGTTTCATTAAGCAATAAATTTTCCGCGTCATTCTGCTCTGTAAACATCTCAAAATCAGTCACACAATCGAAGCCATCTACATCCTCATCGATATTCTCGTTCCCCTTTAGAGTTTTATAAAAATCTAAACAATCTTTGGGAATAAGATCAAACATAGACTTCAAGTCATCCAATTTTGCTTGGGCAATTTCTTTCCCGTTCGGCCACAGCAACACTAAGTCCTCTTCCGATATTTCTTATCGTTTTCCTTTAACTTTCTTCTCAATGTTTAGCTCTTCAAACATTCCGTCAGCAGATTCCATGTAGATTGTATACTTTTCATCTCTTTTTAAGAGTATTTTTTTTGTCTTTAACCAGTTAACTTTAGTTTTTAAGACGAAAGTTTTTCTGTTCACAATTTTCTTCTCTATTTTGCTGGTAGAAAAGAAATCATTGCTTTGCATCCTATAAACCTTCAGTGGGTTCTTTTTCTGGCAGCTCTTAATCACGTCAATGTATTGTAAATTTTAACCGTTTTTTGCTGTCGCAGCGTATGCACCCTTAATTTGCCGACTACCCCTTGGCTCGAACCCCACAAATTCGGTGTATACGGATAGGTACTGAGCAGGGCTGTTGGTTAGCAGCAGAAAATTAGGGACACTGCTTGGAAAATTTAAAGTTATTACAAGGAATCTAATTAGATTTTGTCAAAAATTTAGTATGAAAATCGGAAAGTCGATTTTTATCAAAAACTAGCGGCCCGCCCCGGCTTCGCACGGGTGGACTTTTATACCCTACCCCTGCCCTACCCTACCCCTACCCTACCCCTACCCTACCCTACCCCTACCCTACCCTACCCCTACTCTACCCCTACCCTACCCTACCCCTACCCTACCCCTAACCTACCCTACCCTACCCTACCCTACCCCTACCCTACCCCTACCCAAAAGTATCCTATGTCCTTCTCCCAGTTCTTAGCTACCTCCCTACCAATTTTCAGCCAAATCGGTTCAGCCGTTCTTGAGTTATAAATAGTGTAACTAACACGACTTTCTTTTGTTTTTAAAATGTATTCTGCTATTCAGGGCGGAGACAAATCCAACGAAACAAAAACCATGAAAATTGATCCAGCCGATCTCGAGTTATAAGTGTTGTAACAAACCCGTCTTTGTTTTATATATATAGATAGAAGATAGATTGGGGGGGCGGGTGCAAAATTTCGTATCCGTACGTCTAGTCAAGTCAATTTAAAGATAATTACACAAAAAGAATTATCAATATCGGATAAAAAACAATATTGATATAATTATTGTATATACATAATTATTGTATGTATGTATTGTATGTATTAATCACGATAGGTACATAATATATTACGAAAAATAAATTTTATAAGCAACTGAGTGACAAACTGAGTTTGGGTTGCAACTTCTTAAAATAAAATATATACTTATAAAAAAATGTTGCCGTTTATTCGTTCAATAAAATTTATTCATATATTGAAAATGTCCCTAAAGTCATTTTATTGACTTTAAAATTGCAAATGAATTTAATCTGAAACGCCTTAGACAGTTTGAGACTTTGTACCTAAATTATAAATAAACTTTGTTTTTCATTTAAATTTATCAAAAATAATTCAGACAGTTTGAGTCGTTTTAGTTGAATGTTCAAAGAGCTTTTTACGGTAATATTTAATTTATCAAAAACGACTTAGGAAGTTTAAGTCATTTTTGATTTATAAAAAGTAGACTTGTTTCTTTGTAAGTACATTTATTCAAAACAACTCAGATGAATTGAGGCTAATAAGTTAAATCAAATTTAGTGTTTTTCCTTGAAATATAATTTATTAGAAAGGATTCTAGCAGATATACGCGCTCCCTTATGTGGGTTGGTCCCTGGTATTAAAAAAAGTGCTTTCTGTTAGTCTGAGGCTAGCACGTTTTTGCTGAATGACAAACCCGACCTCTTAGGTTAATTTGGTGCATCTAACTCATTTTTGACAACATTGTGGGTTGAGTCCTTTTTGCTAATCTACGTCCAACTTACCTAACGAATCGATAGTGAAGAATTAGGTTGATATGAAAGAGTGTATTTATTTTGACAATCGACAAAGTTTCTGGTTTTTTAATGGTATTATAATATTTGGATTTGGTATTACGACTATTCTAAAACACGTTTTTGCTACCTAACGTAGTAGGAAGCAAAAATGAGTGATGAAATAATAGTAAGCAAACAATTATAACTTTAGTTTCAACAAGATTATGTACACATTTTGAGGATATTGTTTGAAAGTCGAAAGTAAGAAAATGTTCGTGGTCCGCACACAGTAATATGTTTTGCTAAATGCATTATCATATAAACATAGATCAAAGGTTTTTAATTATTATATTCGCATGATGATGAATAATAAAACTACAGTGATAGACGTAAAGAACCCATACTACTAGAAGGCCATACATTCAATGTTGACGTTAGTGTGTTAGATTCAATAATCACCTTAATGATCGACAAAAAAGTTTTCGTAGGTATTTGGATGTTTCGATTCCAAATAGGTACCCAAAGCGTACCCTAGTGACTACTCTATTCACAATGCTGAGTATTTACATGTCTTGACTTAAAGGTCCAAATAACCAGGTCATTAAAATCCAAAAAAAAAAGTATTTACATGTCAAATGTCAGTTGTCTATGTTGTCTTGTTTGAGAAAATAATTAATAATGTCAAAGTCAAAATGAAAATGTGTGGTGTGTTTGGTTTGTGTTTTTAGAAATAACTTGAAAATTATGCTTTGAAATGGAAAACTTTTCAAGAGTAGAAAAAATAGGAGAAGGAACTTATGGTGTAGTGTACAAGGCGAAGGACAGAATTACTGGAAACGAGATTGCACTGAAGAAAATAAAACTCGAAAAGTGAGTTTTGGCGCGAAACTTGACAGTTTCGCCTGTGTCTTGTAACTAATTTTAACAGATAATTTGTTGTGCACGAAGAACATGAAATCCTACGAGTAGAAAGTTTATATAGTCCATGAAATTATTAACAAATTATGATGTAATCTTATTATTAACTTTGATTGTTTACCTACTTACTTGTCACTTAACATAATTTGATGTTGTAAAATAACACCAGTGAAAGTTTAAGATCTAATAACTATACAAACATATGATATGAAGTACTACCGACAGTAGGTAATAACGTACTATCTGAGGCCCGCGACTTTGTACGCGTGGTGTTTGTTAGTCCTACGGGTTTTTAACTATCTGACGGGAACTTAATAATTTTCTGTGTTCATAATGTAAAAGTATTTATAATGATGACCAGGGCTGTAAGGTACCACCATGCAAAATTTAATTTAAATCGGTGCAACAGTCGAAGCTTAGCCTGTACAAACAAAAAGAGACAAAAAAATCTGGTTGTGTTCTATTTTATTTCTAACATTCCCATGACTCAGTTTTTAGGGTTTTTTTTCTATGAACAGATATTCAACCTCTACAGTTTTTGATTATATGTATTGTTAAACATTTATATACCTTGTAAAAGTTCAATTTATTATTTTTTATTTAGATTCTGTAGTCTTATTTTTGATTTCATATTAAAATTTATATTTATACAAGATGCTTCCAAAATACAGTTCATACTTTTAACATATCATAAAGATGGTGAAAAATATCAACTCTAAGTCACAAGAATTGGTTTGAGAAAAAATTATAAAACATATTTAGGTCTTCATTTTTAATGACACTCACATGAAACACACATCTTCATAATGAATGACAAGATTGATAAGATACTTTGATTTTTAAAATACTTGTTAATAACTTCTGTTTGTGTATACCGACACCTATCATGAGCAAACTTATGTAATGCAGAATTACTTTATTAGTACAACAGCAACATGATATAAAAATAAATTGAACAGGCTTACCAGTGAGTGGGTTCTCTTTGGTTATTTTAAGCTAACATAAACAGACATAACATAGTGGGTAGTTGTCTGTTTGAAGTGTGATGTAAAGATCCAGCAAGTGTTTTGATCACACTTCAACATGCATTTGAGTTTAAGATCAAACCTTTGTAGTTAAAAGCACACACCTCATGTATAGCACTATTGTAACACTCACATAAAACAAATTATGAGCATACAACTTGATCTGCTCTGCGCCAACCAATACCGATGTATTGTCCTCATAGAAAAAGATGTTCATATTCATGAGCACAATCACCACCCAAGAGGTTTTGCGTTATTTAATTAACACGTTGTATATATCCGGTATGGTTATGAGAGCACTTTTGCCACCACCTCCCATGCTCCCACCAACCTTACGGTTATATGGTTCGAATCACGGGAGATGTACTGAGTGCAGTGTGTTGTGGTGCGCAGTGAGCCGGAGGGCGTGCCGTCCACGGCGCTGCGCGAGATCTCCGTGCTGCGCGAGCTGCGCCACCCCGCCGTCGTGTCGCTGCTGGACGTGCTGCTCGCCGACAACAAGCTGTTCCTCGTCTTTGAGTTCTTGCACATGGACCTCAAGCGCCTCATGGACATCAACAAGGGACCGCTCCCGCACGAACTAGTCAAGGTAATACCTAACATACATTATCATCATTTTTATTTAAATCCACATTTATATTTCAAATTTCAAGTCTGCAAATATTGCTGGAATTCATTCTATGGATTCAGAAGAGGGATCGGAAAATGATTAATCGATTAGGAGATCGGGGCCAAGACGAGGGGTGCTAATGAACCATCGCTTCCCTCAGAGCTACCTGCGGCAGCTGCTCGAGGGCGTAGCCTACTGCCACGCGCAGCGCGTGCTGCACCGAGACCTCAAGCCGCAGAACCTGCTGGTGGACGCGGACGGACACATCAAACTGGCGGACTTCGGGCTCGCGCGGGCGTTCGGCATTCCCGTGCGCGCCTACACGCACGAGGTGGTGACGCTTTGGTACCGCGCGCCCGAGATCCTGCTCGGCGCAAAGTTCTACTCCACCGCCGTGGACGTGTGGAGCCTCGCGTGCATCTACGCGGAGATGGCGAGCGGGCGCACGCTGTTCCCGGGCGACAGCGAGATCGACCAGCTGTTCCGCGTGTTCCGCGCGCTGGGCACGCCGGGCGAGCGCGTGTGGGCGGGCGCGCGCCGCCTGCCCGAGTACCGCGCCGCCTTCCCGCGGTGGCCCGCCCGCCCCGCGCGCCTGCTGCTGCCCCCCAGCGTGCGCGACGCGCCGCACGCCGCCGCGCTGTTCGACGCGCTGCTGCGCTACGAGCCCAGCGAGCGCGTGCCCGCGCGGGCCGCGCTCGCGCACGCCTACCTGCGCGACGCGCGCCTCGTGCCGCCCCCCGCGCGCGCCTGACCCCCGCGCTCGCGCACGCCTACCTGCGCGACGCGCGCCTCGTGCCGCCTCCCGCGCGCGCCTGACCCCCGCGCTCGCGCACGCCTACCTGCGCGACGCGCGCCTCGTGCCGCCCCCCGCGCGCGCCTGACCCCCGCGCTCGCGCACGCCTACCTGCGCGACGCGCGCCTCGTGCCGCCTCCCGCGCGCGCCTGACCCCCGCGCTCGCGCACGCCTACCTGCGCGACGCGCGCCTCGTGCCGCCCCCCGCGCGCGCCTGACCCCCGCGCTCGCGCACGCCTACCTGCGCGACGCGCGCCTCGTGCCGCCCCCCGCGCGCGCCTGACCCGACCCGACCCCGACATTATGTTGAATATTATTTTAAATTAAATATATTGTGTAGAGGACGAATCAATTCTATGAAATTTAAAAAAAATACATAATTCAAAACTCACACTCTCGGATCCTCCGATCTTCATATTCAAAGTGTCTCGTAAGCGGCTGTATTTACTGGTACATTAAAACAATCTGTAAGTGAGGGTTCTATGTACAGTCCATTACGATGTGGTATTAAAAGTTTAGTTTGGACTGACGGACTCAGAAAATTAATATGCTAAGTATAATATTTACTGAATAGTTTATAATATGTAATTTTAATGAAAAAGAATGAATAACTGTTTATGTGAATAACGAACTAAGAATAAAAAATTTAAACAATTTGTTGTCTTAATTACTATCACTGTGTTGTTCCTATAGCGTTGCCTAAATCTTGTTTGCATGCAAGTATATGTTATTTTAAGACGTGGAATTGCTTTGTGCGTCACACAAAAAGTGATTTAAAGAATACGTACGCCCTAGGCGACTAGCCCACTTTTTTAAATGGGGCCTGATTGCCTCCACCGTCCGCAATTCGCTCCGCTTCCCCACCGCTTCTGCCATTTCCGGAGGGTTCGCCAGTCCGCCACCATGCTTCCCTCCGGGAAGGGGTCGCGGCCAGAACAAGCCCCCTCAAACCTCCGCTGGTAGGCGGCACGTGGGTAGTTCTTCACAGAACCAGACCTAACCCAACCCAATGGCTTTACTTAAGTAACATAAATAAAGCCTGACCAAGAAATAAAAACACTTGATTATCTATGCTGTGGCTAATCAAGTGAGTTATAATTTAAATATGCTTTATTCTCCGGAGAATAACCGGAGATCTCTCAATCACCGGTGAATTCAATCGGTTGTCAAAATCTCGCTCCGATGCAAACCACTATTAACTAATATTTATTTATTTATTTATATTAAAATTAATTACTACACAGGCTATTTTGTTCAGATCCATTTTGCAATTCGTCATCATCAGCCCGCATAACGTCCACTGCTGAACATGGGCCTCCTCCCGGGGAGGGTATACGCCATAGTCACCACGCTTGGCAGGCGGGTTGGTGACCGCAGTATTGTGTTGTACTACACAAGGAAAGTCTGCTGCCCGTTCCTTGATATACGATTATTATAGACGATATTATCACAATCGGCCAACGGCTTAACGTGCTCTCCGAGGCACGGAGAGTAGTATCTCAATCAACCAGACCCAGAAGGATATCTTAGAAATTACACAAAGATTTATACTGTCCGGCGTGGAAATCGAATCCACGACTTCTTAGATTTAAAGCGAGTCAAATACCGTTACGCTACGGAGGCTTTCGCGATTGTGAACACACAATCTTCATTTTTTTTTTAATTTATTGGCAATTAGAATCCTCAGAGCGCACGTCTTCATGTGATAATTGCGAACATTGGACTGACGTGATCTGAATTGACTGTGTAATGTGACAACAATCCAAATCAAGTTATATCAATCTATCGCGATCACGGATCTCGATCCAGATTGATGGTGTAATGGCACCCATAAAATTCAAGTAAAGTACCTAGTCGTATAATATCTACTTAGGTAGGTATTATACGACTACTTTAGTTTTATTTTGACGATCTAAAGGCCTGAATTCATATTGATTAGTGATTAGTGCAGGTGATTAGTGATTAGTAGAAAATAAGTGTGGACAGGGACTGATTAGTGCAGGTGATTAGTTGGCTGCGTAGTAACGTGATTAGAAGCTTGTTCTATTTTTTTGGAAGTGGACTGCGAGTAGCCCCGTCCCGCGCGCCCTCCTTTCCCCCTCATTCGCAGCGTGCCTGCCGTAACCGTAACGTCGGACACTCGTATTGTTTTACAAAAATGGCGGCAAAGTGGACCGAAGACATAACCTATAAATTTGTGCAAGAGTATGTAAAACATGAATGCCTTTACAACTGTAAAGCCCCTAGCTACAAAATTAAGGGAGTCCGAGATCAGAGATGCGGCACTTTTACGTATAAGTGAAGCTATGAACATGTTGTTATATCTTCTCGTTGTTCGTCCATACTTGTTGGTCGACGGCGATGGCTCAACTGAATTTACTAAACAGAGCCACTAAACAATAATTGGACACTACTTGCACTACACACCTGCACTAATCACACTCAATTACTAATCACCTGCACTCGCACTAATCAAAGTGAATACAGGCCTTTATGTAACAAGACCAAACAAGAATTCAGTGGACATTCGTGGATATGCGTGGATTGGAATTTTTATTTATCTGTGGTTGTTGTCGAACCGTCAGTGTCAACTAGTTGTCATTGTCAAGTTGCCGTGGGCATTGGTGTTTGTTTATATTTATTACTTTTAATTCCATTTATATTATTTTAATAATTAGTAGTTTGTGACATCCAGTTGCGAGAACTACCTGTGCTCAGTGATTACAACATTATTGAGCCACCTGTAAACCAACCCTGCAACGTGTGTTGCTGATAAATACAAGAGAAATACTTTGACTCCATCATGTCTATAGAAATAGAATCAGCGGAGTAAGTGTGGGCCAGTAGGAGTAGTATTACGGGTTATATTATTGACTCTGAGAATAATTCAATTTATAATTTTTTTTAGCGTGATCCGGTTGATCCAGCAGTACTTGAAAGAATCTAACCTCACCAAAACACTCCACACTTTACAGGTAAACCTTTACAATAGGTTAATGTTTCACATTCTAATCAATAGATGTTTTTTTTTTATTTTATTGTTTGCTAACTAAGCCAACCATTGTATTTAATTTGTAATTTGGATATTTGTGATTGGGGATGATATTATATTATTTCTTCAGACAATAGTTGCTTTTTATATATTTTTTTGTGATTGTTTTTGTTTTTTATTCTTATTAAAGGAATAAATGAATACATCAACATTCTCATGTATACTAATATTATAAAGAGAAAGTATTTGTTTTTTTGTTTCAAATAACCTCAAGAACTACTGAATGGATTTCGATAATTCTTTCACCATTAGAATGCACCATTATCCCATAGTAAGATAGGCTATATTTACTTGAACTAGTTAGGGATCTCTATTAAAACTTCAATAATGTAAAACAAGGTATGAAAAAATGCCATAATGATAGAATAGAAAAATGTTCTATAATATTAAATAACATAATAGTATATAGGGACCGGATTATATGCATTTGCCATTATGCTATTAAACCAAATTATAGTCACAAAATAATAAATATATACAATAATAATAATAATAATTGTGATATACATTTATAAAAAATAAAAAATAAATGTCACATAATCAACTGTAATGTGTAGGACACCTATGGTCGCCTTACGCCTATTCAAGGATAATTTACTAATTGTATGCTGATTTTGAAATAAAATAAAATTAAAACTAACTTTTCTTCTTTTTTAAAGACTGAATTGATTGATTGTATTAAAACTTATCAATTAATTTTGCATATTCTACCAATTCTCGTGCATTTTTCATGCATATAACAAGCTTTTTATGTTGCATATAATCCGGTTCTACTAATATCTTTAAAAAACCTTTGCTGTAGCATTTGTCTAACTACAGTAGTTATGTAACTTTAGCAATTTTTTTGAAAGGTACCCAAAAAAAACCAGACCATGCCTAAGAGTCCATGCTGACATGTTTTGGTATTAATGCTTCATCTGAATCAATCTGAAATAAGAAATAATTTATTACAGTAGTTTATTATTTTTTGAATTATTATAATCTGTCGTTGCGTTCAAAAGATATTACGAGTTTATAAATGTCAATCCGAATAAAATATTAATAATTATAAACTGTAAACTTGTAACTATGACAACATTAATTCCGAGATCACTGAAGTTTAGTATAAAATGTAGGCGTGTCATTTACTATTTTAGGTTTAGATGCTTGTTTTATAAAAGTTTGGAGCCATCAATTCTTATGTACACATTTTTTGTCTTTTTGTTTACAGAAAAATAACAATAAGTAGTAAAATATGTGTATCATAGAGCATGATTGCATATAATGTTATCAACAAAGGTCCTTGCATGTCTTCAAAGGTTCAATTGTACCTTATTTTGATAGTTGTAATTTATTTTCAAAGCTGGGATAAAAATAATTTATACTGTCCCTGCAGCCACTCCTATGTGCATCTCCCTTCCAAATACTTATATGATAAGCTCTTATTGACAAGTTTTATTGTGCTAAATTTAAGGGTAGAATTAGTAATGATGGCCTTCCAGACTAGTGGTGATACAGGAATACTAATACACGGCGGCATTATTAATGGTTGTTGGATTATATGGCAGAGAACTAACAGGTAAAAGACTGCAGATAAAAGTACTGAAATAATAAAATTGATAAATTTATTATTTTTCCGTTTTTAACGGCTGAAAGCTAAACTAATTTTAATTATAGCCATTATAATGATTATAAGACAGATTTTGTAGTCATAAGAGTAAAAAAGTGATATTTGTGTGAAAAATATTATTTTATGTTTTCCGACATATTTTCAAGACAGATGTTGCCTTCATGTACATGAATATGAGACACAATAGCCTTGATACCTTATAACATTACCTTTAATTTCTTATCAAACAATCTTTGAATAACAAGAACTTTTTTGTCCAATCTCTCAACATCTGGTTTTTGTAGTTGCAATGTATTGGATTAACCCAATACCAGTAACTATTTATTAATCTGTGACAATGCACAGTATTGTTATCATCACTGTTCGCGACACAAACATATTCTCTGAAGATGATAAACTTATATTTTTATAACTGCTGTTTTTTTTTTAAATAAAGTTTCAAGGTTTAGTGCAAACAGGAAGGAATCAATTCGCCAGGTGTCTCCGTATTAGAAATGCTGAAGCAGGTTGTTTGGAATAGGTAGTATTGTAGAGTAAAGTCGATGGCTATATGATTCGCAGGAGGAGACGGGCGTGTCGCTGAACACGGTGGACAGCGTGGACGGGTTCTGCGCGGACATCAACAACGGCCACTGGGACACGGTGCTGAAGGCCACGGCCTCGCTGAAGCTGCCGGACCGCAAGCTCATGGAGCTGTACGAGCAGGTGGTGCTGGAGCTGATCGAGTTGCGCGAGCTGGGCGCCGCGCGCTCGCTGCTGCGCCAGACGCACCCGTGCCTGCTCATGAAGCAGCTGGAGACGGACCGCTACGTGCACCTGGAGAACCTGCTGGCGCGCTCGTACTTCGACCCGCGCGAGGCCTACGGCGCCGCCGGTGGCAAGGAGCGCCGCCGCGCCGCCGTGGCCGCGTCGCTGGCGGGCGAGGTGTCCGTCGTGCCGTCCAGCCGCCTGCTGGCGCTGCTGGGGCAGGCGCTCAAGTGGCAGCAGCACCAGGGCCTGCTGCCGCCCGGCACCACCATCGATCTGTTCCGCGGCAAGGCCGCCATCCGCGACCAGGAGGACGACCAGTGCCCCACGCAGCTCTCCAAGATGATCAAGTTCGGACAGAAGTCGCACGTCGAGTGCGCCAGGTACCGCCGCACTCTCGGCCGTCACGTGCCTTATTTATTTGTTGTGACCTATTGTATACCGTTATCATGGACGATGCAGGTTCTCTCCCGACGGGCAGTACCTGGTCACGGGCTCGGTCGACGGTCTAGTGGAGGTGTGGAACTTCACGACCGGCAAGATCCGGAAGGACCTGCGCTACCAGGCGCACGAGGAGTACATGAGCATGGAGGAAGCGGTGCTCAGTCTCGCCTTCGGTCGCGACAGCGACACGCTCGCCGCCGGCTCCAACGACGGCAAGATCAAGGTGAGCCAGGTCTCTCCCGCCCGCGGCTCGTCTCCTCCGCGGCGCTCGTTCACGTTCTCCTCCTGTCGCAGGTGTGGAAGGTGTCCACCGGGCAGGTGCTGCGCAAGCTGGAGCGCGCGCATTCCAAGGGCGTGACGTGCCTGCAATTCACGCGCGACAACACGCAGATCCTGTCCGCGTCGTTCGACCGCACCATCCGCATCCACGGGCTCAAGTCGGGCAAGATCCTGAAGGAGTTCCGCGGGCACGGCTCGTTCGTGAACGAGGCGGTGTTCACGCCGGACGGGCACGGCGTGCTGAGCGGCTCGTCGGACGGCAGCGTGAAGGTGTGGTCCGTGCGCACGGGCGAGTGCACCGCCACGCTCAAGCCGCTCGGCAGCGGCGAGCCGCCCGTCAACTCGCTGCTGCTCACGCCCAAGAACCCCGACCACTTCGTGGTGTGCAACCGCACCAACACCGTGGTCATCATGAACATGCAGGGGCAGATCGTGCGCTCGTTCTCGTCCGGCCGGCGCGAGCAGGAGGGCGGCGCGCTCGTGGCGGCGGCGCTGAGCGCGCGCGGCCGCCTCGTGTACTGCGCCGCCGAGGACCTGGTGCTGTACGCCTTCTGCACGCTCACCGGCAAGCTGGAGCGCACCATCAACGTGAGTGTCACCCGCCCATCCCTCCCGCCCTCACCGCCCCCACCGCCCCGCGCTGAGCGCGCGCGGCCGCCTCGTGTACTGCGCCGCCGAGGACCTGGTGCTGTACGCCTTCTGCACGCTCACCGGCAAGCTGGAGCGCACCATCAACGTGAGTGTCACCCGCCCATCCCTCCCGCCCTCACCGCCCCGCGCTGAGCGCGCGCGGCCGCCTCGTGTACTGCGCCGCCGAGGACCTGGTGCTGTACGCCTTCTGCACGCTCACCGGCAAGCTGGAGCGCACCATCAACGTGAGTGTCACCCGCCCATCCCTCCCGCCCTCACCGCCCCCACCGCCCCGCGCTGAGCGCGCGCGGCCGCCTCGTGTACTGCGCCGCCGAGGACCTGGTGCTGTACGCCTTCTGCACGCTCACCGGCAAGCTGGAGCGCACCATCAACGTGAGTGTCACCCGCCCATCCCTCCCGCCCTCACCGCCCCCACCGCCCCGCGCTGAGCGCGCGCGGCCGCCTCGTGTACTGCGCCGCCGAGGACCTGGTGCTGTACGCCTTCTGCACGCTCACCGGCAAGCTGGAGCGCACCATCAACGTGAGTGTCACCCGCCCATCCCTCCCGCCCTCACCGCCCCCACCGCCCCGCGCTGAGCGCGCGCGGCCGCCTCGTGTACTGCGCCGCCGAGGACCTGGTGCTGTACGCCTTCTGCACGCTCACCGGCAAGCTGGAGCGCACCATCAACGTGAGTGTCACCCGCCCATCCCTCCCGCCCTCACCGCCCCCACCGCCCCGCGCTGAGCGCGCGCGGCCGCCTCGTGTACTGCGCCGCCGAGGACCTGGTGCTGTACGCCTTCTGCACGCTCACCGGCAAGCTGGAGCGCACCATCAACGTGAGTGTCACCCGCCCATCCCTCCCGCCCTCACCGCCCCCACCGCCCCGCGCTGAGCGCGCGCGGCCGCCTCGTGTACTGCGCCGCCGAGGACCTGGTGCTGTACGCCTTCTGCACGCTCACCGGCAAGCTGGAGCCCTCACCGCCCCGCGCTCACCGCCCTGCGTCTGTTTCAGATCCACGAGAAGGCGGTGATCGGCCTGACGCACCACCCGCACCAGAACCTGCTTGCCACGTACGGGGAGGACGGCCTACTCAAACTGTGGAAGCCGTAGACGAGTCGACGAGACACGCAAACTAGGATACTCTTAGCTGTATAACGTTTAATTTTAAGACAATAAATATAATGACAAAAAATACGGTTTTGTGCTTTCATTTAATTAATCCTTCTCCATGTTCAGCAACATTCTATGGTGTGACCTATTAAGCTCCATCGCAACCGACGGAATCTTAAACTTCCAACTGAAGTCACATAGGTATTAAATATAGGTGGTAGGGTGACTCCAATACTAAATTAGGTACAGTAGCCTCAAATAAAGTCCTTATTTTATTACATTTAACTAACTGTAATGTATTATGTTGGTGTAGCCAACCACGTGTTTCATATATGAAAAGAGATTAGTTATACAGGGTTATTTTTAAAACACCAACAACCTTTTGGGGAATAGAAGTAATTACTCATGATTATGAACAACTTTTACTATGGGTTGGTCCCATAGTAAAAGTTGTTTACAATCATCAGTACTTTCACCTTCTAAAAGGTTATTGGTGTTTTAAAAATAACCCTGTATATATAAAGAGAGCAAATAAACACATCACTCGGTACACTATAGTTTATTATTTATAAATTAAATTACATTACAAGATTAACAATAAGGGGGCAGGACTCGGTTTGAGCAGGTGACCAGGTAGTCACAAAACACTTAGCTTTTTATGAAGCTGGATGGCAGTGTTCTCGCTGACGCCTCAGGTAGATGGTAGCGGCAACGAGGGAAGCAGGGCTCGTGTCCACGTGTCCAGTCCGGATGGTAGTAGGCTGGTATCCGGTGTCGACCGCAGCGTGAGGTTTTAGAGAGGTTAAAGAGGACGCGGCATCAGTGCACGCCCCTTTTATAGTCACAGCCGCCGGTCGGCGGCAGGTGGGAGGCTACGGGGTACGGCGACAAAGACGCATCGTCACATAACTTAGATACCTTTCATTGTTTGAATGAAAAGCTGAAAGTCTGATAATCATGGTCTATACACATATAACATAATAAAACTAGGTATTGCAGTACAGGATACCTCGCAAGTTTATTTCAAGGTAACATTAATATCTTTTCGTTTTTGGATTTTTCTTTTGAATACTGAGTCGCTTTAGAATAACCGCACTCTAATATAAAAACTAGCAACCATTGACAATAACATATATTATGTGCCCCCAACCAAGCTTCTATATTATAACATAAAATATTAATATTGACCTTTTTTAGTAAAAAGTTCTTCATTAATACAATAGCTGTCACCCGCGTCAATTTGGATTTCTTCATTTAAACGTTGGATCATCAATTCATCATTTATCATGGCTCACGGAATTTGCCCCACATTTCTTTTTGGATTTGTTTAATTTTAATTATTTGTTCGTTAATGTTCGAATGTAAGAATTATTATTGTTTGTTCGTTCATTGACATTGATCAAGAAAAAAAAAAGGTATTTATTTGAGATCTAGAAAGCACTAAAATAAATATTTAAAAATTGGCTTGACATTTAGAGACATACATTACGTTCACGGATACAGATATACCTAGATAACACAAGAGCAACTACTTCGCGTGCCTAGCTTACGTACAAAAATCGTAAGTGGCCACTTTCGCGCTCAGTCTGCATCGGTGTATAGCGCTAGTAGGTAATCAGTTAAAACTATTGAAATGGTAAATTTTGCTGTTATTAATTGTAAAAACTGAACAAATGCGAGGAGAAAAAATAAAGTTACATTTTCCTTCCATCGGTAAGTAATTTTGTGATTAATATTATGCGTAATTAATTAAAAAAACAATTAATTTTAGCAATTTTTAGTCTAATACCCTCATCATAATACTAAATTTGAGAAGAACAAAACATTCGTATTACATTGCGGCTTTTACTTGGAGCGGTTGATGAGAGGTTTTGTTTTCATCATCATCATCATCAACAGCCCGTTTACGTCCACTGCTGAACATGGGCCTCCTCTTAACAGACCTTGGCAAGCCAGGATCGTAGGATTATTGCCATAATCACCACGCTTGGCAGACGGATTGGTGATCGCAGTAAGATGTAAACCTTGAGCTAATAGATGCTGCTGCCCATCCATCAGCCATATGTCCCTTAGTCGCCTTTTACGACACCCATGAGAAGACATGGGGTGGTTTATTCTAAGCCGGAGACCACACGGCACGATTTTGTTTTAACAAGTGATAAATATCGAAACAAGCGATACTATCGTATATCGGTTTTGTAGTACAGGGACTTTTGTCAAGTGAAACCAAACCACTGGTTTCTGACTACTATGGTGTCTACCGTAACTCCCTGTATATATTAATGTTGTGTGTGTTTAATTCAAACTATAACTTTAGTTAGAAGTTGTTTCTAATAAACAAGTCAAGTCAAAATATTGTTTATTATACTAAATATTGTACAGTAGAATTCGTTTATTATGACTCCGCTTATATTGACCAACCGGTTATTATGAAGTAATAACACTACGAAGTTTGGTTTTCATATAAAATTCTTTATAAAAAAAGTCGGATATAATGACTTCCCTTACAGTGACATGTCGCTTATAATGACCCATTTTTTTATAAATTATGTCCGGTTATAATGACCGCCATGATTTTTTACACCTTCGGTAATGTTTTTGATTTGAATCTCAGTAAGTGACACTTGACGGTTACGCATTGTTTTACGTTTGTCGTTTGTGTTTTTCATTGTACTGTGAAAAAAATGGCATCTCACCGCGTTGAGGTCTTCCGCGGAGACTCTGGTGAGCCCCCGGGGAAACTGGTCAGGCCTGAGGCCTCTTCAGTGGCGTCAATCGCCACCTGCGACGGCAGGTGGGTCACTGGATATGGGCCTGAGGGCCCTAGTGGTCGTCCTTGTCCTTGGTGGCGCCGCTAGCGAGGTCGAGCCCCTACAGACAAGTCCGAAGGGGCGACCAACATGCTAGCGGCGCTTGCGTCAGGTCCGGTGTTCTTCGCTCCCTTCAGTGTGTGGCGAGGTCCAGCCCGCCGGGGAAATGTCCCCGGGGGCGACCGTCAGCCGACAGGTGAAGGGAGCGGTAGTCAAGTCTGGGGGCGCATGAGACCTCTCCGCGCTATTGGTACGCCTCGAGGAGGCACTGCAGGATCAGCTGGGTGGGATCCCGCTGCTCCTGGAGCGCGATCAGCACCTTCTGGAGGGTACCAATAACGCTGGTCATCCTGGGGTCTCGGGCCGGATGCTGCTTCGCCTTCGTCCCCTCCGACGGGGCGGCGACCACAGCAGTCGACGGCTTCGTGGGCTTCTGCGCTTGGGCCTTCGCCTTGCGCTTCTATCTAGGTATTCTAGCTAGGTATCTATTAAATCTAGGTATATAAAACAAGATATACAACAAAAATTTATTTCTTATAATAGTTGTGGTCTGTTAGCGGCGATATACCAACCATGAATTCTTCAGATTCATCTGAATCAGAAGTATCTGAATCGCTGCTATTCAGATCTAACAAAAATGGTTCCATTATTATTTCAAGGCGGTCGTCTGTAGAGCGATAATTGTTTTCAATATTTTTGACGTGATTGCAGTGTTTCTGCCACTCTTCAACGGTAATTTTGGAAAACGCATTATGGATTCTCTGCTCCATATTTTCAGACAGGCCAGTAACATTAGTGTCTGCGAATATTCTTTTGAAGGAACTCCAAATTAGTTCGATCGCATTGAAATCACAATGATAAGGCGGAAGTCTGATAGCCTTGTGACCATGTTCCTCTAAAATTTCATCAATTACGTAGACATCTTCCTGCTTAATTAATTTTATGATTTCATATAATTCAGCTTTTTTCATGGTTTCCAAATATGAAAGATTCTTTTCCTTTATGAAATCTTGCATCTCTTTTTTGGTACTGCTCATTGTTACGCGTTTATTTTTTTTTATACCATGATATGGCGCATTGTCCATCACTATCAATGTATTGGGTTCTAAGTTTGGGATAAGCTTTTCTTGCAGCCATTTACAGAAATTTTTCCCATTCATCTCATCATGGTAGTCTCCACTTTTGGTCTGAGATTTAAAACATAAAAGACTATTAGGAATAAATCCTTTTTCACCTCCGGCATTCACTATTATCCATCTCTGACCTTCTGAGACTTCTGTAAGGACACCTTCAGTTTCCTGAGACTGCCAGCATTTTTTAACTTTATAGCCTGGATGTAAATAAGTCTCGTCCAAATAAACGATCGGTCTTGGATTGTCAATCATTCTATTATTATTAATTTCTCGTAAAAACCTTGATCGCCAGGCAACAATATCGTAACGTTCCATGAGAACCTTCCTTTTAGATTTATTCTTTTTGTAAGTAAAACCTAATTTATGTAATATTTTTCTTAAAGATTCCATACTACCCTTGAAATTAATATCTTCTTTTAAATTACGATGTAATTTTCTGAGAGTGGGGACAGAGTTATTTAAATAATATAACTGGACTTTGCGTCTAACAACACAAAGATCAAATTCATCTAAATCGGAAACTGATAATTTTCTTATTCTGTTTTTTCCTGGAGTAACTAGTTTTACCAGCTTAGTCTCGGAAGCACTTTCTCCTGATGTGGCGTTGTCAACCCAAGTCTTAGACGAGGAAGGTTCTTGAGCTGCTTGACTAGGAAGGTCAGTTCTCATTGTAGAACTTTTTTCCGCGTTTTTTCCCTCCGATACTATTCGATTTACGGTTCTTTCAGAAACACCTTAAATAAAACAAAAATATTTAAATCATCAATTCACATGTACTTTCTAAAGAAACTTATTTTTTCCCCTAAATTTGGGAAAATAAATATTACTTATAAATGGCAACATTTTACCTGTCATAGCCGCTGTTCGAGCAATTACATGTTGAAATGGAATAATCGGTCCATTATTACGTTTCTCTTGTTCACAAAAACGTTTCACAGCAAGAATAACTTCTCTACCTGCACTCCGCACCACTTTTGGCATGTTGCGTAAAGATTATAATTAATAAAATTAAAAATAAATAGCACTACAAACTCTTAACTCTTCCGAGACAGATGAAACTCTGAGAACTGTCAAAATTAGTTCGTTTTTTCGCCACGCGCCAACTTATACTTGACAGGCTGTAGTGAAAGTTTTGTAATTTTGTCACTCACTCACTGACTGACTGACCGATCATCAAAATGTTAAGGCACTTCTAGCAGACGTAGAAGCTTCAAATTTTGAATACTAGTAGATTTTAGTGTAAAACTCATGGGAAAATTCCAACATTTTGCAATTATGGTCCAGTTATATATAAGTTATATCAACAGCTAACTTATATAACTTATAACTTTGCTATTTCTTATAAATGTTTAGGATTACAAAGTAACATTTGCAGTCAATTAATCAGTCAACATGTATATGTATGATTTAATGGAGGAATAGGTAGGGACCTAGATGTGATTATGTTGAAAGGTGGTGGCTAAGTTAGTTGCTTCCTGATTTTCTGCGTTCGATTCCCACCCGGGAGTCAGGGGGTACTATGTGTTAGTATTTGCGTATTCACGAAAGAATCTATCGAGCGATGAGACCTTCGCCACACGAAGATTAATTTAACAAGAAAAAAAAATGGAAGGAAAAAAAAAAAAAAAAAAAAAACCGCATTGGAATGTAAAAGCAAGTTAGTACATAAGTTGTACTATTAACGATAGGATACTAACAACAGAATAGCAAAAAAAAAAAAAACAAAAAACCTTTGACTGGGAGGCAGTGAGTGCCATTCATAAGTTCGTGTTAATCCTCTGTTCGGCTTGATGTTGTAGTTTTCGATTAGGTACATTGACACTATCCGCTCCATGGCGCTATACGGCGCCCCCATTTAGGTCGACGCCCTGGATAGGCGTAACGTGGCCCTGCTGCGACGTCCGCAGCGGGTCATGGCCATCTGGGCGTCCCGCGCCTACCGCACGGTTCCCCTCTGTGGGACCTGGAGGCGCAGGCGTTGGCCGGAGGTGTGAGAGGTCGCGTTCTGGTCGCGACCCCTTCCCGGAGGGCATTGCACGGTGGCGGACCGAAGTCCGTCGGCAGACTCTCCGGAGTTGGCAAGAGCGGCTGGAAGCCGCGTCTGGGAGCGGATCGCGCGTCGTTGAGGCGATCCGGCCCCACCTTTTAAAGTGGGCCGGTTGGAAATGGGGCGATGTGTCCTACCACATTGCACAGGTGATATCAGGCCATGGCTGTTTTGGTTATTACCTGTGCAATGTGGCACAGAGGGAGCCGGACCTTCGGTGCCACCACTGCGGGTGCACCGATGATACGGCGCAACACACCGTCGAGATGTGTCCGGGGTGGTCTGATGAGCGCGCTGAGCTCATCAGAGTTGTGGGTTCCGACCTGTCGCTGCCGACCATCATCTCTAAGATAGTCGAAAGTCGAACGTGAGGCGTCGTGGGCAGCGAGTGCCTCCTTCCCTCTCTGGACGTTTCATGTCGCAGAAGGAGGCCGCGGAGCGAAGGGAGGAAGATCCCAGTGCACTAGAGATGTGTACCTCACTCATGAGGTGCCTCATTTAAGGTACTCGTGATCGCAAATTGAAAGAGTTACTCGAATTTCAACATTGAACCACCTCACTCCTCATTCATGCGTCAAAAACTCATGAGTGAAAGAAAATTATGTGAGTGAGGGAGACGTAAAAATCAGAATCGTGAGTACTTATGAGTCGACGCAACCGTCCGCCCCGCTGCCTCGGACTATCGGCTGAATTCGGCTGAGTTCGGCTCGGGCTCGGCTTGGCTCGTAAGATACGCTGACATGTCATTGTATACGACTCCTCGCCTCAAATGGGGGGTATCTCGTGAGGACCCCGTGAGGCAAAATGAGGTACTCCCTCAACCTCAAATAAAAATGATGAGTTACCCATCACTACAGTGCACGCACACCGGCTCCGCAGGCGGCGGGCTGAGACCCGACGCATGCCGCCTTAGGCTCGGCCTCGGGGAGTAGGGAACATGGGCCTTGCTCCTTGTAGAGGAGGCCGACCCGTGCGGAGAAGGGACGCATGAGTACTACGGGCGTCCCGTCAATGGTAAAACGGGCCACACACAACGTGGTTCCGGAGAAACCAGGAAAAATTAATTCCCGTTCTGACTACTATGGTTCGGTGCGGATCTCAATAGCGACTTTTATTTCATTTAGGATAGTGACATCTACCAAGTTTTGTTTGCACTAGCATGGATGGATGGTTTAGGCGATGGGAAGCGTACTGCTTTCTTCTTTAGTTTAGTCTGTGCCTTAATAGATGGCGTTGCCGGTTATTTTATGAAATGAGAGTTTTACGATTAATTATACGATATTCATCTTGTAAAATCTTGTTGATTAGCAAACAAGATATTAATGATAGTGATGATGATAATCATAGTAGATAATGATGATTTAATTATACGATATTCATCTTTGTCAAAAAAAAAAAAAAAAAAAAAAACCCATTATCAACATCTCTTCATCATCATCGTCTTGATCACTCATCATCACAATAATCCTCATCATCATCAATCAATAATCAGCATCATCATGATGACAGTTATTATCATCATCTTGTTTGATAATCAACAAGATGAATATCGTATATCGTATAATCTTGTTTTTTTTTTTTTTTTTTTTTTTTTTTTTTTTTGCATAGATGAGCTTGAAATGTCGATGACTACAGTCTACTGGCCTTAAACCGTCGATTTAAGGCTTATTTTTCAAAATAATATGTTGAAAAAGGTGTTATGTACAGTTAACTTTGAAAATGGCACTGGATGAAAGAGATATGGGCCCATATCACCTTCTTCCAGATAAATAAAGTAAAGACTTTGTTTTTCTTTCGTGGAAGAAAGTGACATGTACGTACATAACACCTTCTTCCACTCAGCTTACGATGATTGAAAGACGCGATGTCACTTTTTCGTGAATGAAGGTGTTACGTGACATGCATATCACATACATTTATACACGACATTTAGTTATTTTAATTCTCATTCTGTCACATTATCGCGCATGTTTAGGGTTCCGTACCCGAAGGGTAAAAACGGGACCCTGTTTCTAAGACTGCTGTCTATTTGTCTGTCACAAGGCTGTATCTCAAGAACCGCGATAGCTAGACAGTTGAAATGTTAAGAAATGATGTATTACTGTTGCCGCTTTAACAAAAATACTAAAAAATATTGTTAAAATACTGCTGATGGTCACCCAGTAAAGGAAAAAAAAAAAAAAAAAAAAAAAAAAAAAAAAAAAAATCAATGATGATTACAAGGATAAGCTTAAAATCATGGCGTTAAGTGTTAGTTTCTTTAAGTTAAAGTTAAAACATTAATAAATTTACACGACCAGGAGTAGTACAGGAGTTGAACTTGCATGTTAGGTATACTTAGCCTCTAATGCCTAGACCATTTGGCCACAGTGGAACCCAACCGGTAGTTGAAATTTATCAACCTCTTTGTAACACGTCTAACACGGTAACACGTAGATCAGATGCCATCTATCGATAATAGTTAACAAGACAAACATGTCCAAAGTTGCATTTGGAATTACATTTTTAAACGATGACACCGCCCCCGTATTTACATATTAAAATTTTAGAATATTTTGAATTGAGCCTAATATATTTAGATTACCGACAGGATTCGAACCTGCATCTTATGTATAGCCCCTAATACCTAAACCATTCGGTCATGCTAGAACATTCCTTTGGGTAGTGATGATATTTTATTTGCGGAAAGCCTTTCGATCTGTAGTTCTTGTAATGTAAGTGAGCAAGCAGTACAAGGCAAAATTACCTAATTATTCTTTCTACTAGTAACCAACACGAACGTGAAGATTCTGAGATATTAAAATATAAAAAACCAAAACAAATCGAAAAAACACCTTAGAAATACGCAGTAACGCTAATAAGTGCAACGTAAAAAACGGAAAAAAAAAAAAAAAAAAAAAAAAAAAAAAAAAAAAAAAAAAAAAAAAAAAAAACTTTAAACTCGATTTACTTGAAATTGTGATTTTTTGTGACTTATCACCTTCATCCACTCACGTCTTCACTTGTAAAACTCTCTCTCATTTCACAAAATAACCGGCAACGCCATCTATTAATGCACAGACTAAAGTAAAGGAGAAAGCAGTACGTTCCCAGCGCCGCCTTAAACATCCATCCATGCTAGTGCAAACAAAACTTGGTAGATGTCACTATCCTAAATGAAATAAAAGTCGCTATTGAGATCCGCACCGAACCATACTAGTCAGAACGAGAATTAATTCTTCCCGGGTTAGGTTAGGTTAGGTTAGGTTAGGTTAGGTTAGGTTAGGTTAGGTTAGGTTAGGTTAGGTTAGGTTAGGTTAGGTTAGGTTAGGTTAGGTTAGGTTAGGTTAGGTTAGGTTAGGTTAGGTTAGGTTAGGTTAGGTTAGGTTAGGTTAGGTTAGGTTAGGTTAGGTTAGGTTAGGTTAGGTTAGGTTAGGTTAGGTTAGGTTAGGTTAGGTTAAGATTTCGCCAATTAATGAGCGACTGCCTACGTTCAGGCGTTTTCCCGGCGGACTGGAAGAGGGCTAGGCTGGTCCTCATCCCCAAGATTGGAAGGCCGGCGGACTCACCGTCCTCGTTCCGGCCCATATGTTTACTAGACGAGGCGGGCAAACTCTTCGAGAGAGTCCTAGCGGCCCGCCTCAGTGAACACCTGTCGCGCGTTGGCCCCGATCTATCCGACTGCCAGTTTGGCTTCCGTCAGGGTAGGTCTACCGTTGACGCAATCCGGCGCGTCCGGACACTGGCGGAAGCCACAGTTGAGGGGGGGGGAGTGGCGCTGGCAATCAGCTTGGACATTGTCAACGCCTTTAACTCCCTCCCCTGGCAAGCAATACGGGAGGCACTATACCATCACAATGTGCCCCCGTATTTGCGGAGGATCATCGGGGCGTACCTGCGCGACAGGTCGATCCTGTTCACGGACCGGAGCGGGGAAGTCAAAGTTAGGGAAGTCGTCTGCGGGGTTCCACAGGGGTCGGTGTTGGGACCCATGCTGTGGAACCTCGCATACGACACGGTGTTGAGGACCAGTCTACCCCCAGGCATACAGCTCAGCTGTTATGCGGACGACACTTTGGTGTTGGCTAGCGGTGACGACTTTAGGTCGACCGCCAGGCTGGCGGAGCTCGGGGTGACGCGGGTCATCCGGAGCATAGAGGGATTGGGTTTAAGGGTGGCTCCCCAGAAGACGGAAGCCCTGTGGTTCCACAGGCTCCGTCGTGGGGAGGAGCCGCCCATAACTTCGATTAGGGTTGGGGACGCTGTCGTCAGTATCGGGCCGACGATTAAATATCTCGGCCTGATACTGGACAGCCACTGGGCGTTTGTGACGCATTTTGAGCGTTTGGCTCCCCGAGTGCAAAAGGCAGCAGGTGCTCTTCAGAGACTGCTGCCTAATCTTGGGGGACCGCGGGAGGAGATTCGCCGCCTCTACGGCAGCGTTGTGCGATCCATGGCCCTCTATGGGGCGCCCGTTTGGTCGGACCGGCTGACGGGCGCCTCCCGCTGCAGGTACCTCCTTAACAGCCTGCAGCGTGTGATGGCCATCAGGATCGTGCGAGGATATCGCACAATTTCGTACGAGGCGGCGACTCTCTTGGCGCGGTTCCCGCCATTTGATATACTGGCGGGCATGGACACGGAGGTCTACGACCGAACCCGTTTCCCTGCCCGCCAGGAGGACGGAGGCGTCCTGGACACGCTGGGGGTGAGGGGGGACGCGCGCGGGCGGGCGCTCAGCATTTGGCGCGAGCGGCTGGAACTGCCGCGAAACTCGCGCCAACGCGCCGTCGGCGCCGTCCTACCTCACTTTGAGGTTTGGCTCCAGCTAAAATGCGCTGGAGTCACATACAGAGTGACTCAGGTACTCACCGGACACGGGTGTTTCGGTGAGTACCTGAGCCGCATCGGAAGAGAGACAACGACGGAATGTCATCACTGCAGTAGTGACAGGGACTCGGCGCAACACACACTGGAGGAGTGTCCAGCATGGACCTCCGAGCGCCGAGTCCTTACAAACATTATTGGGAGAGACCTCTCGCCGTCTGCCGTGGTTTATGCCATGGTGACGGCGAGAGATAGTTGGAGGGCAGTGGTCTCCTTCTGTGAAGCCGTGATGCTTCAGAAGGAGACCGCTGAACGCGCCAGGGAGCGCAATGACCCCGCACGCCGCAGAAGGGTGCGGGGTCGCGGCCGGCGGACCTGATTCCGTTGGCGAGAAAGGGCAGCGCCGAGCCTACGCCATACGGGTGTAGGCTCGGCGCTGATGCGCCAACCTTAGTTGGTGCGAGAGTGCCTCGGGATTGCTGAGGACCAGAGTGGGGACTCTGGCCGCCCGCTTACGGCAGCAATCCCGGGAAGAGGCAACCAGTCGTAGCCGCTGGTTGCCTACACAAGCGCAGTTGCGCTGGGGGGGGAAGCTTATTGCTCCCCCCGGGAGGGGCCCTTTGGGCGGATGTAGCTCAGCGTCTCTGGTTGTGAACTCAGTGTGATCCCAGAGACGCTGGCGCCAACATCAGAGGTAGGCTACCGTGGTGGGTTTTAGCGGGTTAGCCCTGCACCGTCCCGTCTTCTTTATACCCTTAGAAGGCGGGCAGTCGACCTTCTCGAGGTTAAGAGGTTTTCCTCTTCCTCGAGAAGATAAAGATTTCCCACCACGTCAAAAAAAAAAAAAAAAAAAAAGGTTAGGTTAGGTTAGGTTAGGTTAGGTTAGGTTAGGTTAGGTTAGGTTAGGTTAGGTTAGGTTAGGTTAGGTTAGGTTAGGTTAGGTTAGGTTAGGTTAGGTTAGGTTAGGTTAGGTTAGGTTAGGTTAGGTTAGGTTAGGTTAGGTTAGGTTAGGTTAGGTTAGGTTAGGTTAGGTTAGGTTAGGTTAGGTTAGGTTAGGTTAGGTTAGGTTAGGTTAGGTTAGGTTAGGTTAGGTTAGGTTAGGTTAGGTTAGGTTAGGTTAGGTTAGGTTAGGTTAGGTTAGGTTAGGTTAGGTTAGGTTAGGTTAGGTTAGGTTAGGTTAGGTTAGGTTAGGTTAGGTTAGGTTAGGTTAGGTTAGGTTAGGTTAGGTTAGGTTAGGTTAGGTTAGGTTAGGTTAGGTTAGGTTAGGTTAGGTTAGGTTAGGTTAGGTTAGGTTAGGTTAGGTTAGGTTAGGTTAGGTTAGGTTAGGTTAGGTTAGGTTAGGTTAGGTTAGGTTAGGTTAGGTTAGGTTAGGTTAGGTTAGGTTAGGTTAGGTTAGGTTAGGTTAGGTTAGGTTAGGTTAGGTTAGGTTAGGTTAGGTTAGGTTAGGTTAGGTTAGGTTAGGTTAGGTTAGGTTAGGTTAGGTTAGGTTAGGTTAGGTTAGGTTAGGTTAGGTTAGGTTAGGTTAGGTTAGGTTAGGTTAGGTTAGGTTAGGTTAGGTTAGGTTAGGTTAGGTTAGGTTAGGTTAGGTTAGGTTAGGTTAGGTTAGGTTAGGTTAGGTTAGGTTAGGTTAGGTTAGGTTAGGTTAGGTTAGGTTAGGTTAGGTTAGGTTAGGTTAGGTTAGGTTAGGTTAGGTTAGGTTAGGTTAGGTTAGGTTAGGTTAGGTTAGGTTAGGTTAGGTTAGGTTAGGTTAGGTTTAGAACCAGAGGGGCTAGTCCCACTAACGTTAAATATAAATAGATTCAGGACCACAGGAATAATTGGTAAATCAATTGACTTAACAAAAAAAAAATGGGTCAGTTGAGATACTAATTTATTACCTAAAAACTCAAAACCACTACAAATCTTGCAAATTTTTAGCAGTAATCTAGCTAACTAGTATGCGTGGAGTGCGCACATAAATATAGTGTACCGGTAAACACTCAAACCGACATTATTAATAGCTATTAATACTAAAATGCTTAAAAAACTCACCTGATCCATCTTCAAAGGTCCATAACTTGCGATTTTTGTATGGGGCTATATGCTTTTTCTTATACCATTGGATAGCCACCATTTTTCCGCTTCTCCTGGTACCCCGCCCCCCGGGATCCGATCAATGTTTGGCACGCCGCCCACCCGGCCCTCAGCGAGAGATATTTCACCATTTTCCATTATTGCTTCATATTTCATCACTAAATCCGCACAGATCGCTAGTTAAATTAAAACTTGCTCAAGCTTTCGTTAGTCTCCAGCGATCGATAATATCAACAGTAGCATACCACTCGCTCAGTAAAACTGTTTGATAAACACATACAATTATCGTAGAAATTGCATTAGTAGTTCAGCGTACGAAGAAAAACGTAGCCACCAGCACCAGGCTACGACTCTAGGTCGTCAAATATTCCCTCTACTTAGGCGACGCCGTTGAATAGGTCATGTGGATGTAATAGTGCCTAAACACATCACTCAGTCGGTACGCTCCCCGGCGAACGCACACGCCCTGCGCGAGTCCATTTTTTAAATTTATAACCGTCGCAGCCGTTAAAAACACTATTGTTTTAGTTTACCATTGTTCGTCTGTTTGTTTGTGCCATTTTACGACGCCGACGGCCATATTAGTGATAGTGTGTTTGTGTTGTGTTGTGCTAATAATAATGGTAGCTTCAGTGCATAGTGGTTACCAAGAATCTAGACATCGCTACACCGCCGTTGGTTCAGTCTTCGGTGAGTGATAGCGAATAATTCGATGACTTTTATATTCGTTATTCTGTTATTGTGCGCATTGAGCAGCTACCAAACGCTGTTCAATGAATTTCTTCCTCATTCTGCCACCAATCCATCAAAATTCGCTAGGGCGGACCGTTTTTTATTTGAATATTTTAAAAACTGCGAACCTATTACGCAGCAAACAAAGTCCATAACTCGCTTTCAAACATAACGCCACGACGCACCGGCGGCGGCCGCCATTTTAAAACTCGGGTTTACAAAAATAAATTCCGACGCACTTTAACCACCCGCCCACCGTTTAGGCGCAGGTTTAGTTATCAGCTTAAAGCCGCATTTAATCGATTAATAAAGGCATAAATTATCACAAATTAATACAGAATAAGATATTTTCTGTAAAATAGTAGCAAAAATCCCCCTCTGGTATCAAATTTGGATTAACTTAGCTTGCGTAGAACCAGAGGGGCTAGTCCCACTAACGTTAAATATAAATAGATTCAGGACCACAGGAATAATTGGTAAATCAATTGACTTAACAAAAAAAAAATGGGTCAGTTGAGATACTAATTTATTACCTAAAAACTCAAAACCACTACAAATCTTGCAAATTTTTAGCAGTAATCTAGCTAACTAGTATGCGTGGAGTGCGCACATAAATATAGTGTACCGGTAAACACTCAAACCGACATTATTAATAGCTATTAATACTAAAATGCTTAAAAAACTCACCTGATCCATCTTCAAAGGTCCATAACTTGCGATTTTTGTATGGGGCTATATGCTTTTTCTTATACCATTGGATAGCCACCATTTTTCCGCTTCTCCTGGTACCCCGCCCCCCGGGATCCGATCAATGTTTGGCACGCCGCCCACCCGGCCCTCAGCGAGAGATATTTCACCATTTTCCATTATTGCTTCATATTTCATCACTAAATCCGCACAGATCGCTAGTTAAATTAAAACTTGCTCAAGCTTTCGTTAGTCTCCAGCGATCGATAATATCAACAGTAGCATACCACTCGCTCAGTAAAACTGTTTGATAAACACATACAATTATCGTAGAAATTGCATTAGTAGTTCAGCGTACGAAGAAAAACGTAGCCACCAGCACCAGGCTACGACTCTAGGTCGTCAAATATTCCCTCTACTTAGGCGACGCCGTTGAATAGGTCATGTGGATGTAATAGTGCCTAAACACATCACTCAGTCGGTACGCTCCCCGGCGAACGCACACGCCCTGCGCGAGTCCATTTTTTAAATTTATAACCGTCGCAGCCGTTAAAAACACTATTGTTTTAGTTTACCATTGTTCGTCTGTTTGTTTGTGCCATTTTACGACGCCGACGGCCATATTAGTGATAGTGTGTTTGTGTTGTGTTGTGCTAATAATAATGGTAGCTTCAGTGCATAGTGGTTACCAAGAATCTAGACATCGCTACACCGCCGTTGGTTCAGTCTTCGGTGAGTGATAGCGAATAATTCGATGACTTTTATATTCGTTATTCTGTTATTGTGCGCATTGAGCAGCTACCAAACGCTGTTCAATGAATTTCTTCCTCATTCTGCCACCAATCCATCAAAATTCGCTAGGGCGGACCGTTTTTTATTTGAATATTTTAAAAACTGCGAACCTATTACGCAGCAAACAAAGTCCATAACTCGCTTTCAAACATAACGCCACGACGCACCGGCGGCGGCCGCCATTTTAAAACTCGGGTTTACAAAAATAAATTCCGACGCACTTTAACCACCCGCCCACCGTTTAGGCGCAGGTTTAGTTATCAGCTTAAAGCCGCATTTAATCGATTAATAAAGGCATAAATTATCACAAATTAATACAGAATAAGATATTTTCTGTAAAATAGTAGCAAAAATCCCCCTCTGGTATCAAATTTGGATTAACTTAGCTTGCGTAGAACCAGAGGGGCTAGTCCCACTAACGTTAAATATAAATAGATTCAGGACCACAGGAATAATTGGTAAATCAATTGACTTAACAAAAAAAAAATGGGTCAGTTGAGATACTAATTTATTACCTAAAAACTCAAAACCACTACAAATCTTGCAAATTTTTAGCAGTAATCTAGCTAACTAGTATGCGTGGAGTGCGCACATAAATATAGTGTACCGGTAAACACTCAAACCGACATTATTAATAGCTATTAATACTAAAATGCTTAAAAAACTCACCTGATCCATCTTCAAAGGTCCATAACTTGCGATTTTTGTATGGGGCTATATGCTTTTTCTTATACCATTGGATAGCCACCATTTTTCCGCTTCTCCTGGTACCCCGCCCCCCGGGATCCGATCAATGTTTGGCACGCCGCCCACCCGGCCCTCAGCGAGAGATATTTCACCATTTTCCATTATTGCTTCATATTTCATCACTAAATCCGCACAGATCGCTAGTTAAATTAAAACTTGCTCAAGCTTTCGTTAGTCTCCAGCGATCGATAATATCAACAGTAGCATACCACTCGCTCAGTAAAACTGTTTGATAAACACATACAATTATCGTAGAAATTGCATTAGTAGTTCAGCGTACGAAGAAAAACGTAGCCACCAGCACCAGGCTACGACTCTAGGTCGTCAAATATTCCCTCTACTTAGGCGACGCCGTTGAATAGGTCATGTGGATGTAATAGTGCCTAAACACATCACTCAGTCGGTACGCTCCCCGGCGAACGCACACGCCCTGCGCGAGTCCATTTTTTAAATTTATAACCGTCGCAGCCGTTAAAAACACTATTGTTTTAGTTTACCATTGTTCGTCTGTTTGTTTGTGCCATTTTACGACGCCGACGGCCATATTAGTGATAGTGTGTTTGTGTTGTGTTGTGCTAATAATAATGGTAGCTTCAGTGCATAGTGGTTACCAAGAATCTAGACATCGCTACACCGCCGTTGGTTCAGTCTTCGGTGAGTGATAGCGAATAATTCGATGACTTTTATATTCGTTATTCTGTTATTGTGCGCATTGAGCAGCTACCAAACGCTGTTCAATGAATTTCTTCCTCATTCTGCCACCAATCCATCAAAATTCGCTAGGGCGGACCGTTTTTTATTTGAATATTTTAAAAACTGCGAACCTATTACGCAGCAAACAAAGTCCATAACTCGCTTTCAAACATAACGCCACGACGCACCGGCGGCGGCCGCCATTTTAAAACTCGGGTTTACAAAAATAAATTCCGACGCACTTTAACCACCCGCCCACCGTTTAGGCGCAGGTTTAGTTATCAGCTTAAAGCCGCATTTAATCGATTAATAAAGGCATAAATTATCACAAATTAATACAGAATAAGATATTTTCTGTAAAATAGTAGCAAAAATCCCCCTCTGGTATCAAATTTGGATTAACTTAGCTTGCGTAGAACCAGAGGGGCTAGTCCCACTAACGTTAAATATAAATAGATTCAGGACCACAGGAATAATTGGTAAATCAATTGACTTAACAAAAAAAAAATGGGTCAGTTGAGATACTAATTTATTACCTAAAAACTCAAAACCACTACAAATCTTGCAAATTTTTAGCAGTAATCTAGCTAACTAGTATGCGTGGAGTGCGCACATAAATATAGTGTACCGGTAAACACTCAAACCGACATTATTAATAGCTATTAATACTAAAATGCTTAAAAAACTCACCTGATCCATCTTCAAAGGTCCATAACTTGCGATTTTTGTATGGGGCTATATGCTTTTTCTTATACCATTGGATAGCCACCATTTTTCCGCTTCTCCTGGTACCCCGCCCCCCGGGATCCGATCAATGTTTGGCACGCCGCCCACCCGGCCCTCAGCGAGAGATATTTCACCATTTTCCATTATTGCTTCATATTTCATCACTAAATCCGCACAGATCGCTAGTTAAATTAAAACTTGCTCAAGCTTTCGTTAGTCTCCAGCGATCGATAATATCAACAGTAGCATACCACTCGCTCAGTAAAACTGTTTGATAAACACATACAATTATCGTAGAAATTGCATTAGTAGTTCAGCGTACGAAGAAAAACGTAGCCACCAGCACCAGGCTACGACTCTAGGTCGTCAAATATTCCCTCTACTTAGGCGACGCCGTTGAATAGGTCATGTGGATGTAATAGTGCCTAAACACATCACTCAGTCGGTACGCTCCCCGGCGAACGCACACGCCCTGCGCGAGTCCATTTTTTAAATTTATAACCGTCGCAGCCGTTAAAAACACTATTGTTTTAGTTTACCATTGTTCGTCTGTTTGTTTGTGCCATTTTACGACGCCGACGGCCATATTAGTGATAGTGTGTTTGTGTTGTGTTGTGCTAATAATAATGGTAGCTTCAGTGCATAGTGGTTACCAAGAATCTAGACATCGCTACACCGCCGTTGGTTCAGTCTTCGGTGAGTGATAGCGAATAATTCGATGACTTTTATATTCGTTATTCTGTTATTGTGCGCATTGAGCAGCTACCAAACGCTGTTCAATGAATTTCTTCCTCATTCTGCCACCAATCCATCAAAATTCGCTAGGGCGGACCGTTTTTTATTTGAATATTTTAAAAACTGCGAACCTATTACGCAGCAAACAAAGTCCATAACTCGCTTTCAAACATAACGCCACGACGCACCGGCGGCGGCCGCCATTTTAAAACTCGGGTTTACAAAAATAAATTCCGACGCACTTTAACCACCCGCCCACCGTTTAGGCGCAGGTTTAGTTATCAGCTTAAAGCCGCATTTAATCGATTAATAAAGGCATAAATTATCACAAATTAATACAGAATAAGATATTTTCTGTAAAATAGTAGCAAAAATCCCCCTCTGGTATCAAATTTGGATTAACTTAGCTTGCGTAGAACCAGAGGGGCTAGTCCCACTAACGTTAAATATAAATAGATTCAGGACCACAGGAATAATTGGTAAATCAATTGACTTAACAAAAAAAAAATGGGTCAGTTGAGATACTAATTTATTACCTAAAAACTCAAAACCACTACAAATCTTGCAAATTTTTAGCAGTAATCTAGCTAACTAGTATGCGTGGAGTGCGCACATAAATATAGTGTACCGGTAAACACTCAAACCGACATTATTAATAGCTATTAATACTAAAATGCTTAAAAAACTCACCTGATCCATCTTCAAAGGTCCATAACTTGCGATTTTTGTATGGGGCTATATGCTTTTTCTTATACCATTGGATAGCCACCATTTTTCCGCTTCTCCTGGTACCCCGCCCCCCGGGATCCGATCAATGTTTGGCACGCCGCCCACCCGGCCCTCAGCGAGAGATATTTCACCATTTTCCATTATTGCTTCATATTTCATCACTAAATCCGCACAGATCGCTAGTTAAATTAAAACTTGCTCAAGCTTTCGTTAGTCTCCAGCGATCGATAATATCAACAGTAGCATACCACTCGCTCAGTAAAACTGTTTGATAAACACATACAATTATCGTAGAAATTGCATTAGTAGTTCAGCGTACGAAGAAAAACGTAGCCACCAGCACCAGGCTACGACTCTAGGTCGTCAAATATTCCCTCTACTTAGGCGACGCCGTTGAATAGGTCATGTGGATGTAATAGTGCCTAAACACATCACTCAGTCGGTACGCTCCCCGGCGAACGCACACGCCCTGCGCGAGTCCATTTTTTAAATTTATAACCGTCGCAGCCGTTAAAAACACTATTGTTTTAGTTTACCATTGTTCGTCTGTTTGTTTGTGCCATTTTACGACGCCGACGGCCATATTAGTGATAGTGTGTTTGTGTTGTGTTGTGCTAATAATAATGGTAGCTTCAGTGCATAGTGGTTACCAAGAATCTAGACATCGCTACACCGCCGTTGGTTCAGTCTTCGGTGAGTGATAGCGAATAATTCGATGACTTTTATATTCGTTATTCTGTTATTGTGCGCATTGAGCAGCTACCAAACGCTGTTCAATGAATTTCTTCCTCATTCTGCCACCAATCCATCAAAATTCGCTAGGGCGGACCGTTTTTTATTTGAATATTTTAAAAACTGCGAACCTATTACGCAGCAAACAAAGTCCATAACTCGCTTTCAAACATAACGCCACGACGCACCGGCGGCGGCCGCCATTTTAAAACTCGGGTTTACAAAAATAAATTCCGACGCACTTTAACCACCCGCCCACCGTTTAGGCGCAGGTTTAGTTATCAGCTTAAAGCCGCATTTAATCGATTAATAAAGGCATAAATTATCACAAATTAATACAGAATAAGATATTTTCTGTAAAATAGTAGCAAAAATCCCCCTCTGGTATCAAATTTGGATTAACTTAGCTTGCGTAGAACCAGAGGGGCTAGTCCCACTAACGTTAAATATAAATAGATTCAGGACCACAGGAATAATTGGTAAATCAATTGACTTAACAAAAAAAAAATGGGTCAGTTGAGATACTAATTTATTACCTAAAAACTCAAAACCACTACAAATCTTGCAAATTTTTAGCAGTAATCTAGCTAACTAGTATGCGTGGAGTGCGCACATAAATATAGTGTACCGGTAAACACTCAAACCGACATTATTAATAGCTATTAATACTAAAATGCTTAAAAAACTCACCTGATCCATCTTCAAAGGTCCATAACTTGCGATTTTTGTATGGGGCTATATGCTTTTTCTTATACCATTGGATAGCCACCATTTTTCCGCTTCTCCTGGTACCCCGCCCCCCGGGATCCGATCAATGTTTGGCACGCCGCCCACCCGGCCCTCAGCGAGAGATATTTCACCATTTTCCATTATTGCTTCATATTTCATCACTAAATCCGCACAGATCGCTAGTTAAATTAAAACTTGCTCAAGCTTTCGTTAGTCTCCAGCGATCGATAATATCAACAGTAGCATACCACTCGCTCAGTAAAACTGTTTGATAAACACATACAATTATCGTAGAAATTGCATTAGTAGTTCAGCGTACGAAGAAAAACGTAGCCACCAGCACCAGGCTACGACTCTAGGTCGTCAAATATTCCCTCTACTTAGGCGACGCCGTTGAATAGGTCATGTGGATGTAATAGTGCCTAAACACATCACTCAGTCGGTACGCTCCCCGGCGAACGCACACGCCCTGCGCGAGTCCATTTTTTAAATTTATAACCGTCGCAGCCGTTAAAAACACTATTGTTTTAGTTTACCATTGTTCGTCTGTTTGTTTGTGCCATTTTACGACGCCGACGGCCATATTAGTGATAGTGTGTTTGTGTTGTGTTGTGCTAATAATAATGGTAGCTTCAGTGCATAGTGGTTACCAAGAATCTAGACATCGCTACACCGCCGTTGGTTCAGTCTTCGGTGAGTGATAGCGAATAATTCGATGACTTTTATATTCGTTATTCTGTTATTGTGCGCATTGAGCAGCTACCAAACGCTGTTCAATGAATTTCTTCCTCATTCTGCCACCAATCCATCAAAATTCGCTAGGGCGGACCGTTTTTTATTTGAATATTTTAAAAACTGCGAACCTATTACGCAGCAAACAAAGTCCATAACTCGCTTTCAAACATAACGCCACGACGCACCGGCGGCGGCCGCCATTTTAAAACTCGGGTTTACAAAAATAAATTCCGACGCACTTTAACCACCCGCCCACCGTTTAGGCGCAGGTTTAGTTATCAGCTTAAAGCCGCATTTAATCGATTAATAAAGGCATAAATTATCACAAATTAATACAGAATAAGATATTTTCTGTAAAATAGTAGCAAAAATCCCCCTCTGGTATCAAATTTGGATTAACTTAGCTTGCGTAGAACCAGAGGGGCTAGTCCCACTAACGTTAAATATAAATAGATTCAGGACCACAGGAATAATTGGTAAATCAATTGACTTAACAAAAAAAAAATGGGTCAGTTGAGATACTAATTTATTACCTAAAAACTCAAAACCACTACAAATCTTGCAAATTTTTAGCAGTAATCTAGCTAACTAGTATGCGTGGAGTGCGCACATAAATATAGTGTACCGGTAAACACTCAAACCGACATTATTAATAGCTATTAATACTAAAATGCTTAAAAAACTCACCTGATCCATCTTCAAAGGTCCATAACTTGCGATTTTTGTATGGGGCTATATGCTTTTTCTTATACCATTGGATAGCCACCATTTTTCCGCTTCTCCTGGTACCCCGCCCCCCGGGATCCGATCAATGTTTGGCACGCCGCCCACCCGGCCCTCAGCGAGAGATATTTCACCATTTTCCATTATTGCTTCATATTTCATCACTAAATCCGCACAGATCGCTAGTTAAATTAAAACTTGCTCAAGCTTTCGTTAGTCTCCAGCGATCGATAATATCAACAGTAGCATACCACTCGCTCAGTAAAACTGTTTGATAAACACATACAATTATCGTAGAAATTGCATTAGTAGTTCAGCGTACGAAGAAAAACGTAGCCACCAGCACCAGGCTACGACTCTAGGTCGTCAAATATTCCCTCTACTTAGGCGACGCCGTTGAATAGGTCATGTGGATGTAATAGTGCCTAAACACATCACTCAGTCGGTACGCTCCCCGGCGAACGCACACGCCCTGCGCGAGTCCATTTTTTAAATTTATAACCGTCGCAGCCGTTAAAAACACTATTGTTTTAGTTTACCATTGTTCGTCTGTTTGTTTGTGCCATTTTACGACGCCGACGGCCATATTAGTGATAGTGTGTTTGTGTTGTGTTGTGCTAATAATAATGGTAGCTTCAGTGCATAGTGGTTACCAAGAATCTAGACATCGCTACACCGCCGTTGGTTCAGTCTTCGGTGAGTGATAGCGAATAATTCGATGACTTTTATATTCGTTATTCTGTTATTGTGCGCATTGAGCAGCTACCAAACGCTGTTCAATGAATTTCTTCCTCATTCTGCCACCAATCCATCAAAATTCGCTAGGGCGGACCGTTTTTTATTTGAATATTTTAAAAACTGCGAACCTATTACGCAGCAAACAAAGTCCATAACTCGCTTTCAAACATAACGCCACGACGCACCGGCGGCGGCCGCCATTTTAAAACTCGGGTTTACAAAAATAAATTCCGACGCACTTTAACCACCCGCCCACCGTTTAGGCGCAGGTTTAGTTATCAGCTTAAAGCCGCATTTAATCGATTAATAAAGGCATAAATTATCACAAATTAATACAGAATAAGATATTTTCTGTAAAATAGTAGCAAAAATCCCCCTCTGGTATCAAATTTGGATTAACTTAGCTTGCGTAGAACCAGAGGGGCTAGTCCCACTAACGTTAAATATAAATAGATTCAGGACCACAGGAATAATTGGTAAATCAATTGACTTAACAAAAAAAAAATGGGTCAGTTGAGATACTAATTTATTACCTAAAAACTCAAAACCACTACAAATCTTGCAAATTTTTAGCAGTAATCTAGCTAACTAGTATGCGTGGAGTGCGCACATAAATATAGTGTACCGGTAAACACTCAAACCGACATTATTAATAGCTATTAATACTAAAATGCTTAAAAAACTCACCTGATCCATCTTCAAAGGTCCATAACTTGCGATTTTTGTATGGGGCTATATGCTTTTTCTTATACCATTGGATAGCCACCATTTTTCCGCTTCTCCTGGTACCCCGCCCCCCGGGATCCGATCAATGTTTGGCACGCCGCCCACCCGGCCCTCAGCGAGAGATATTTCACCATTTTCCATTATTGCTTCATATTTCATCACTAAATCCGCACAGATCGCTAGTTAAATTAAAACTTGCTCAAGCTTTCGTTAGTCTCCAGCGATCGATAATATCAACAGTAGCATACCACTCGCTCAGTAAAACTGTTTGATAAACACATACAATTATCGTAGAAATTGCATTAGTAGTTCAGCGTACGAAGAAAAACGTAGCCACCAGCACCAGGCTACGACTCTAGGTCGTACGACTCTAGGTCGTCAAATATTCCCTCTACTTAGGCGACGCCGTTGAATAGGTCATGTGGATGTAATAGTGCCTAAACACATCACTCAGTCGGTACGCTCCCCGGCGAACGCACACGCCCTGCGCGAGTCCATTTTTTAAATTTATAACCGTCGCAGCCGTTAAAAACACTATTGTTTTAGTTTACCATTGTTCGTCTGTTTGTTTGTGCCATTTTACGACGCCGACGGCCATATTAGTGATAGTGTGTTTGTGTTGTGTTGTGCTAATAATAATGGTAGCTTCAGTGCATAGTGGTTACCAAGAATCTAGACATCGCTACACCGCCGTTGGTTCAGTCTTCGGTGAGTGATAGCGAATAATTCGATGACTTTTATATTCGTTATTCTGTTATTGTGCGCATTGAGCAGCTACCAAACGCTGTTCAATGAATTTCTTCCTCATTCTGCCACCAATCCATCAAAATTCGCTAGGGCGGACCGTTTTTTATTTGAATATTTTAAAAACTGCGAACCTATTACGCAGCAAACAAAGTCCATAACTCGCTTTCAAACATAACGCCACGACGCACCGGCGGCGGCCGCCATTTTAAAACTCGGGTTTACAAAAATAAATTCCGACGCACTTTAACCACCCGCCCACCGTTTAGGCGCAGGTTTAGTTATCAGCTTAAAGCCGCATTTAATCGATTAATAAAGGCATAAATTATCACAAATTAATACAGAATAAGATATTTTCTGTAAAATAGTAGCAAAAATCCCCCTCTGGTATCAAATTTGGATTAACTTAGCTTGCGTAGAACCAGAGGGGCTAGTCCCACTAACGTTAAATATAAATAGATTCAGGACCACAGGAATAATTGGTAAATCAATTGACTTAACAAAAAAAAAATGGGTCAGTTGAGATACTAATTTATTACCTAAAAACTCAAAACCACTACAAATCTTGCAAATTTTTAGCAGTAATCTAGCTAACTAGTATGCGTGGAGTGCGCACATAAATATAGTGTACCGGTAAACACTCAAACCGACATTATTAATAGCTATTAATACTAAAATGCTTAAAAAACTCACCTGATCCATCTTCAAAGGTCCATAACTTGCGATTTTTGTATGGGGCTATATGCTTTTTCTTATACCATTGGATAGCCACCATTTTTCCGCTTCTCCTGGTACCCCGCCCCCCGGGATCCGATCAATGTTTGGCACGCCGCCCACCCGGCCCTCAGCGAGAGATATTTCACCATTTTCCATTATTGCTTCATATTTCATCACTAAATCCGCACAGATCGCTAGTTAAATTAAAACTTGCTCAAGCTTTCGTTAGTCTCCAGCGATCGATAATATCAACAGTAGCATACCACTCGCTCAGTAAAACTGTTTGATAAACACATACAATTATCGTAGAAATTGCATTAGTAGTTCAGCGTACGAAGAAAAACGTAGCCACCAGCACCAGGCTACGACTCTAGGTCGTCAAATATTCCCTCTACTTAGGCGACGCCGTTGAATAGGTCATGTGGATGTAATAGTGCCTAAACACATCACTCAGTCGGTACGCTCCCCGGCGAACGCACACGCCCTGCGCGAGTCCATTTTTTAAATTTATAACCGTCGCAGCCGTTAAAAACACTATTGTTTTAGTTTACCATTGTTCGTCTGTTTGTTTGTGCCATTTTACGACGCCGACGGCCATATTAGTGATAGTGTGTTTGTGTTGTGTTGTGCTAATAATAATGGTAGCTTCAGTGCATAGTGGTTACCAAGAATCTAGACATCGCTACACCGCCGTTGGTTCAGTCTTCGGTGAGTGATAGCGAATAATTCGATGACTTTTATATTCGTTATTCTGTTATTGTGCGCATTGAGCAGCTACCAAACGCTGTTCAATGAATTTCTTCCTCATTCTGCCACCAATCCATCAAAATTCGCTAGGGCGGACCGTTTTTTATTTGAATATTTTAAAAACTGCGAACCTATTACGCAGCAAACAAAGTCCATAACTCGCTTTCAAACATAACGCCACGACGCACCGGCGGCGGCCGCCATTTTAAAACTCGGGTTTACAAAAATAAATTCCGACGCACTTTAACCACCCGCCCACCGTTTAGGCGCAGGTTTAGTTATCAGCTTAAAGCCGCATTTAATCGATTAATAAAGGCATAAATTATCACAAATTAATACAGAATAAGATATTTTCTGTAAAATAGTAGCAAAAATCCCCCTCTGGTATCAAATTTGGATTAACTTAGCTTGCGTAGAACCAGAGGGGCTAGTCCCACTAACGTTAAATATAAATAGATTCAGGACCACAGGAATAATTGGTAAATCAATTGACTTAACAAAAAAAAAATGGGTCAGTTGAGATACTAATTTATTACCTAAAAACTCAAAACCACTACAAATCTTGCAAATTTTTAGCAGTAATCTAGCTAACTAGTATGCGTGGAGTGCGCACATAAATATAGTGTACCGGTAAACACTCAAACCGACATTATTAATAGCTATTAATACTAAAATGCTTAAAAAACTCACCTGATCCATCTTCAAAGGTCCATAACTTGCGATTTTTGTATGGGGCTATATGCTTTTTCTTATACCATTGGATAGCCACCATTTTTCCGCTTCTCCTGGTACCCCGCCCCCCGGGATCCGATCAATGTTTGGCACGCCGCCCACCCGGCCCTCAGCGAGAGATATTTCACCATTTTCCATTATTGCTTCATATTTCATCACTAAATCCGCACAGATCGCTAGTTAAATTAAAACTTGCTCAAGCTTTCGTTAGTCTCCAGCGATCGATAATATCAACAGTAGCATACCACTCGCTCAGTAAAACTGTTTGATAAACACATACAATTATCGTAGAAATTGCATTAGTAGTTCAGCGTACGAAGAAAAACGTAGCCACCAGCACCAGGCTACGACTCTAGGTCGTCAAATATTCCCTCTACTTAGGCGACGCCGTTGAATAGGTCATGTGGATGTAATAGTGCCTAAACACATCACTCAGTCGGTACGCTCCCCGGCGAACGCACACGCCCTGCGCGAGTCCATTTTTTAAATTTATAACCGTCGCAGCCGTTAAAAACACTATTGTTTTAGTTTACCATTGTTCGTCTGTTTGTTTGTGCCATTTTACGACGCCGACGGCCATATTAGTGATAGTGTGTTTGTGTTGTGTTGTGCTAATAATAATGGTAGCTTCAGTGCATAGTGGTTACCAAGAATCTAGACATCGCTACACCGCCGTTGGTTCAGTCTTCGGTGAGTGATAGCGAATAATTCGATGACTTTTATATTCGTTATTCTGTTATTGTGCGCATTGAGCAGCTACCAAACGCTGTTCAATGAATTTCTTCCTCATTCTGCCACCAATCCATCAAAATTCGCTAGGGCGGACCGTTTTTTATTTGAATATTTTAAAAACTGCGAACCTATTACGCAGCAAACAAAGTCCATAACTCGCTTTCAAACATAACGCCACGACGCACCGGCGGCGGCCGCCATTTTAAAACTCGGGTTTACAAAAATAAATTCCGACGCACTTTAACCACCCGCCCACCGTTTAGGCGCAGGTTTAGTTATCAGCTTAAAGCCGCATTTAATCGATTAATAAAGGCATAAATTATCACAAATTAATACAGAATAAGATATTTTCTGTAAAATAGTAGCAAAAATCCCCCTCTGGTATCAAATTTGGATTAACTTAGCTTGCGTAGAACCAGAGGGGCTAGTCCCACTAACGTTAAATATAAATAGATTCAGGACCACAGGAATAATTGGTAAATCAATTGACTTAACAAAAAAAAAATGGGTCAGTTGAGATACTAATTTATTACCTAAAAACTCAAAACCACTACAAATCTTGCAAATTTTTAGCAGTAATCTAGCTAACTAGTATGCGTGGAGTGCGCACATAAATATAGTGTACCGGTAAACACTCAAACCGACATTATTAATAGCTATTAATACTAAAATGCTTAAAAAACTCACCTGATCCATCTTCAAAGGTCCATAACTTGCGATTTTTGTATGGGGCTATATGCTTTTTCTTATACCATTGGATAGCCACCATTTTTCCGCTTCTCCTGGTACCCCGCCCCCCGGGATCCGATCAATGTTTGGCACGCCGCCCACCCGGCCCTCAGCGAGAGATATTTCACCATTTTCCATTATTGCTTCATATTTCATCACTAAATCCGCACAGATCGCTAGTTAAATTAAAACTTGCTCAAGCTTTCGTTAGTCTCCAGCGATCGATAATATCAACAGTAGCATACCACTCGCTCAGTAAAACTGTTTGATAAACACATACAATTATCGTAGAAATTGCATTAGTAGTTCAGCGTACGAAGAAAAACGTAGCCACCAGCACCAGGCTACGACTCTAGGTCGTCAAATATTCCCTCTACTTAGGCGACGCCGTTGAATAGGTCATGTGGATGTAATAGTGCCTAAACACATCACTCAGTCGGTACGCTCCCCGGCGAACGCACACGCCCTGCGCGAGTCCATTTTTTAAATTTATAACCGTCGCAGCCGTTAAAAACACTATTGTTTTAGTTTACCATTGTTCGTCTGTTTGTTTGTGCCATTTTACGACGCCGACGGCCATATTAGTGATAGTGTGTTTGTGTTGTGTTGTGCTAATAATAATGGTAGCTTCAGTGCATAGTGGTTACCAAGAATCTAGACATCGCTACACCGCCGTTGGTTCAGTCTTCGGTGAGTGATAGCGAATAATTCGATGACTTTTATATTCGTTATTCTGTTATTGTGCGCATTGAGCAGCTACCAAACGCTGTTCAATGAATTTCTTCCTCATTCTGCCACCAATCCATCAAAATTCGCTAGGGCGGACCGTTTTTTATTTGAATATTTTAAAAACTGCGAACCTATTACGCAGCAAACAAAGTCCATAACTCGCTTTCAAACATAACGCCACGACGCACCGGCGGCGGCCGCCATTTTAAAACTCGGGTTTACAAAAATAAATTCCGACGCACTTTAACCACCCGCCCACCGTTTAGGCGCAGGTTTAGTTATCAGCTTAAAGCCGCATTTAATCGATTAATAAAGGCATAAATTATCACAAATTAATACAGAATAAGATATTTTCTGTAAAATAGTAGCAAAAATCCCCCTCTGGTATCAAATTTGGATTAACTTAGCTTGCGTAGAACCAGAGGGGCTAGTCCCACTAACGTTAAATATAAATAGATTCAGGACCACAGGAATAATTGGTAAATCAATTGACTTAACAAAAAAAAAATGGGTCAGTTGAGATACTAATTTATTACCTAAAAACTCAAAACCACTACAAATCTTGCAAATTTTTAGCAGTAATCTAGCTAACTAGTATGCGTGGAGTGCGCACATAAATATAGTGTACCGGTAAACACTCAAACCGACATTATTAATAGCTATTAATACTAAAATGCTTAAAAAACTCACCTGATCCATCTTCAAAGGTCCATAACTTGCGATTTTTGTATGGGGCTATATGCTTTTTCTTATACCATTGGATAGCCACCATTTTTCCGCTTCTCCTGGTACCCCGCCCCCCGGGATCCGATCAATGTTTGGCACGCCGCCCACCCGGCCCTCAGCGAGAGATATTTCACCATTTTCCATTATTGCTTCATATTTCATCACTAAATCCGCACAGATCGCTAGTTAAATTAAAACTTGCTCAAGCTTTCGTTAGTCTCCAGCGATCGATAATATCAACAGTAGCATACCACTCGCTCAGTAAAACTGTTTGATAAACACATACAATTATCGTAGAAATTGCATTAGTAGTTCAGCGTACGAAGAAAAACGTAGCCACCAGCACCAGGCTACGACTCTAGGTCGTCAAATATTCCCTCTACTTAGGCGACGCCGTTGAATAGGTCATGTGGATGTAATAGTGCCTAAACACATCACTCAGTCGGTACGCTCCCCGGCGAACGCACACGCCCTGCGCGAGTCCATTTTTTAAATTTATAACCGTCGCAGCCGTTAAAAACACTATTGTTTTAGTTTACCATTGTTCGTCTGTTTGTTTGTGCCATTTTACGACGCCGACGGCCATATTAGTGATAGTGTGTTTGTGTTGTGTTGTGCTAATAATAATGGTAGCTTCAGTGCATAGTGGTTACCAAGAATCTAGACATCGCTACACCGCCGTTGGTTCAGTCTTCGGTGAGTGATAGCGAATAATTCGATGACTTTTATATTCGTTATTCTGTTATTGTGCGCATTGAGCAGCTACCAAACGCTGTTCAATGAATTTCTTCCTCATTCTGCCACCAATCCATCAAAATTCGCTAGGGCGGACCGTTTTTTATTTGAATATTTTAAAAACTGCGAACCTATTACGCAGCAAACAAAGTCCATAACTCGCTTTCAAACATAACGCCACGACGCACCGGCGGCGGCCGCCATTTTAAAACTCGGGTTTACAAAAATAAATTCCGACGCACTTTAACCACCCGCCCACCGTTTAGGCGCAGGTTTAGTTATCAGCTTAAAGCCGCATTTAATCGATTAATAAAGGCATAAATTATCACAAATTAATACAGAATAAGATATTTTCTGTAAAATAGTAGCAAAAATCCCCCTCTGGTATCAAATTTGGATTAACTTAGCTTGCGTAGAACCAGAGGGGCTAGTCCCACTAACGTTAAATATAAATAGATTCAGGACCACAGGAATAATTGGTAAATCAATTGACTTAACAAAAAAAAAATGGGTCAGTTGAGATACTAATTTATTACCTAAAAACTCAAAACCACTACAAATCTTGCAAATTTTTAGCAGTAATCTAGCTAACTAGTATGCGTGGAGTGCGCACATAAATATAGTGTACCGGTAAACACTCAAACCGACATTATTAATAGCTATTAATACTAAAATGCTTAAAAAACTCACCTGATCCATCTTCAAAGGTCCATAACTTGCGATTTTTGTATGGGGCTATATGCTTTTTCTTATACCATTGGATAGCCACCATTTTTCCGCTTCTCCTGGTACCCCGCCCCCCGGGATCCGATCAATGTTTGGCACGCCGCCCACCCGGCCCTCAGCGAGAGATATTTCACCATTTTCCATTATTGCTTCATATTTCATCACTAAATCCGCACAGATCGCTAGTTAAATTAAAACTTGCTCAAGCTTTCGTTAGTCTCCAGCGATCGATAATATCAACAGTAGCATACCACTCGCTCAGTAAAACTGTTTGATAAACACATACAATTATCGTAGAAATTGCATTAGTAGTTCAGCGTACGAAGAAAAACGTAGCCACCAGCACCAGGCTACGACTCTAGGTCGTCAAATATTCCCTCTACTTAGGCGACGCCGTTGAATAGGTCATGTGGATGTAATAGTGCCTAAACACATCACTCAGTCGGTACGCTCCCCGGCGAACGCACACGCCCTGCGCGAGTCCATTTTTTAAATTTATAACCGTCGCAGCCGTTAAAAACACTATTGTTTTAGTTTACCATTGTTCGTCTGTTTGTTTGTGCCATTTTACGACGCCGACGGCCATATTAGTGATAGTGTGTTTGTGTTGTGTTGTGCTAATAATAATGGTAGCTTCAGTGCATAGTGGTTACCAAGAATCTAGACATCGCTACACCGCCGTTGGTTCAGTCTTCGGTGAGTGATAGCGAATAATTCGATGACTTTTATATTCGTTATTCTGTTATTGTGCGCATTGAGCAGCTACCAAACGCTGTTCAATGAATTTCTTCCTCATTCTGCCACCAATCCATCAAAATTCGCTAGGGCGGACCGTTTTTTATTTGAATATTTTAAAAACTGCGAACCTATTACGCAGCAAACAAAGTCCATAACTCGCTTTCAAACATAACGCCACGACGCACCGGCGGCGGCCGCCATTTTAAAACTCGGGTTTACAAAAATAAATTCCGACGCACTTTAACCACCCGCCCACCGTTTAGGCGCAGGTTTAGTTATCAGCTTAAAGCCGCATTTAATCGATTAATAAAGGCATAAATTATCACAAATTAATACAGAATAAGATATTTTCTGTAAAATAGTAGCAAAAATCCCCCTCTGGTATCAAATTTGGATTAACTTAGCTTGCGTAGAACCAGAGGGGCTAGTCCCACTAACGTTAAATATAAATAGATTCAGGACCACAGGAATAATTGGTAAATCAATTGACTTAACAAAAAAAAAATGGGTCAGTTGAGATACTAATTTATTACCTAAAAACTCAAAACCACTACAAATCTTGCAAATTTTTAGCAGTAATCTAGCTAACTAGTATGCGTGGAGTGCGCACATAAATATAGTGTACCGGTAAACACTCAAACCGACATTATTAATAGCTATTAATACTAAAATGCTTAAAAAACTCACCTGATCCATCTTCAAAGGTCCATAACTTGCGATTTTTGTATGGGGCTATATGCTTTTTCTTATACCATTGGATAGCCACCATTTTTCCGCTTCTCCTGGTACCCCGCCCCCCGGGATCCGATCAATGTTTGGCACGCCGCCCACCCGGCCCTCAGCGAGAGATATTTCACCATTTTCCATTATTGCTTCATATTTCATCACTAAATCCGCACAGATCGCTAGTTAAATTAAAACTTGCTCAAGCTTTCGTTAGTCTCCAGCGATCGATAATATCAACAGTAGCATACCACTCGCTCAGTAAAACTGTTTGATAAACACATACAATTATCGTAGAAATTGCATTAGTAGTTCAGCGTACGAAGAAAAACGTAGCCACCAGCACCAGGCTACGACTCTAGGTCGTCAAATATTCCCTCTACTTAGGCGACGCCGTTGAATAGGTCATGTGGATGTAATAGTGCCTAAACACATCACTCAGTCGGTACGCTCCCCGGCGAACGCACACGCCCTGCGCGAGTCCATTTTTTAAATTTATAACCGTCGCAGCCGTTAAAAACACTATTGTTTTAGTTTACCATTGTTCGTCTGTTTGTTTGTGCCATTTTACGACGCCGACGGCCATATTAGTGATAGTGTGTTTGTGTTGTGTTGTGCTAATAATAATGGTAGCTTCAGTGCATAGTGGTTACCAAGAATCTAGACATCGCTACACCGCCGTTGGTTCAGTCTTCGGTGAGTGATAGCGAATAATTCGATGACTTTTATATTCGTTATTCTGTTATTGTGCGCATTGAGCAGCTACCAAACGCTGTTCAATGAATTTCTTCCTCATTCTGCCACCAATCCATCAAAATTCGCTAGGGCGGACCGTTTTTTATTTGAATATTTTAAAAACTGCGAACCTATTACGCAGCAAACAAAGTCCATAACTCGCTTTCAAACATAACGCCACGACGCACCGGCGGCGGCCGCCATTTTAAAACTCGGGTTTACAAAAATAAATTCCGACGCACTTTAACCACCCGCCCACCGTTTAGGCGCAGGTTTAGTTATCAGCTTAAAGCCGCATTTAATCGATTAATAAAGGCATAAATTATCACAAATTAATACAGAATAAGATATTTTCTGTAAAATAGTAGCAAAAATCCCCCTCTGGTATCAAATTTGGATTAACTTAGCTTGCGTAGAACCAGAGGGGCTAGTCCCACTAACGTTAAATATAAATAGATTCAGGACCACAGGAATAATTGGTAAATCAATTGACTTAACAAAAAAAAAATGGGTCAGTTGAGATACTAATTTATTACCTAAAAACTCAAAACCACTACAAATCTTGCAAATTTTTAGCAGTAATCTAGCTAACTAGTATGCGTGGAGTGCGCACATAAATATAGTGTACCGGTAAACACTCAAACCGACATTATTAATAGCTATTAATACTAAAATGCTTAAAAAACTCACCTGATCCATCTTCAAAGGTCCATAACTTGCGATTTTTGTATGGGGCTATATGCTTTTTCTTATACCATTGGATAGCCACCATTTTTCCGCTTCTCCTGGTACCCCGCCCCCCGGGATCCGATCAATGTTTGGCACGCCGCCCACCCGGCCCTCAGCGAGAGATATTTCACCATTTTCCATTATTGCTTCATATTTCATCACTAAATCCGCACAGATCGCTAGTTAAATTAAAACTTGCTCAAGCTTTCGTTAGTCTCCAGCGATCGATAATATCAACAGTAGCATACCACTCGCTCAGTAAAACTGTTTGATAAACACATACAATTATCGTAGAAATTGCATTAGTAGTTCAGCGTACGAAGAAAAACGTAGCCACCAGCACCAGGCTACGACTCTAGGTCGTCAAATATTCCCTCTACTTAGGCGACGCCGTTGAATAGGTCATGTGGATGTAATAGTGCCTAAACACATCACTCAGTCGGTACGCTCCCCGGCGAACGCACACGCCCTGCGCGAGTCCATTTTTTAAATTTATAACCGTCGCAGCCGTTAAAAACACTATTGTTTTAGTTTACCATTGTTCGTCTGTTTGTTTGTGCCATTTTACGACGCCGACGGCCATATTAGTGATAGTGTGTTTGTGTTGTGTTGTGCTAATAATAATGGTAGCTTCAGTGCATAGTGGTTACCAAGAATCTAGACATCGCTACACCGCCGTTGGTTCAGTCTTCGGTGAGTGATAGCGAATAATTCGATGACTTTTATATTCGTTATTCTGTTATTGTGCGCATTGAGCAGCTACCAAACGCTGTTCAATGAATTTCTTCCTCATTCTGCCACCAATCCATCAAAATTCGCTAGGGCGGACCGTTTTTTATTTGAATATTTTAAAAACTGCGAACCTATTACGCAGCAAACAAAGTCCATAACTCGCTTTCAAACATAACGCCACGACGCACCGGCGGCGGCCGCCATTTTAAAACTCGGGTTTACAAAAATAAATTCCGACGCACTTTAACCACCCGCCCACCGTTTAGGCGCAGGTTTAGTTATCAGCTTAAAGCCGCATTTAATCGATTAATAAAGGCATAAATTATCACAAATTAATACAGAATAAGATATTTTCTGTAAAATAGTAGCAAAAATCCCCCTCTGGTATCAAATTTGGATTAACTTAGCTTGCGTAGAACCAGAGGGGCTAGTCCCACTAACGTTAAATATAAATAGATTCAGGACCACAGGAATAATTGGTAAATCAATTGACTTAACAAAAAAAAAATGGGTCAGTTGAGATACTAATTTATTACCTAAAAACTCAAAACCACTACAAATCTTGCAAATTTTTAGCAGTAATCTAGCTAACTAGTATGCGTGGAGTGCGCACATAAATATAGTGTACCGGTAAACACTCAAACCGACATTATTAATAGCTATTAATACTAAAATGCTTAAAAAACTCACCTGATCCATCTTCAAAGGTCCATAACTTGCGATTTTTGTATGGGGCTATATGCTTTTTCTTATACCATTGGATAGCCACCATTTTTCCGCTTCTCCTGGTACCCCGCCCCCCGGGATCCGATCAATGTTTGGCACGCCGCCCACCCGGCCCTCAGCGAGAGATATTTCACCATTTTCCATTATTGCTTCATATTTCATCACTAAATCCGCACAGATCGCTAGTTAAATTAAAACTTGCTCAAGCTTTCGTTAGTCTCCAGCGATCGATAATATCAACAGTAGCATACCACTCGCTCAGTAAAACTGTTTGATAAACACATACAATTATCGTAGAAATTGCATTAGTAGTTCAGCGTACGAAGAAAAACGTAGCCACCAGCACCAGGCTACGACTCTAGGTCGTCAAATATTCCCTCTACTTAGGCGACGCCGTTGAATAGGTCATGTGGATGTAATAGTGCCTAAACACATCACTCAGTCGGTACGCTCCCCGGCGAACGCACACGCCCTGCGCGAGTCCATTTTTTAAATTTATAACCGTCGCAGCCGTTAAAAACACTATTGTTTTAGTTTACCATTGTTCGTCTGTTTGTTTGTGCCATTTTACGACGCCGACGGCCATATTAGTGATAGTGTGTTTGTGTTGTGTTGTGCTAATAATAATGGTAGCTTCAGTGCATAGTGGTTACCAAGAATCTAGACATCGCTACACCGCCGTTGGTTCAGTCTTCGGTGAGTGATAGCGAATAATTCGATGACTTTTATATTCGTTATTCTGTTATTGTGCGCATTGAGCAGCTACCAAACGCTGTTCAATGAATTTCTTCCTCATTCTGCCACCAATCCATCAAAATTCGCTAGGGCGGACCGTTTTTTATTTGAATATTTTAAAAACTGCGAACCTATTACGCAGCAAACAAAGTCCATAACTCGCTTTCAAACATAACGCCACGACGCACCGGCGGCGGCCGCCATTTTAAAACTCGGGTTTACAAAAATAAATTCCGACGCACTTTAACCACCCGCCCACCGTTTAGGCGCAGGTTTAGTTATCAGCTTAAAGCCGCATTTAATCGATTAATAAAGGCATAAATTATCACAAATTAATACAGAATAAGATATTTTCTGTAAAATAGTAGCAAAAATCCCCCTCTGGTATCAAATTTGGATTAACTTAGCTTGCGTAGAACCAGAGGGGCTAGTCCCACTAACGTTAAATATAAATAGATTCAGGACCACAGGAATAATTGGTAAATCAATTGACTTAACAAAAAAAAAATGGGTCAGTTGAGATACTAATTTATTACCTAAAAACTCAAAACCACTACAAATCTTGCAAATTTTTAGCAGTAATCTAGCTAACTAGTATGCGTGGAGTGCGCACATAAATATAGTGTACCGGTAAACACTCAAACCGACATTATTAATAGCTATTAATACTAAAATGCTTAAAAAACTCACCTGATCCATCTTCAAAGGTCCATAACTTGCGATTTTTGTATGGGGCTATATGCTTTTTCTTATACCATTGGATAGCCACCATTTTTCCGCTTCTCCTGGTACCCCGCCCCCCGGGATCCGATCAATGTTTGGCACGCCGCCCACCCGGCCCTCAGCGAGAGATATTTCACCATTTTCCATTATTGCTTCATATTTCATCACTAAATCCGCACAGATCGCTAGTTAAATTAAAACTTGCTCAAGCTTTCGTTAGTCTCCAGCGATCGATAATATCAACAGTAGCATACCACTCGCTCAGTAAAACTGTTTGATAAACACATACAATTATCGTAGAAATTGCATTAGTAGTTCAGCGTACGAAGAAAAACGTAGCCACCAGCACCAGGCTACGACTCTAGGTCGTCAAATATTCCCTCTACTTAGGCGACGCCGTTGAATAGGTCATGTGGATGTAATAGTGCCTAAACACATCACTCAGTCGGTACGCTCCCCGGCGAACGCACACGCCCTGCGCGAGTCCATTTTTTAAATTTATAACCGTCGCAGCCGTTAAAAACACTATTGTTTTAGTTTACCATTGTTCGTCTGTTTGTTTGTGCCATTTTACGACGCCGACGGCCATATTAGTGATAGTGTGTTTGTGTTGTGTTGTGCTAATAATAATGGTAGCTTCAGTGCATAGTGGTTACCAAGAATCTAGACATCGCTACACCGCCGTTGGTTCAGTCTTCGGTGAGTGATAGCGAATAATTCGATGACTTTTATATTCGTTATTCTGTTATTGTGCGCATTGAGCAGCTACCAAACGCTGTTCAATGAATTTCTTCCTCATTCTGCCACCAATCCATCAAAATTCGCTAGGGCGGACCGTTTTTTATTTGAATATTTTAAAAACTGCGAACCTATTACGCAGCAAACAAAGTCCATAACTCGCTTTCAAACATAACGCCACGACGCACCGGCGGCGGCCGCCATTTTAAAACTCGGGTTTACAAAAATAAATTCCGACGCACTTTAACCACCCGCCCACCGTTTAGGCGCAGGTTTAGTTATCAGCTTAAAGCCGCATTTAATCGATTAATAAAGGCATAAATTATCACAAATTAATACAGAATAAGATATTTTCTGTAAAATAGTAGCAAAAATCCCCCTCTGGTATCAAATTTGGATTAACTTAGCTTGCGTAGAACCAGAGGGGCTAGTCCCACTAACGTTAAATATAAATAGATTCAGGACCACAGGAATAATTGGTAAATCAATTGACTTAACAAAAAAAAAATGGGTCAGTTGAGATACTAATTTATTACCTAAAAACTCAAAACCACTACAAATCTTGCAAATTTTTAGCAGTAATCTAGCTAACTAGTATGCGTGGAGTGCGCACATAAATATAGTGTACCGGTAAACACTCAAACCGACATTATTAATAGCTATTAATACTAAAATGCTTAAAAAACTCACCTGATCCATCTTCAAAGGTCCATAACTTGCGATTTTTGTATGGGGCTATATGCTTTTTCTTATACCATTGGATAGCCACCATTTTTCCGCTTCTCCTGGTACCCCGCCCCCCGGGATCCGATCAATGTTTGGCACGCCGCCCACCCGGCCCTCAGCGAGAGATATTTCACCATTTTCCATTATTGCTTCATATTTCATCACTAAATCCGCACAGATCGCTAGTTAAATTAAAACTTGCTCAAGCTTTCGTTAGTCTCCAGCGATCGATAATATCAACAGTAGCATACCACTCGCTCAGTAAAACTGTTTGATAAACACATACAATTATCGTAGAAATTGCATTAGTAGTTCAGCGTACGAAGAAAAACGTAGCCACCAGCACCAGGCTACGACTCTAGGTCGTCAAATATTCCCTCTACTTAGGCGACGCCGTTGAATAGGTCATGTGGATGTAATAGTGCCTAAACACATCACTCAGTCGGTACGCTCCCCGGCGAACGCACACGCCCTGCGCGAGTCCATTTTTTAAATTTATAACCGTCGCAGCCGTTAAAAACACTATTGTTTTAGTTTACCATTGTTCGTCTGTTTGTTTGTGCCATTTTACGACGCCGACGGCCATATTAGTGATAGTGTGTTTGTGTTGTGTTGTGCTAATAATAATGGTAGCTTCAGTGCATAGTGGTTACCAAGAATCTAGACATCGCTACACCGCCGTTGGTTCAGTCTTCGGTGAGTGATAGCGAATAATTCGATGACTTTTATATTCGTTATTCTGTTATTGTGCGCATTGAGCAGCTACCAAACGCTGTTCAATGAATTTCTTCCTCATTCTGCCACCAATCCATCAAAATTCGCTAGGGCGGACCGTTTTTTATTTGAATATTTTAAAAACTGCGAACCTATTACGCAGCAAACAAAGTCCATAACTCGCTTTCAAACATAACGCCACGACGCACCGGCGGCGGCCGCCATTTTAAAACTCGGGTTTACAAAAATAAATTCCGACGCACTTTAACCACCCGCCCACCGTTTAGGCGCAGGTTTAGTTATCAGCTTAAAGCCGCATTTAATCGATTAATAAAGGCATAAATTATCACAAATTAATACAGAATAAGATATTTTCTGTAAAATAGTAGCAAAAATCCCCCTCTGGTATCAAATTTGGATTAACTTAGCTTGCGTAGAACCAGAGGGGCTAGTCCCACTAACGTTAAATATAAATAGATTCAGGACCACAGGAATAATTGGTAAATCAATTGACTTAACAAAAAAAAAATGGGTCAGTTGAGATACTAATTTATTACCTAAAAACTCAAAACCACTACAAATCTTGCAAATTTTTAGCAGTAATCTAGCTAACTAGTATGCGTGGAGTGCGCACATAAATATAGTGTACCGGTAAACACTCAAACCGACATTATTAATAGCTATTAATACTAAAATGCTTAAAAAACTCACCTGATCCATCTTCAAAGGTCCATAACTTGCGATTTTTGTATGGGGCTATATGCTTTTTCTTATACCATTGGATAGCCACCATTTTTCCGCTTCTCCTGGTACCCCGCCCCCCGGGATCCGATCAATTTTTGGCCCCCCCACCCACCCGGTAGGGTTTTACCATCTAAACTCGGTACCATACCTACAATTCTTTTTAATTTTTTTCTCGTCTCCCACCGGTCCGATCGGGCTCATTTTGGGCTTGTTGGGATCGGGGGAGCGAGCCCCACGCTTTAGTATTTTTTGTAATTCTGTTTTCGCGCTCCACATTTTTTCGCCCCTGCGCTGGGCCCTCTGCTTCTCAGGGGGCGCAGCGCAGGGGCGACGAGGAAGAAAACCTCGTTAAAAAATAACCCCGAAGCCTAAGCTTCAGCCGCCCGGCAACGGGCTGCATGGCCGGGGGGTATACCCGGTCACAAGGGCGGCAAAACCCCAAAATTTATGATATAATGTCCGGAATTGAAAATACACTACCCCAGGGGGGTACCAGCCGGTCTCCGGCTGGAGAATCCCCTTCGGGTCCCACGGGACCCGGCAGCCCCATCGTCTCTGGGGGGGGCAACAGTTCCACTAGTACCACGGAGGTCGTGGAGAGGCCGCGCACGCCCAGTTTTGCGCGTCCTCGAACAGAATTACCGCGCACTCCACCCAAGACCCGGAGCGTAGCGCGAGTGGTGTTGAGTCCAATCCCAGCCACCACAATTGCCGAGATTGAGGAACGGGCAACTACACCCGTCTTTGTTTGTCCACGGGGAGTGGAAGAACCCATGGCGGATATACTTGCGCCTATACACCCGGCCATCGTTTTCGACGAGGACGGCGAATTGGCAGGCCCGAGGTTGCGGTCCTCGGCCCTCCCGCCGCCGATGACTCCCGTCAGGAGAAGGCCGGCCAGCAGGTCAAGCGTTCGAGTCGTCGACTACGATAGTGACGGCTCGCAGGCGTCGTTCGCCTCAGGGTTCTCCCTAGCTTCCTGCGCATCGTCGGCACAGCGCAAGAAGACAGGCGCGAAGAGGCCGAAAAGAGGCCAGACGGAGGAACGTGATCTAGAGGCGGATATTCGAGATATCATGAACCCGAGCATCCCTCCTCTAAGGTCAAGAACCAAGGACGCTCTGCCTAGCGTTGATGACCTCATTGAAGAAATGAGGAACCAGCCTACGGCTGATATTGGAGCGACCCTTATGGAATCGCTCCAATCTATTGAGAAGGTTTCGGACGTGTCCAAAAACTTGAAGGGCGAACTGAAGAATACCCTGAGGAGATCGGTTAGAAAATCAGAAGCCGCAACCCTAATTCTCCACGAGAGATCCTCAGCCGTGGACAAGGAGCGTATGGAGCAGGAGATCCAGGAGCTCCGATCCCAGCTCGCAGCACAGTCTGCACGCGTCGCCAGCCTAAGTTCCGAGCTTGCGGAACTCAAGCAGGCTAAAGGCAGGCCTGCCACAAGAACTGAGGCGACCAGGGCCACCACAGGCACGCCAGCATCGACGCCGCCGCCTCAGCGAGCCACACCGTCGAGAGGAAGCTCCATGCTGGAACAGCTTGCCGAGTTGATGGACAGCAGGTTGAAGACCTTCCGGGAGGAACTCAAGGCTGAGCTGCAGCCAGAGAAAGTCAGCACGCCCCTACCCCCGAAAAGAGCATCCAAGAAGGGAGGACAAGCGTCAAAAACCATCTCTGACGTCGCTGGGGGCGAGGGTTCTTTAATGGCGCCAGCAAACAACCCTGGCGAAAAGAACAAGAAGAAGACAAAGAAGGCGCCGGCGAAGAAACCTCCGCAGGTGGGAGGTTCACAACGTCCGGCACCAGATCAACGGGAGGAGGTAAATAGGGAGCCAGAACCTGTCCCAACTTCTACGGAGCTGCCTTGGAGTAAGGTCCTCGGCAGGAAGGCGAGGAGAGAACTAAAAGCTGCCAAAACGGCTGTAGCAGAAAGAGGTCCCGCAAGACCAAAGAAGCCAAGGCCCTCCCGAGTCCCTAAATCTGCCGCCATTACCATCTCGGTGGCAGAAGAGTCGGGCACTTCACTGGCCGAAGTCCTCAGGACGGCCAAAACCCAAGTGAAGCTGGAGGACTACGGGTTAGAGCAGGGCATAAGCCAGAGGAGGGCAGTGAACGGGGGGTTGGTCCTTAGGATTACCGGCCCGGACAACGCCAAGCGAGCGGATGACCTGGCGTCCCGTCTGAAAGAGGTGATCACTGACTCGGGGGTCAAAATTGCGAGACCCATGAAGATGGGAGAAATCCGAATCATCGACCTGGATGATTCGGTCATTCCCACTGACGTGTCTGCGGCCGTCGCGGGGGCGACTGGCTGCGCAATAGACAACGTCAGAGTGGGAGTGATTAGGCCTCACCGCTCGGGCATGCACACTGTGTGGGTCAAGTGCCCGCTGGAGGCGGTGCACAAGTTGGATGGAAAGATGCTTCGGGTCGGCTGGTCTTCAGCCAGAGTCGAGACCCTCAACGTGAGACCGCTTCAATGTTTCCGCTGCCTTGAGCGGGGACACGTCCGGGCCAGATGCGGCAACCCCATTGACCGAAGTGGGTTGTGTTATGTCTGCGGGGCGCCTGGACATAAAGCCCAGAGTTGCATGTCGGAGGGCCCGAAGTGCCCCATCTGCGCAGACTACGGCGTCCCGTCGAATCATCGACTGGGCGGGCCCAAATGCTCCCCTCCGAAGAGGAACGTGCGCGCCCCGAACAACAGGGGTAGAGCAGTAGAAGAGGCGCCAATAGAGGCAGCCCAATCGGACCAGGGTCCGACCGAGGATGCAGGAAAGGCTTAGTTTTCCCGCCCCACAAGAACATTCTTCAGGGCAACGTTAACCACTGCCGCGCAGCGCAGGATCTGTTGATCCAGACGCTCGCGGAGCAGTCGGTTGCTCTGGCCTTGGTGGCTGAGCCGTTTTCCGTCCCGGACCACCCCCGTTGGTTCGGGGAGGATGGCGGCTCGGTTGCCATATACTGGGCGGGAGGTTCTGGAGACCCGCACTGCACCCTCATCCAGAAGACCTCTGGGTTTGTTGCGGTGGAGTGGGGGCAGATGGTGGTCGTCGCCTGCTACGTCTCTCCAAACTGCGGTCTCGCTGAGTTCGAGGCGTACCTGGACGGGGTCGCTGGCTGTGTACGCAGCCACCTTACCCGTCCGGTACTCGTCGCGGGGGACTTCAACGCCCACTCCAGGGTGTGGGGTGATGCCCGCGACGACGCGAGAGGAGAGGCAATCATTGAGTGGGCGGCGGCCCTCGGTCTCGACCTCCTCAACACAGGAAGCGTCAGCACCTGCGTGCGGTGGCAGGGGGAGTCCATCGTCGATTTGACATGGGCAACCCCTTCCGCGGCTCGTCTGGTGACAGGGTGGAGGGTGGCCGAAGATCTGGCCACCCTGAGCGACCATCGCCATATATGCTTTCAAGTGACTCAGTCTGGTTCCCGGTCCCATGCTGCTAATGCAGGGGGCCGTCAGAGTCGGAAATGGGTCCTGAAAGCAATGGAGAAGGATCTTCTTATCGCGGCCGCCCACGTCGCAGACTGGGTGAATGGGGACGTGTCTCCTGACCCAGAGGTTTTCGCGACATGGTTCCGGGGGGCGATGACGGAGATTTGTGACGCCGCAATGCCAAGAGCCAGACCCAGCTCCGGTAAACGCTCCGTGTACTGGTGGTCCCAAAGCCTGGCGCAACTACGGAGATCTTGCGTCAGGGCGCGCCGCCGGTACACCAGAACGCGCAGAAGGAGAAGTGCTACGCCTGAAGAAACGGCAGAAGCGTATGAGGCATACCGGACAGCTACCAAGGTTTTCCAGCTCTCGATCCGGGAAGCCAAGGCTCGATCTTGGGAGGAGCTGGTTGAGGGACTCAACAGGGACCCATGGGGCAGACCATATAAAATGGTCTTGGGAAAGCTCCGCCCATGGGTACCACCAACTACCGAAACACTGGACCCTGAATTTATCGGAAGGGTGGTAGACACACTCTTCCCGAGGGTCCAGGATAGTCCCTCAAATCCAATACATCCGGATTACTTTGGATGGACGGACGAGCTGAATGTTACGGAGGGCGAACTCGACCGAGCCGTCAGGCGGCTAGCGGCCCGCAACACTGCCCCGGGGCCGGACGGGATTCCGGGCAGGGCATGGGTGCTGGCCTTGACGATCTTGGGGGACAGACTCCGGCGGCTTTTTACCAGCTGCCTCAGATCTGGGATTTTCCCGGCAGACTGGAAGGTGGCCAGACTTGTCCTCATTCCAAAGAGTGGTAGACCGGCAGATTCACCATCTTCGTTCCGACCGATCTGTCTGTTGGACGAGGCGGGCAAGCTTTTCGAGCGGGTGTTAGCGGCCCGCCTCACGGAGCACCTGTCGCGTGTGGGCCCCGACTTGTCGGAATTTCAGTTCGGCTTTCGTCCGGGGAGGTCCACAGTAGATGCCATCCGGCGCGTCCGGACACTGGCAGAAGACGCAGTCGGGGAGGGGGGAGTGGCGTTGGCAGTCAGTCTTGACATCGTCAACGCCTTCAACTCTCTCCCTTGGCACGCAATCCGGGAGGCACTGGCGTACCACAGAGTTCCCACGTATTTACGGGAGACAGTCGGGGCTTATCTCCGCGACAGGTCAATCACGTTCACAGACCGAAACGGGAACGAAACGGTCAGAGAAATCGGCTGCGGGGTTCCACAGGGGTCGGTCCTTGGACCCCTCTTGTGGAATCTCGCATATGATACGGTACTGAGGACAGGTCTGCCACCTGGCATAGAGCTGGTGTGTTATGCCGATGACACCCTGGTTCTGGCCAGCGGGACCGAATTCAGAGAAACGGTCAGACTCGCCGAGCTCGGCGTAGCAATAATAATAGGAAGCATCGAAAGAGTGGGCCTGCGGGTGGCTCCTCACAAAACCGAGGCCTTGTGGTTTCATGGTCTTCGGCGGGGGGTGGAGCCGCCCGTCTCGTCCATAAGAGTGGGTGATGCTGTCGTCACAATAGGGCCGGCGATGAAATATCTCGGCCTAGTTTTAGACAGCCACTGGGCCTTTGTAACGCATTTTGAGCGTTTGGCTCCCCGAGTGCAGAAGGCAGCAGGTGCTCTTCAGAGACTGCTGCCCAACCTCGGGGGACCGCGAGAGGAGATTCGCCGCCTCTACGGCAGCGTTTTACGATCCATGGCCCTCTATGGGGCGCCCGTATGGTCGGACCGGCTAACGGGCGCCTCCCGCTGCAGGCTCATACTCAACAGTCTGCAGCGCGTGGTGGCCATTCGGATCGTGAGAGGGTATCGAACGATATCGTACGAGGCGGCGACTCTCTTGGCGCGGTTCCCGCCATTTGATATCCTGGCGGGCATGGACACGGAGGTCTATGACCGACTCCGTTACCCTGCCCGCCAGGGCGACTTGGACGTCCCGGATGTGCACGGGGTGCGGCAGGATGCGCACAGGCGCGCGCTCAGCATTTGGCGCGAGCGGCTGGAATTGCCGCGAAACTCGCGCCAGCGCGCCGTCGGTGCCGTCCTACCTCACTTTGAGGTTTGGCTCCAGCTAAAATGCGCTGGAGTCACATACAGAGTGACCCAGATACTCACCGGACACGGGTGTTTCGGTGAGTACCTGAGTCGCATCGGAAGAGAGCCCACGGCGGCTTGCCACCATTGCGGTAGCGATAGGGACTCGGCGCAACATACGCTTGAGGAGTGTCCAGCATGGACCTCCGAGCGCCGAGTCCTTACTAACATAATTGGGAGAGACCTCTCGCCGTCGGCCATGGTTTATGCCATGGTGACGGCGAGAGATAGTTGGAGGGCAGTGGTCTCCTTCTGTGAAGCTGTGATGCTTCAGAAGGAGACCGCTGAACGCGCCAGGGAGCGCAATGACCCCGCACGCCGTAGAAGGGTGCGGGGTCGCGGCCGGCGGACCTGATTCCGCTGGCGAGAAAGGGCAGCGCCGAGCCTACGCCATACGGGTGTAGGCTCGGCGCTGATGCGCCAACTTTAATTGGTGCGAGAATGCCTCGGGATTGCTGAGGACCAGAGTGGGGACTCTGGCCGCCCGTTTACGGCAGCAATCCCGGGAAGAGGCAACCAGTTGTAGCCGCTGGTTGCCTACACAAGCGCAGTTGCGCTGGGGGAAGCTCATTATTGCTCCCCCCGGGAGGGGCCCCCTTTGGGCAGATGTAGCTCAGCGTCTCTGGTTGTGAACCTAGTGTGATCCCAGAGACGCTGGCGCAAACATCAGAGGTAGGCTACCGTGGTGGGTTTTAGCGGGTTAGCCCTGCACCGTCCCGTCTTCTTTACACCCTTAGAAGGCGGGCAGTCGACCTTCTCGAGGTTAAGAGGTTTTCCCTCTTCCTCGAGAAGATAAAGATTTCCCACCACGTCAAAAAAAAAAAAAAGGTTAGGTTAGGTTAGGTTAGGTTAGGTTAGGTTAGGTTAGGTTAGGTTAGGTTAGGTTAGGTTAGGTTAGGTTAGGTTAGGTTAGGTTAGGTTAGGTTAGGTTAGGTTAGGTTAGGTTAGGTTAGGTTAGGTTAGGTTAGGTTAGGTTAGGTTAGGTTAGGTTAGGTTAGGTTAGGTTAGGTTAGGTTAGGTTAGGTTAGGTTAGGTTAGGTTAGGTTAGGTTAGGTTAGGTTAGGTTAGGTTAGGTTAGGTTAGGTTAGGTTAGGTTAGGTTAGGTTAGGTTAGGTTAGGTTAGGTTAGGTTAGGTTAGGTTAGGTTAGGTTAGGTTAGGTTAGGTTAGGTTAGGTTAGGTTAGGTTAGGTTAGGTTAGGTTAGGTTAGGTTAGGTTAGGTTAGGTTAGGTTAGGTTAGGTTAGGTTAGGTTAGGTTAGGTTAGGTTAGGTTAGGTTAGGTTAGGTTAGGTTAGGTTAGGTTAGGTTAGGTTAGGTTAGGTTAGGTTAGGTTAGGTTAGGTTAGGTTAGGTTAGGTTAGGTTAGGTTAGGTTAGGTTAGGTTAGGTTAGGTTAGGTTAGGTTAGGTTAGGTTAGGTTAGGTTAGGTTAGGTTAGGTTAGGTTAGGTTAGGTTAGGTTAGGTTAGGTTAGGTTAGGTTAGGTTAGGTTAGGTTAGGTTAGGTTAGGTTAGGTTAGGTTAGGTTAGGTTAGGTTAGGTTAGGTTAGGTTAGGTTAGGTTAGGTTAGGTTAGGTTAGGTTAGGTTAGGTTAGGTTAGGTTTTTTTTTTTGTTTTTTTTTTTTTTTTTTTTTTTTTTTTTTTTTTTATTTTAATGCTCCCCTGCCTTGAGCAGAGACCTTGTGTATCTAATATTCTATCTTATTTAACTCTTTCATACTAGTTCTCGCTAGTATACCTCTCGCACTTTTATTCTTCATACTTTATCTTTCTATCATTCGTCTCTAACATTCTATGGGTGGGATTCCCATATTCTAAATTTAAACTATCTAAATAGGTATGTGTGTGGGAGTTGGGTTCTAAGCACAGGTTTTATTATATTTTTGTTCTTAAAATTTTTACATTATATTTCTATTTTTGTTTCGAAAATTTTTTGCTAACAGTACTCTTATAATTAAATTTAGAATTTCAACTTGATATTACAAAGCTTACTTATAAATTATCACATTATGTATCATTATGTATCATTTAACAATTTTTCAAAGTAACTTTATTAAAATTTTATGTTGACAGTATTCTTATGGTTGAATTTCGAATTTTAGCTTAATATTACGAACTTATAAACAATTACATTTCGAGTTGTGTAGAAGTCGGGTTCTATGCACAGATTTTATTTTATTTATTCTTGTTTCAAAAATTTTTACATTTTAATTCTATTATTTGTTTCAAAAATGTTTTGCTAACAGTACTCTAATAATTAAATTTTTACAACCCAATATTAAAAACTTGAAATAATTGTTACATCATGTATACATTAACAATTTAACACAGTAGCTTTATTAAGATTTTATGTTAACAGTATTCTTATAATTAAATTTAAAATTTTACTTAATATTAAGAACTTATAGATAATTACATTTTATTTTGTTATTTTTTGTTTAACAATTTGACAAAGCAACGAGTTTCATGCGGTTTGCAGTTGTTTTACATTATCAACAGATGGCGCTAGCGGTGAATTGTGTTGTGACTAAGCATTCTCTATTACATATTATCAATCTTGATATTTCGGCTAAAGCCTCATATCTTTCCATCTGCAGTTATATATATTATTACAATATATAATCCTGCTGCTTACATATTATTCATTCTTTAAATATAGTATGTTATATTGTGTGTTTGTACATGCGAATATCGTGTGTGTTATAAATAGTATTGATGTGTAAATGTTATAATAAGTGTTGTATTATTTTACTAAATTTGTTGTGATGTGAATTGTTAGCTTGTTTATTTATTATTTATAGGTGTGTTGGTTTAATATTTGTTTGTATGGTTTATTATGTGTTGTTAATATTTTAATATGCAATGGGCCGACTGGCCGGCCACGCGAACGCCCGGCGACACCGTAATATGTGCCTTATGCTTACAACATAAGGTTGACCATCCGGCGCACACCGAAGCGCGCACCTGCTCGGCCAGTCTTCACATTCCGATCTGTTTATCAAAGCTATTATTGTTACGAATGTATGGTGTATTTTGTGTTATAGTTAATATTTATCTAGTATACTATTATGATATTGGGTGTTCTGATGTTTATGTTGGTGTATATATGTATTAGCAAACAATTTTTATTTTTATTTTTATTTTATTTTATTTTATTTTTATGTGTGTGTATAATTATTTGTTTATTAATTATAATTGTGTACATGAAGTTTATATGGATGGCAGGCGATTATGTTCCTTATGTCGTAAGACACAAGGTCGATTCTCGCCTGACATCCCGTTACTGTGCAATGGTTTATTGTATCATGTGTTTATTGAATTTTATCATTTGGTTTGATACTTGTTTTGCGGTAGGTAAGAATTTTTTGCAATAAGACTTCTATTGGTTATAAAAATTTTATTACAGCTTCTATAGGTATACGTGTTGTGTTATTTTATTTATTTTATAATTTGTTTGTATATAGCAACGTGAAATTGCGTCAAATATTGTAGTGATTTATAATAATGGTTTTGTATTTAGTGTATATATGCATGTGTAATGTGTTTGTGTTATAATTTATTTGTGTAATATAGATTCGTATGGATGACAGGCGATTCCGTGCCCTATGTATTAATACATAGGGACAATTTTCGCCTGGCATCTCATAGTTGTGTACAGGTTTCGTGTTTATGTCTCGTAGTATTTAATTTGAATATTTGTGTTAAGTAAATTTTTGTTTGTGTTTATTGGTTTATGTTTTACTACTTATTAATATAGTTTGTGTAATTAATGTTGAATGGATATTGTTTATTCTTTTATTATCGTGTATTATCGTGTATTTGAATATTTATTAATAGCTAATTCGTAAATGTATTGTGGTATACTTAGTATATATTTTGATTCTTAATTCGGATGGTGTTACGTGTAGTATAGTATAAGATGTTTTGTGGTGTATGTTAATGTATAGATGTACTTGTGTTGTAATTTTATTTAAAAATGTAGTTTTAACTTTCTTGATGAGGAAGGTCTAAATGGACTGCAAGCGGTTGTATGCCTTATGCCGTACCGCATAGGGCCGACTTCCGTCTGGCCTATGCGGCCCGGCTTGGGTTATAATTTTTTATTATGTTCGGATTGGAATGTGTAGATTACGTAGATTATATTTATTATATAGGTATGTATGTATAGTACTGTCTTGTGTAATTTATTGTGTTGCTCATTTGAGTGTATCTATTGTTATTGTTACTCATGAGATAATTATTTTATATGCTTATTTACAGTTTAGGTTTATGTAAAAAGATATTGTATCTACTCATTTGTTGTGTTATGTGTATGTCTGTATATATAATAGCTTATGGTGCATGTATATTTAATTCTTTGTTCGTGTATTTAATTGTGGTAGGGTTTGATTCGACTGGCCGACCATGCGGGCGCCGGTGACACCGTAATATGTGCCTTATGTACGCAACATAAGGTTAACAATCCTGCGCGCACCAAAGCGCGCACCTGTTCGGCCGGTCTTCACATTCCTTTCTGTTTACTAGTAATATTAATGATAGATGTAAGTGTATATGTTTTGATTTATAATTTAGCTGGTGTAATATGATGGTAGTTTGAGGTGATTTAGTATATATGTTTGTGTATATGTGTGTTTGTGTTGTTTTTTTTTTTTTTTTTTAGTTTTATGTGTGAGTGTGGATGTATTTTTGTTTTGTGTGTATGTTTTATTTTAGTGTTTTGATTTATGTATTAAGGCTATGGTTTCCGATTCGAATAGACGATTTTTATTTTTATTTTTATTTAATTTTATTTAATTTGTTATGTGTATGTATATGTATTTGTTTATTAATTATAATTGTGTACATGAAGTTTATATGGATGGCAGGCGATTATGTTCCCTATATCGTAAGACACAAGGTCGATTCTCGCCTGACATCCTGTTACTATGCAATGGTTTATTATATCATGTGTTTATTGAGTTTTGATATTTGGTTGATACTTATGTAATAAAACTTTTATTGTTTATAAAATTTATTATAGTTTCTATGGGTATACGTGTTTTATTATTTTATTTATTTATAATTTGTTTGTATATAGCAACGTGAAATTTCGTCAAATATTGTAGTGATTTATAATAATGGTTTTGTATTTAGTATATATATGCATGTGTAATGTGTTTGTGTTATAATTCATTTGTGTAATATAGGTTTATATGGGTAACAGGCGATTCCGTGCCCTATGTATAAATACATAGGGACAATTTTCGCCTGGCGTCTCATAGTTGTGTACAGGTTTCGTGTTTATGTCTCGTAATATTTAATTTGATTATTTGTGTTAAGTAAATTTTTGTTGTATTTAATGGTTTATGTTTCGCTTCTATTGATATAATTTATTTATGTAATTACTGTTGATGGAAACTGTTTATATTGTTTTATTGTCGTATATTTGAATATTTATTAATAGCTAATTCATAAAGTTATTATGGTATAGTTAGTATATATTTTAATTCATAATTCGGATAGTGTTCGTGTAATGTAGTATAAGATGTTAGGTGTATGTTAACGTATAGATGTACTTGTGTTTTAATTTTTATTTAAGAATGCAGTTTTACCTTCCTTGATGAGGTAGGTCTAAATGTACTGCAAGCGGTTGTATGCCTTATGCCGTACCGCATAGGGCCGACTTTCGTCTGGCCTATACGGCCCAGCTCGGTTTATAATTTTTATTATGTTCGGATTGGAATGTGTAGATTGTGTAGATTTTATAGGTATGTATGTATAGTACTGTTAAGTGTAATTTATTATGTTGCTCATTTAAACGTATCTATTGTTATTATTGCTCATGAGGTAATTATTTTATATGTTTATTTACAAGTTTTGGTTTTATGTAAAATGATGTTGTATCTACTCATTTGTTATGTTATGTGTATGTCTGTATATATAATGGCGTATTGTGCATGTATATTTTGTTCTTTGTTTATGTGGATATGTGTTTTGTCTCATTTCGGTTGTGGTAATGTTTACGTGTTTTTAACTTTATTGTTTTAACTTTTTATTGATATGGTTCTGTTTATAACTTAAGGTTATTTGAATACTGTATCATTGTTTTGTTATCGTGTATTTAATTGTGGTAAGTTTGATTCGACTGACCGACCATGCGGGCGCCGGCAACACCGTAATATGTACCTTATGTATGCAACATAAGGTTCACATTCCAGCGCGCACCAAGGCGCGCACCTGTTCGGCCAGTCTTCACATTCCTTTCTGTTTACTAGTAATATTGATAATAGATGTAAATATATGTGTAGATTTTTAATTTAGCTGGTGTGATATTATATTAGTTTGAGATGATTTGGTATACCTATATGTTTGTGTATATGTGTGAGTGTGGATGTATTTCTGTTTGTGTGTGTGTTTTGGTTTCGAGATTTTGTTTTTATTTTAAGTAGTTTTATGTTTTAGATTTGAATGATGTTGTGTGTTTCAGTAGTGTGGTTTGTTTATTAATACTAATTTGATATATTATGTGTATGAAAGTGTCATGAATATGTATTTTTATTGTTGTATATTGAGCTAAATGTGACTTCTAATGTTGTGTGTAAAGGTTCCAATTATAATTGTGTTGAGTGTGTGATTTACCATAAGTGCAATTCACTTATTCGCCACCAGATTTAACTAACATGGTATACAATTTGTTGCTACCAGGCCTAAGGACGCCCCGGCGACACCGTTTTGCAGTCCGGCGCAGCCGAGGTGCCCACCTGTTCGGCCGGTCGCCTTGTTGTATATTTTGTTGATGTTAGTTTTATGATTTGCGTTATGGTTTGCGTTATGGTTCATGTTATGGTTTGTGTTATGGTTTACGTTTTAATGTTATGGTGCGTAGGCAATTGTGTGCCCCATGTCGTACCGCATAGGGTCGACATTCGTCTGGCCCTATACGGCCCGGCACGGGTTTGATTTTTATTTGGTTAATATTTAATTCTGTAGATTATGTTTGTTATATATGTACATATATGTAATACTGCTATATGTATGTGTAAATATGTGTAAGTTTATTGTGCTGCTTTGTTAAGTGTGTGTATTTTTATTTTTATTTGTCGTACGTTATTTATGTTTATGTTCAGTGTTTTGGTTTATAGTGTGATTATATTTTATCTTTCTAATGGTTGTATTTTATTAATATAAGTAAGTATATGTATTTATTATTTTGTTTATGTATGTGTTTTGCCTCATTTATGTTTGTGTTAGTGTTTATGTATTTATTAGATGCGTCTGTGTTATATATAGTTAATTAAGTAGTTTATTTTGTGTGATATTAAATACAGCTATGTCTGACCAGGCCTATGGACGACCGGCGACGCCGAGATATGCGCCTTATGTTCACAACATAAGGTTGGCAATCCAGCGCCCGCCGAGGCTCCCACCTGTTTGACCGGTCACCTTGTATTTGTTTGTGGAGTTGTTAAGTAATGATAATTTTAATTACATGTGTTTATATATACTGTATGTAGGTAAATGTTTATATTTTTATTTGTTGTGTATGTTGTACGTAATATTTGTGTGATGCATGTACCTACGTGTGGTGTGTTGTGTGTGGTGTTGTGTGCTTGTGCCGTATATTTGTTGATGATCCATCAGGCAACAGTATTGCTGCGTTTTTTAGGGGGTCTCACGCTCGGAGACCGCATCATACTCAATTTTATAATCAGTTGACTTAATTTATTAAGTCTATGATCCGCTCTTCGAGCGGCGACCCCATATTTGGTGGCGGTCCATGGTGCGCACCGCATCCCAACCCCGTCCGTTCGGGATAGGCCACCCTAGACCTAGCTATGGTGTCCCATTTCTCCCGGACGGGACACGCGCTGCTGTACGCATCATGGTCCGTCTGAGGCATTTTAGCCGCCTTACAATTTTTGCACTGCGGCTTACCTCCTTCTTTTCTGGCTATGCAGTTCGTGCGGAGATGATCGTCGCCGCAGTGTGAGCAATGGTGGTCTTGCTCCTCCGTGCAGTGTCTACGCCCGTGACCGAAACCGAGGCATCGGGTACACTGGACCACAGGGGATTGGTCGTAGACACTCACCCTCTGTAGGTCAATGTACACCTTGCCCGCGTCGGTCAGTCGCCGCCACACGGGGGGCGAGACCTCGAGCACGACATGTTGTTCGAGCTCGTGTCTCGCCCTCTTCTTGTATTTTACTGCGACCACGATCTCCCCCTCCTCCAGGCCGCTCAGCAGGTGTTTGTTTTGTTGCCTGATGGATCCCGCGATGTCGTCGTCTGTGTTGTCTTTAAGGACGTTTGTTATTATGATTAGCGGATTCCGATGCTTAGCCTGTTCGACTTTTAATCCCGCTGCGTTTTTATTTAACAATTTCTTGACCCTATCCAGCTCCTCCTCCGATCGACACCCGAGGACCACTTTTTGGTCCTTGACCTTCCGGACCCTGTCAACTCTGACCCCTGTCTGCTTCGCGTTTACCGCTTTCCTCACCTTCTCCACCAGCTCCCCGGACGTGTCTGCGACACTGTCCGAGGCTATAATGATGGAGTGGAGGGTCGGCGGTATATACGCTGGCTTAGGGGTTGACAGGGCTGCGGCGTAGGTTCTTTGGAGCGTAGTTATCGGTGCGGGGGTCGGGATGACAGCCGGGGCGGCCTGCATTTCACTGCAAACCTTCCTAGCTGCCTCCGTCATCTCCCGCATCGCCTCCTTGTGGTCCTCTAGCGTTTTGGCCCAGTTTGTAAATTGTACTGTCGGGGGGGGATCCCGGGCAGAGTCTTCATCAGCGGGGGGGACTGTCGTTAGGGGAGCATTCTCCCTGTCCCACACGGACTCCTTTAAAAGCTGGTATAGTTTGTCTACGCAGGCCGTGATATCATCCTTGATCTCGCGTTTGATGTTCTTGGATAACGCCAGCTGTTGTTTTGTCTTAGCCAGACACTTTCTACCCTCCACTATAGTGGGGTTTTTGTTGTTGTAAACCGGTAGCTTTGGGCTTTTTGAGCGCCTTTTGCTTATGACGAAGGTATTAGGTGGACTCGCCGTTATGGGTGAGAGCGAGTTCCGCTGCTCCCACATGTCCACCTCGCTGTCTGGCCCACAGCTACCGGCCCTGGTCGTAGCTGGCTTTTTGCCTGGCGGGCTTTTGTTGGATGTATTACACGCATACCTATTGACGGGGGTCCTTATGCCCATCATGTTGAATTGTTTTGTGTGCAGGGGAGTTATCTACTTAATCTATACCTATCCTATTTAACAAGAGGGTATTGTAAAGGATACCCAACTTGTGCCCTATGTGTCGTCAGTCTGTCAGTCTATTGAGTATAAACCTATTTATATGTATAATGATAACTTAACTAATAATATTTCGTTCCGCAGGTGTTGTACGCGCGGCGCTAAGGAATGCGGCGCGGGGTGCGGGGCGCGGGGCACGGGGCGAGGGGCCGACGGTGCGCGTCGCACGGGAAGCTAACTATATGTGTGTAGGTGAGTATTGTGAATTGTAAGTATCTATTGATATTGAGTAATTTAGGTTTTATGTTATGTTTAATTTTTTAGCTTTTATTTTATTTATGAGATTTTTGCCAATGTGTTAATGTGTTACTTTAACTTTTTATATTTTAATTTTGTGTACCTAAGTATATATACTTGGTTCTCGCGAAAATTGAGATAATTTATAGTTTTATTGCTGTTTATTTTACTACTGTAGGGAATTAATTAAGTATTGATAGTTATTTATTTTTGCTTCACAGGTGTGCGATGTGCAGCGCGGTGCTGCGCGGGTGACTACGGGCGCGCGGAACCGGGGCGCTGTTCTATGCCAGTTATCTACTATGGATTTTGTAAATTTTTTACACCTGTATAGGTATGTCTTTTATTAGTGTTTCAATAAATGTATTTTTAGGTATTAGGTATTATGTTTTATTGCTATTATAATTAAATATTATGTCAATTTTATAATGTCTTTTATTTATATCACGACCTCTACGGTCGTAGTTACTAATAATATTCAGAGCACTGCTCTTGTATTGGGTCAATAAACCCTGTCTTAATTCTACTTAACACTATATGTATTACTATAACGTAATATTTGTTCGCGCGCCGATAGGTACCGGCTACGGTCGGAGTGTGGAATGTAGGCACGCTCGCGCTGCGGCGTGTGTCTGTGTGCGACTATACGTGTGAGGTGTTTGCTATGTGTGAATAGTTGTGGAATGTTGTGTTGGTTGCTTGTATCGGTTCCTACGGGATCCGGTGTGAGTGATGTTTTGTATGTATGATGTATGTGTGGTGCGTGTGAGTATTTTTGTTTGTGTCTCTTTATTTGTGTGGTGTGAGGTTCCTACGGGAACCGGTGTGGGTGATGTTTTGTATGTATAGTGTGTATGTATGGTGTGTGTTGAGTATTTTTGTTTGTGTGTTTTTATTTGTGTGATGTGAGGTTCCTACGGGAACCGGTGTGTTGTGTTTTAAGTATTTGGTGGTTCGTTTGTGTGTTACAAGTGTGTATGTATGTTTTGTGGTATGTAGATTCCTACGGGAACCGGTGTGTTGTTGTATAGTTGTGTGGATTCCCACGGGAACCGGCGCGCTAGTTATTGCGTACCTAGCAATATTTATTTGTTCGTTGCGTCACTGATGGTAGGCGCGTTTTAAACCACTCAACGTATATTTGGTTCCTACGGGAACCGGTGTGGTGATATGATGTGTGTGTGGTGTGCAGTAGTGTTTTAAGGGTGTGTAGGTGGGCTGTGTAAAAAATTTTTTGTAGGGGTTCCCACGGGTACCAGTGATGTGTGTAGGTTCCTACGGGAACCGTATAGTGTGTTTGTGTGTTTTTAGTGTGTGCGTATGTCGCCTGTGTGCCTTTTTACAGGTGCGGAGACTCCCACGGGACAGGCGCTTTTTGTGTGGTTTGTATAAAATCTTGTTTATCGGTTGTTATTCACGATCCGCCCACTAAGGTGTCCCGCACACTGTTGTTTGTCGATCGTAATATTATTAAATATAATATTTTGTACCAGTCATGAGTATTATATTAAAATATTGGTTAAAATGGTAATTAAATAATATATTTCTATTAAATATTGAATCTGTTTAAAAAGTATTATAAAATAATATTATTATGTCTTTATATTTTTATTTAAAACGTTATTATCTAAAATTAAAAATGTTTAAGAATGTTTAAGTCACACTTTATATTGATATATTGATTTGTTATGTTGTTATTATCAATATTTATTAGTTTGTCTAAACCGCTTTGAAAATTTTTTATAATTATTGACTATACAATGTTAACGTGCGCCCGGCCTTATTTTTGTACAAATAATTTAGATAGTTGTTCTAAGTTGAGTTTATTTGATGCCGGGTTTCACAAAAACACTTGTATAGTCTTTAATTTTAGGCTTAAAATTATGGGGCTTAGCTTAATTGGTTCTCCAAGGGCTGGCCTTCCTTTTGGTGTGGAGACGCTGGGGGGTCGCTCGATGCCAAGTGGGCCAAAACTTGCACCAAAGTTGAGCTTCCTCCTCTGGCAGACGTTCCGGCGTATAGGTGGTCTCCTGGGGTTGATACCCTTTAGGTGTTTAGGGGTCTTCCTCAGGTGTTCGAGGGCCCGCCGAATGGTGTGGGTCGCACTTCTCTACCACTCCTGGTTGCCGAGATACCTTGGTAAACAATTTTTGTTTTAGCTGGTTTTCTCGGCGGTTTCCAGGAGGCAGGAAGGCAGACTCGGTGGGCAGTTGGGGGTCCTCCAGGGGCTTATTGTTGCACCATAAAAAGTATCGGTCCTCGATTTGGTTTTTGAATTATAGGCCAAAAACAGTTTCTCCACTGCTGTTTTTGGGGTTTGCGGCTTCGGGGGTGGTTTGTCACAGTTTTTATTTTGATCAATAAATGCACCGCACTGAAACCTTTAGTTTGATATAACTCACGGGTGTGTAGTACCACTTTGGACTATTTTTGCGATTTTAGGTTTACGGAGCGCGTTAAAAACGTGGCTAGCGCTTTGGATGGCAAAGTGTGACTGGGTTAGGTTAGGTTAGGTTAGGTTAGGTTAGGTTAGGTTAGGTTAGGTTAGGTTAGGTTAGGTTAGGTTAGGTTAGGTTAGGTTAGGTTAGGTTAGGTTAGGTTAGGTTAGGTTAGGTTAGGTTAGGTTAGGTTAGGTTAGGTTAGGTTAGGTTAGGTTAGGTTAGGTTAGGTTAGGTTAGGTTAGGTTAGGTTAGGTTAGGTTAGGTTAGGTTAGGTTAGGTTAGGTTAGGTTAGGTTAGGTTAGGTTAGGTTAGGTTAGGTTAGGTTAGGTTAGGTTAGGTTAGGTTAGGTTAGGTTAGGTTAGGTTAGGTTAGGTTAGGTTAGGTTAGGTTAGGTTAGGTTAGGTTAGGTTAGGTTAGGTTAGGTTAGGTTAGGTTAGGTTAGGTTAGGTTAGGTTAGGTTAGGTTAGGTTAGGTTAGGTTAGGTTAGGTTAGGTTAGGTTAGGTTAGGTTAGGTTAGGTTAGGTTAGGTTAGGTTAGGTTAGGTTAGGTTAGGTTAGGTTAGGTTCCACAGACGAGGAGATCGCCGGAGCCTATCTGGAGTACCGAGTCGCCACAAAGACCTTCCAGATTGCGATCGGGGAGGCCAAGGCTCGGTCCTGGGCCGAACTAATCGAGGGACTAAATAGGGACCCATGGGGCCGCCCATACAAAATGGTTATGGGCAAACTTCGCCCATGGGTCCCTCCTCTAACCGAGTCCTTGGACCCAGTATTTGTGGAAAGAGTGGTGGACGCTCTTTTCCCAAGGGTCCAGGACAGTCCCTCGATCCCTCCGTCACGTCTGGGCCATTTTGGCTGGTCGGACGAACTCGGAGTGACGGAGGGGGAGCTGGATCGAGCCGTTAGGCGGCTCGCAGCCCGAAACACCGCTCCGGGTCCCGACGGGATCCCCGGACGAGCATGGGTGTTGGCTCTGGCGATCTTGGGGGATAAACTCCGACAGCTGTTCACCAGCTGCCTTCGCAACGGAGTTTTCCCCAGTGGCTGGAAGGAGGCCCGTCTGGTCCTCTTGGCGAAACCCGGTAGGGCCGCTGATTCTCCGTCGTCGTTCCGTCCCATTTGTTTGCTGGACGAGGCGGGCAAGCTCTTTGAGCGCGTCATCGCTGCCCGCCTCAGTGAACACCTGTCGCGCATTGGCCCCGACCTTTCGGATAGCCAGTATGGCTTCCGCCAGGGGAGGTCAACGGTGGACGCCATCAGGCGCGTCCGTTCCCTGGCGGAAGAGGCAGTCCAGGAGGGGGGAGTGGCGTTGGCTATAAGTTTGGACATAGTCAACGCCTTTAACTCCCTCCCATGGCAGGCGATCAGGGAGGCACTTCAACATCATAACGTGCCTCCCTACTTGCGCGAAATAGTCGGGGCGTATTTGTGCGACAGGACCATCAGGTTCACCGACAGGGACGGCAACGATATAACGAGGAGGATCAGCTGCGGGGTTCCACAGGGGTCTGTTCTGGGCCCCCTTCTGTGGAATCTCGCCTACGACGCGATTTTGAGGACCAGACTACCCCCCGGCCTAGATGTCATCTGCTACGCAGACGACACTTTAGTCATGGCCAGGGGGAAGGGTTTCAGTGAAACACGGCGGCTCGCCGAATTGGGGGTCGCAAGGGTCGTGGCCCATATAGAGGGCCTGGGATTGCGGGTGGCTCCCCAAAAAACCGAAGCACTGTGGTTCCACAGCCTTCGGGGGGAGCCACCAATAAGGCATATGAGGATCGGGGAAGCGGTGGTGTCGATCGGACCCACCATAAAGTACCTCGGCCTAATCCTCGACGGCCGATGGACGTTCGAGGCTCACTTCGAGCGTCTGGTCCCCCGAGTCCAAAAGGCGGCAGGTGCTCTCCAGAGGCTGCTGCCCAATCTCGGGGGACCCCGGGAGGAGATTCGCCGTCTCTATGGCGGTGTCCTGAGATCCATGGCCCTCTATGGGGCGCCCGTTTGGTCGGATAGGCTGACGGGCGCCTCCCGCTGCAGACGGTTACTTAATAGCCTGCAGCGCGTGGTGGCCATACGGATCGCGAGGGGATACCGCACAATCTCATTTGAGGCGGCGACTATTCTGGCGCGTTTCCCGCCCTTCGACATCTTGGCGGGGATGGACACGGAAGTTTACGACCGGTTCCATTCTCGCCAGGGCGGGGACGCGACAGACCCGCTCGAGGTGCGCCGAGGAGCGCATAGGCGAGCGCTGGAGTTGTGGCGCGAGCGGCTCGAATTGCCACGCTGCTCGCGCCAGCGCTTAGTAAGCGCAGTACTTCCCAGCTTCGAGGCCTGGCTCGAGAAGAAGTTTGTCGGAGTCACCTTCAGGCTGACACAGGTACTCACCGGACATGGTTGCTTCGGTGAGTACCTCAATAGAATAGGGAGGGAGCCCACTGCCGCGTGTCACCATTGCGGCAGTGACCAGGACTCGGCTCAACACACGCTCGAGGAGTGCCCAGCCTGGGCCTCCGAGCGCCGAGTCCTGGTCAATACTATCGGGCCTGACCTCTCGCCGCCGGCCGTTATCACGGCTATGTTGGCGGCGAGAGACTCCTGGAGAGCAGTGGTCTCCTTCTGTGAAGCGGTTATGCTCCAGAAGGAGACCGCTGAGCGCGAGAGGGAGCGTTCCGACCCCGCACGTAGAAGAGTGCGGGGTCGGGGCCGGCGACCATAGTGTCGCTGGCGAGAAAGTGTGGCGCCGAATCTAATTCTTGGGTTCGGCGCCACAGCGCTATAAATAGATAGCGCGAGAATGCCTCGCAGCAAAACAACACGCTGCCCTCGGGGTCGCGGCGGTCAGAGTGGGGACTCTGGCCGTCATTTCCCAGCGATCCCGGGAAGAGGTAACCAGTCGTAGCCGCTGGTTACCTACATATGCGCAAAGGCGCAGGGGAGGGGCCCAATTATTGCCCCTCCCGAGAGGAGTCTCAATCCGAGACTAGACGTATGGCGGTGGTCCTGGTTGTCGATCATTTCGAGTCCCCAGGGCCACCGGCAGATGCGTCCGAGGCTGGCTACCGTGGTGGTTTTAGTGGGTACCGGATGCCCCGGCTCGCTCACTACATAGAGCCGGGTGCAAGTGAAGGAGTCCCACACTCCCCCACCGTCTTTCCCCAAGACGGTGGGAAGTCTATCAAAGATTTCCACCACGTAAAAAAAAAAAAAAAAAAAAAAAAAAAAAAAAAAAAAAAGGTTAGGTTAGGTTAGGTTAGGTTAGGTTAGGTTAGGTTAGGTTAGGTTAGGTTAGGTTAGGTTAGGTTAGGTTAGGTTAGGTTAGGTTAGGTTAGGTTAGGTTAGGTTAGGTTAGGTTAGGTTAGGTTAGGTTAGGTTAGGTTAGGTTAGGTTAGGTTAGGTTAGGTTAGGTTAGGTTAGGTTAGGTTAGGTTAGGTTAGGTTAGGTTAGGTTAGGTCCCCCCTCTGGTATCAAATTTGGATTAAATTAGCTTGCGTAGAACCAGAGGGGCTAGTCCCACTAACGTTAAATATAAATAGATTCAGGACCACAGGAATAATTGGTAAATCAATTGACTTAACAAAAAAAAAATGGGTCAGTTGAGATACTAATTTATTACCTAAAAACTCAAAACCACTACAAATCTTGCAAATTTTTAGCAGTAATCTAGCTAACTAGTATGCGTGGAGTGCGCACATAAATATAGTGTACCGGTAAACACTCAAACCGACATTATTAATAGCTATTAATACTAAAATGCTTAAAAAACTCACCTGATCCATCTTCAAAGGTCCATAACTTGCGATTTTTGTATGGGGCTATATGCTTTTTCTTATACCATTGGATAGCCACCATTTTTCCGCTTCTCCTGGTACCCCGCCCCCCGGGATCCGATCAATGTTTGGCACGCCGCCCACCCGGCCCTCAGCGAGAGATATTTCACCATTTTCCATTATTGCTTCATATTTCATCACTAAATCCGCACAGATCGCTAGTTAAATTAAAACTTGCTCAAGCTTTCGTTAGTCTCCAGCGATCGATAAAATCAACAGTAGCATACCACTCGCTAGTAAAACTGTTTGATAAACACATACAATTATCATAGAAATTGCATTAGTAGTTCAGCGTACGAAGAAAAACGTAGCCACCAGCACCAGGCTACGACTCTAGGTCGTCAAATATTCCCTCTACCCAGGCGACGCCGTTGAATAGGTCATGTGGATGTAATAGTGCCTAAACACATCACTCAGTCGGTACGCTCCCCGGCGAACGCACACGCCCTGCGCGAGTCCATTTTTAAATTTATAACCGTCGCAGCCGTTAAAAACACTATTGTTTTAGTTTACCTTTGTTCGTCTGTTTGTTTGTGCCATTTTATGACGCCGACGGCCATATTAGTGATAGTGTGTTTGTGTTAACAATAATGGTAGCTTCAGTGCATAGTGGTTGCCAATAATCTAGATCTTGTGTTGTGTTAACAATAATGGTAGCTTCAGTGCAAAGTGGTTACCAAGAATCTAGACATCGCTACGCCGCCGTTGGTTCAGTCTTCGGTGAGTGATAGCGAATAATTCGATGACTTTTATATTCGTTATTCTGTTATTGTGCGCATTGAGCAGCTACCAAACGCTGTTCAATGAAATTCTTCCTCATTCTGCCAACAATCCATCAAAATTCGCTAGGGCGGACCGTTTTTTATTTGAATAATTTAAAAACTGCGAACCTATTACGCAGCAAACAAAGTCCTTAACTCGCTTTCAAACATAACGCCACGACGCACCGGCGGCGGCCGCCATTTTAAAACTCGGGTTTACAAAAATAAATTCCGACGCACTTTAACCACCCGCCCACCGTTTAGGCGCAGGTCTAGTTATCAGTTTAAAGCCGCATTTAATCGATTAATAAAGGCATAAATCATCACAAATAAATACAGAATAAGATATTTTCTGTAAAATCGTAATAAAAACCCCCCTCTGGTATCAAATTTGGATTAAATTAGCTTGCGTAGAACCAGAGGGGCTAGTCCCACTAACGTTAAATATAAATAGATTCAGGACCACAGGAATAATTGGTAAATCAATTGACTTAACAAAAAAAAAATGGGTCAGTTGAGATACTAATTTATTACCTAAAAACTCAAAACCACTACAAATCTTGCAAATTTTTAGCAGTAATCTAGCTAACTAGTATGCGTGGAGTGCGCACATAAATATAGTGTACCGGTAAACACTCAAACCGACATTATTAATAGCTATTAATACTAAAATGCTTAAAAAACTCACCTGATCCATCTTCAAAGGTCCATAACTTGCGATTTTTGTATGGGGCTATATGCTTTTTCTTATACCATTGGATAGCCACCATTTTTCCGCTTCTCCTGGTACCCCGCCCCCCGGGATCCGATCAATGTTTGGCACGCCGCCCACCCGGCCCTCAGCGAGAGATATTTCACCATTTTCCATTATTGCTTCATATTTCATCACTAAATCCGCACAGATCGCTAGTTAAATTAAAACTTGCTCAAGCTTTCGTTAGTCTCCAGCGATCGATAAAATCAACAGTAGCATACCACTCGCTAGTAAAACTGTTTGATAAACACATACAATTATCATAGAAATTGCATTAGTAGTTCAGCGTACGAAGAAAAACGTAGCCACCAGCACCAGGCTACGACTCTAGGTCGTCAAATATTCCCTCTACCCAGGCGACGCCGTTGAATAGGTCATGTGGATGTAATAGTGCCTAAACACATCACTCAGTCGGTACGCTCCCCGGCGAACGCACACGCCCTGCGCGAGTCCATTTTTAAATTTATAACCGTCGCAGCCGTTAAAAACACTATTGTTTTAGTTTACCTTTGTTCGTCTGTTTGTTTGTGCCATTTTATGACGCCGACGGCCATATTAGTGATAGTGTGTTTGTGTTAACAATAATGGTAGCTTCAGTGCATAGTGGTTGCCAATAATCTAGATCTTGTGTTGTGTTAACAATAATGGTAGCTTCAGTGCAAAGTGGTTACCAAGAATCTAGACATCGCTACGCCGCCGTTGGTTCAGTCTTCGGTGAGTGATAGCGAATAATTCGATGACTTTTATATTCGTTATTCTGTTATTGTGCGCATTGAGCAGCTACCAAACGCTGTTCAATGAAATTCTTCCTCATTCTGCCAACAATCCATCAAAATTCGCTAGGGCGGACCGTTTTTTATTTGAATAATTTAAAAACTGCGAACCTATTACGCAGCAAACAAAGTCCTTAACTCGCTTTCAAACATAACGCCACGACGCACCGGCGGCGGCCGCCATTTTAAAACTCGGGTTTACAAAAATAAATTCCGACGCACTTTAACCACCCGCCCACCGTTTAGGCGCAGGTCTAGTTATCAGTTTAAAGCCGCATTTAATCGATTAATAAAGGCATAAATCATCACAAATAAATACAGAATAAGATATTTTCTGTAAAATCGTAATAAAAACCCCCCTCTGGTATCAAATTTGGATTAAATTAGCTTGCGTAGAACCAGAGGGGCTAGTCCCACTAACGTTAAATATAAATAGATTCAGGACCACAGGAATAATTGGTAAATCAATTGACTTAACAAAAAAAAAATGGGTCAGTTGAGATACTAATTTATTACCTAAAAACTCAAAACCACTACAAATCTTGCAAATTTTTAGCAGTAATCTAGCTAACTAGTATGCGTGGAGTGCGCACATAAATATAGTGTACCGGTAAACACTCAAACCGACATTATTAATAGCTATTAATACTAAAATGCTTAAAAAACTCACCTGATCCATCTTCAAAGGTCCATAACTTGCGATTTTTGTATGGGGCTATATGCTTTTTCTTATACCATTGGATAGCCACCATTTTTCCGCTTCTCCTGGTACCCCGCCCCCCGGGATCCGATCAATGTTTGGCACGCCGCCCACCCGGCCCTCAGCGAGAGATATTTCACCATTTTCCATTATTGCTTCATATTTCATCACTAAATCCGCACAGATCGCTAGTTAAATTAAAACTTGCTCAAGCTTTCGTTAGTCTCCAGCGATCGATAAAATCAACAGTAGCATACCACTCGCTAGTAAAACTGTTTGATAAACACATACAATTATCATAGAAATTGCATTAGTAGTTCAGCGTACGAAGAAAAACGTAGCCACCAGCACCAGGCTACGACTCTAGGTCGTCAAATATTCCCTCTACCCAGGCGACGCCGTTGAATAGGTCATGTGGATGTAATAGTGCCTAAACACATCACTCAGTCGGTACGCTCCCCGGCGAACGCACACGCCCTGCGCGAGTCCATTTTTAAATTTATAACCGTCGCAGCCGTTAAAAACACTATTGTTTTAGTTTACCTTTGTTCGTCTGTTTGTTTGTGCCATTTTATGACGCCGACGGCCATATTAGTGATAGTGTGTTTGTGTTAACAATAATGGTAGCTTCAGTGCATAGTGGTTGCCAATAATCTAGATCTTGTGTTGTGTTAACAATAATGGTAGCTTCAGTGCAAAGTGGTTACCAAGAATCTAGACATCGCTACGCCGCCGTTGGTTCAGTCTTCGGTGAGTGATAGCGAATAATTCGATGACTTTTATATTCGTTATTCTGTTATTGTGCGCATTGAGCAGCTACCAAACGCTGTTCAATGAAATTCTTCCTCATTCTGCCAACAATCCATCAAAATTCGCTAGGGCGGACCGTTTTTTATTTGAATAATTTAAAAACTGCGAACCTATTACGCAGCAAACAAAGTCCTTAACTCGCTTTCAAACATAACGCCACGACGCACCGGCGGCGGCCGCCATTTTAAAACTCGGGTTTACAAAAATAAATTCCGACGCACTTTAACCACCCGCCCACCGTTTAGGCGCAGGTCTAGTTATCAGTTTAAAGCCGCATTTAATCGATTAATAAAGGCATAAATCATCACAAATAAATACAGAATAAGATATTTTCTGTAAAATCGTAATAAAAACCCCCCTCTGGTATCAAATTTGGATTAAATTAGCTTGCGTAGAACCAGAGGGGCTAGTCCCACTAACGTTAAATATAAATAGATTCAGGACCACAGGAATAATTGGTAAATCAATTGACTTAACAAAAAAAAAATGGGTCAGTTGAGATACTAATTTATTACCTAAAAACTCAAAACCACTACAAATCTTGCAAATTTTTAGCAGTAATCTAGCTAACTAGTATGCGTGGAGTGCGCACATAAATATAGTGTACCGGTAAACACTCAAACCGACATTATTAATAGCTATTAATACTAAAATGCTTAAAAAACTCACCTGATCCATCTTCAAAGGTCCATAACTTGCGATTTTTGTATGGGGCTATATGCTTTTTCTTATACCATTGGATAGCCACCATTTTTCCGCTTCTCCTGGTACCCCGCCCCCCGGGATCCGATCAATGTTTGGCACGCCGCCCACCCGGCCCTCAGCGAGAGATATTTCACCATTTTCCATTATTGCTTCATATTTCATCACTAAATCCGCACAGATCGCTAGTTAAATTAAAACTTGCTCAAGCTTTCGTTAGTCTCCAGCGATCGATAAAATCAACAGTAGCATACCACTCGCTAGTAAAACTGTTTGATAAACACATACAATTATCATAGAAATTGCATTAGTAGTTCAGCGTACGAAGAAAAACGTAGCCACCAGCACCAGGCTACGACTCTAGGTCGTCAAATATTCCCTCTACCCAGGCGACGCCGTTGAATAGGTCATGTGGATGTAATAGTGCCTAAACACATCACTCAGTCGGTACGCTCCCCGGCGAACGCACACGCCCTGCGCGAGTCCATTTTTAAATTTATAACCGTCGCAGCCGTTAAAAACACTATTGTTTTAGTTTACCTTTGTTCGTCTGTTTGTTTGTGCCATTTTATGACGCCGACGGCCATATTAGTGATAGTGTGTTTGTGTTAACAATAATGGTAGCTTCAGTGCATAGTGGTTGCCAATAATCTAGATCTTGTGTTGTGTTAACAATAATGGTAGCTTCAGTGCAAAGTGGTTACCAAGAATCTAGACATCGCTACGCCGCCGTTGGTTCAGTCTTCGGTGAGTGATAGCGAATAATTCGATGACTTTTATATTCGTTATTCTGTTATTGTGCGCATTGAGCAGCTACCAAACGCTGTTCAATGAAATTCTTCCTCATTCTGCCAACAATCCATCAAAATTCGCTAGGGCGGACCGTTTTTTATTTGAATAATTTAAAAACTGCGAACCTATTACGCAGCAAACAAAGTCCTTAACTCGCTTTCAAACATAACGCCACGACGCACCGGCGGCGGCCGCCATTTTAAAACTCGGGTTTACAAAAATAAATTCCGACGCACTTTAACCACCCGCCCACCGTTTAGGCGCAGGTCTAGTTATCAGTTTAAAGCCGCATTTAATCGATTAATAAAGGCATAAATCATCACAAATAAATACAGAATAAGATATTTTCTGTAAAATCGTAATAAAAACCCCCCTCTGGTATCAAATTTGGATTAAATTAGCTTGCGTAGAACCAGAGGGGCTAGTCCCACTAACGTTAAATATAAATAGATTCAGGACCACAGGAATAATTGGTAAATCAATTGACTTAACAAAAAAAAATGGGTCAGTTGAGATACTAATTTATTACCTAAAAACTCAAAACCACTACAAATCTTGCAAATTTTTAGCAGTAATCTAGCTAACTAGTATGCGTGGAGTGCGCACATAAATATAGTGTACCGGTAAACACTCAAACCGACATTATTAATAGCTATTAATACTAAAATGCTTAAAAAACTCACCTGATCCATCTTCAAAGGTCCATAACTTGCGATTTTTGTATGGGGCTATATGCTTTTTCTTATACCATTGGATAGCCACCATTTTTCCGCTTCTCCTGGTACCCCGCCCCCCGGGATCCGATCAATGTTTGGCACGCCGCCCACCCGGCCCTCAGCGAGAGATATTTCACCATTTTCCATTATTGCTTCATATTTCATCACTAAATCCGCACAGATCGCTAGTTAAATTAAAACTTGCTCAAGCTTTCGTTAGTCTCCAGCGATCGATAAAATCAACAGTAGCATACCACTCGCTAGTAAAACTGTTTGATAAACACATACAATTATCATAGAAATTGCATTAGTAGTTCAGCGTACGAAGAAAAACGTAGCCACCAGCACCAGGCTACGACTCTAGGTCGTCAAATATTCCCTCTACCCAGGCGACGCCGTTGAATAGGTCATGTGGATGTAATAGTGCCTAAACACATCACTCAGTCGGTACGCTCCCCGGCGAACGCACACGCCCTGCGCGAGTCCATTTTTAAATTTATAACCGTCGCAGCCGTTAAAAACACTATTGTTTTAGTTTACCTTTGTTCGTCTGTTTGTTTGTGCCATTTTATGACGCCGACGGCCATATTAGTGATAGTGTGTTTGTGTTAACAATAATGGTAGCTTCAGTGCATAGTGGTTGCCAATAATCTAGATCTTGTGTTGTGTTAACAATAATGGTAGCTTCAGTGCAAAGTGGTTACCAAGAATCTAGACATCGCTACGCCGCCGTTGGTTCAGTCTTCGGTGAGTGATAGCGAATAATTCGATGACTTTTATATTCGTTATTCTGTTATTGTGCGCATTGAGCAGCTACCAAACGCTGTTCAATGAAATTCTTCCTCATTCTGCCAACAATCCATCAAAATTCGCTAGGGCGGACCGTTTTTTATTTGAATAATTTAAAAACTGCGAACCTATTACGCAGCAAACAAAGTCCTTAACTCGCTTTCAAACATAACGCCACGACGCACCGGCGGCGGCCGCCATTTTAAAACTCGGGTTTACAAAAATAAATTCCGACGCACTTTAACCACCCGCCCACCGTTTAGGCGCAGGTCTAGTTATCAGTTTAAAGCCGCATTTAATCGATTAATAAAGGCATAAATCATCACAAATAAATACAGAATAAGATATTTTCTGTAAAATCGTAATAAAAACCCCCCTCTGGTATCAAATTTGGATTAAATTAGCTTGCGTAGAACCAGAGGGGCTAGTCCCACTAACGTTAAATATAAATAGATTCAGGACCACAGGAATAATTGGTAAATCAATTGACTTAACAAAAAAAAAATGGGTCAGTTGAGATACTAATTTATTACCTAAAAACTCAAAACCACTACAAATCTTGCAAATTTTTAGCAGTAATCTAGCTAACTAGTATGCGTGGAGTGCGCACATAAATATAGTGTACCGGTAAACACTCAAACCGACATTATTAATAGCTATTAATACTAAAATGCTTAAAAAACTCACCTGATCCATCTTCAAAGGTCCATAACTTGCGATTTTTGTATGGGGCTATATGCTTTTTCTTATACCATTGGATAGCCACCATTTTTCCGCTTCTCCTGGTACCCCGCCCCCCGGGATCCGATCAATTTTTGGCCCCCCCACCCACCCGGTAGGGTTTTACCATCTAAACTCGGTACCATACCTACAATCTTGTTTAATTTTTTTTTCTCGTCTCCCACCGGTCCGATCGGGCTCATTTTGGGCTCTTTGGCATCGGGGGAGCGAGCCCCACGCTCTAGTATTTTTTGTAATTCTGTTTTCGCACTCCACAGTTTTTCGCCCCTGCGCTGGACCCTCTGCTTCTCAGGGGGCGCAGCGCAGGGGCGACGAGGAAGAAAACCTCGTTAAAAAATTACCCTGAAGCCTAAGCTTCAGCCGCCCGGCGACGGGCTGCATGGCCGGGGGGTATACCCGGTCACAAGGGCGGCAAAACCCCAAAATTTTATGAAAATGTCCGAAATTGAGAAAAATCTACCCCAGGGGGGTACCAGCCGGTCTCCGGCTGGAGAATCCCCTTCGGGTCCCTCGGGACCCGGCAGCCCCACCGTCTCTGGGGGGGGCAACAATTTCGTTAGAGCCACGGAGGTCGTGGAGAGGCCGCGCACGCCCAGTTTTGCGCGTCCTCGAGTTGAACTGCCGCGCACTCCACCAAAGACCCGGAGCGAAGCGCGAGTGGTGCTGAAGCCAATCCCAGCTACCACAATTGCAGAATTGGAGGAACGGGCGACTACACCCGTTTTTGTGTGCCCACGGGGAGTGGAGGAACCTATGGAAGATTGCCTCGCGCCCATACATCCTTCCATCGTTTTCGACGAGGACGGTGAACTGGCGGGTCCGAGGTTGCGGTCCTCGGCCCTCCCGCCACCGATGACTCCCGTCAGGAGAAGGCCGGCCAGCAGGTCGAGCGCCCGAGTCGTCGACTACGACAGTGACTGCTCGCAGGCGTCGTTCGCCTCAGGGTTCTCCCTAGCCTCCTGCGCATCGTCGGCGCTGCGCAAGAGGACAGGCGCGAAGAGGAAAAAAGGTCAGACGGAGGAACGAGACCTGGAGTCGGATCTTCGGGACATCATGAACCCGAGCATCCCTCCTCTAAGGTCAAGAACGAAGGACGCTCTGCCTAGCGTGGATGACCTTATTGAGGAGATGAGGAACCAGCCAACGGCTGATGTTGGAGCGACCCTTATGGAATCACTCCAATCTATAGAGAAGGTCTCGGACGTGTCCAAGAACTTGAAGGGCGAGCTGAAAAACACCCTGAGGAGAAGTGTCAGAAAGTCAGAAGCCGCAACTCTGATTCTCCACGAAAGATCCTCAGCCGTGGACAAGGAGCGCATGGAGCAGGAGATCCAGGAGCTCCGATCCCAGCTTGCAGCGCAATCTGCACGAGTCGCCAGCCTAAGTTCCGAGCTTGCGGAACTGAAACAGGCGAAAGGCAGGGCAGCGACGAGAACTGAAGCGACCAGGGCCACCTCAGGCACGCCAGCATCGACGCCGCCGCCTCAGCGAGCCACACCGTCAAGGGGGAGCTCCATGCTGGAACAGCTTGCCGAGTTGATGGATAGCAGGTTGAAGACCTTTAGGGAGGAATTAAAGGCTGAACTACAGCCAGAAAGAGGCAGCGCGCCCCTACCCCCGAAGAAAACATTGAAAAAGGGAGGACAGGCGCCAAACTCTGATGCCCCTGGGGGCAAGGGTTCATTAATGGCGCCAGCAAATAACCCTGGCGAAAAAACCAAGAAAAAGCCAAAAAAGGCGCCGACAAAGAAACCTCCGCAGGCAGGAGATATCCAACGTCCGGCACCAGATCAACGGGAGGAGGTAACCAGGGAGCCAGAACCTGTCCCAACTTCTACGGAGCTGCCTTGGAGTAAGGTCCTCGGCAGAAAGGCGAAGAGGGACCTAAAAGCTGCCAAAACGGCTGCAGCAGTAAAAGGTCCTGCTAGACCGGCTCAGAGGAAGCCAAGGCCCTCCCGAGTCCCTAAATCTGCCGCCATCACCATCTCTGTGGCAGAAGAGTCGGGCACTTCGCTGGCAGAAGTCCTCAGGTCGGCCAAAACCCAAGTTAAGCTGGAGGACTACGGGTTGGAGCAGGGAATAAGCCAGCGGAGAGCAGTCAACGGGGGATTGGTCCTGCGGATTACCGGCCCGGACAACGCTAAGCGAGCGGATGACCTAGCGTCCCGCCTCAAAGAAGTTATCACAAACGAGGGGGTCAAAATCGCGCGACCCATGAAGATGGGAGAAATCCGAATCATCGACCTCGATGATTCGGTCATTCCCTCTGACGTGTCTGCGGCCGTCGCGGGGGCGACTGGCTGCGTACAAGACAACGTCAGGGTGGGAATGATTAGGCCGCACCGCTCGGGCATGCACACAGTGTGGGTCAAGTGCCCTTTAGAAGCGGTGCATAAATTAGATGGGAAGATGCTCCGGGTTGGCTGGTCGTCAGCCAGAGTTGAGACCCTAAATGTGAGACCCCTTCAGTGCTTCAGATGCCTTGAGCGGGGACACGTCCGGGCCAGATGCGGCAACCCCATCGACCGAAGTGGGTTGTGTTATGTCTGCGGGGCGCCTGGACATAAAGCCCAGAGTTGCACGTCAGAGGGCCCGAAGTGCCCAATCTGCGAAGACTACGGCGTCCCGTCGAATCACCGACTGGGCGGGCCCAAGTGCTCCCCTCCGAAGAGGTACGCGCGCGCCCCGAACAACAGGGGCACAGCAGTAGAGGAGGCGCCAACGGAGGCGGCCCAAACGGACCAGGGTCCGACCGAGGATGCAAGAAAGGCATAGTTTTCCCGCCCCACAGAAACATCCTACAGGGCAACGTCAACCACTGCCGCGCGGCGCAGGATCTTTTGATCCAGACGCTCGCGGAGCAGTCGGTTGCTCTAGCCTTGGTAGCTGAGCCGTACTCCGTCCCGGACCACCCCCGTTGGTTCGGGGAGGAGGGCGGCTCGGTTGCCATCTACTGGGCGGGAGGATCTGGAGACCCTCACTGCACTCTCCTTCAGAAGTCGTCTGGCTTTGTTGCGGTGGAATTGGGGCAGATGGTAGTCGTCGCCTGCTACGTTTCTCCCAACTGCGGTCTCGCTGAGTTCGAGGCGTACCTGGACGGGGTCGCTGGCTGTGTACGCAGCCACATTACCCGTCCGGTACTCGTCGCGGGGGACTTCAACGCCCACTCCAGGGTGTGGGGTGATGCCCGCGACGACGCGAGAGGAGAGACAGTCATTGAGTGGGCGGCGGCCCTCGGTCTCGGCCTCCTCAACACTGGCAGTGTCAGCACCTGCGTGCGGTGGCAGGGGGAGTCCATCGTCGATTTGACGTGGGCAACCCCTTCCGCGGCTCGTTTGGTGTCGGGATGGAGAGTGGCAGAGGACTTGGCCACCCTGAGCGACCATCGGCACATCATCTTCCGAGTCGCTCAGTCCCTCCGCAACTCCAGGAGGGAAGCTCCCACTAGCCAGGAGGCTCCGCGACGGTGGGCCTTAAAGCAGCTAGACAGGGATCTTCTTGTCGCTGCAGCCCATGTCGCGGACTGGGTGAACGGAGTGGTTTCACCGGATCCCGAGGTCTTTGCGGCCTGGTTTAAGGGAACAATGACCGAGGTATGTGATGCTGCGATGCCCCGGGTTAGACCGGGCAAAGTAAAAAGGTCGGTGTACTGGTGGTCGCCAAGCCTGGCGCAACTACGTGTGTCTTGCGTCAGGGCGCGCCGCCGGTACACCAGGACGCGCAGAAGGCGCGGATCTACGCCCGAGGAGACCGAAGAGGCCTATGTGGCATATCGCGCCGCAACCAAGACATTCCAGATGTCAATTAGGGAAGCCAAAGCGCGGGCATGGGAAGACCTCATCGAGGGACTCAACAGGGACCCATGGGGTCGACCATATAAGATGGTCCTGGGCAAGCTCCGCCCATGGGTCCCTCCTGCGACTGAGACCCTAGACCCGGGGTTTATTGGGAGAGTGGTAGATACACTCTTCCCAAGGGACGATTTCCCGAGCCCTCAGCTGCGCCCGGATGATGTCGAATGGACAAATGATCTGGGTGTAACTGAGGGAGAGCTGGACCAGGCCGTTAGAAGGCTTTCGGCCCGTAACACTGCCCCGGGCCCGGACGGCATTCCGGGCAGAGCATGGGTGTTGGCCCTAACAGTTCTGGGTGGACGATTTCGCCAACTAATGAGCGACTGCCTTCGCTCAGGCGTGTTCCCGGCGGACTGGAAGAGGGCTAGATTGGTCCTCATCCCGAAGGTTGGAAGGCCGGCGGACTTACCGTCCTCGTTCCGGCCTATTTGCTTACTAGATGAGGCGGGCAAACTCTTTGAGAGAGTCTTAGCGGCCCGCCTCAGTGAGCACCTGTCGCGCGTTGGCCCCGATCTATCCGACTGCCAGTTTGGCTTCCGTCAGGGTAGGTCCACCGTTGACGCAATCCGGCGCGTCCGGACACTGGCGGAAGCCACAGTTGAGGGGGGGGGAGTGGCGCTGGCAATCAGCTTGGACATTGTCAACGCCTTTAACTCCCTCCCCTGGCAAGCAATACGGGAGGCACTATACCATCACAATGTGCCCCCGTATTTGCGGAGGATTGTCGGGGCGTACCTGCGCGACAGGTCGATCCTGTACACGGACCGGAGCGGGGAAGTCAAAGTTAGGGAAGTCGTCTGTGGGGTTCCACAGGGGTCGGTGCTGGGACCCATGCTGTGGAACCTCGCATACGACACGGTGTTGAGGACCAATCTTCCCCCAGGCATACAGCTCAGCTGTTATGCGGACGACACCCTGGTGTTGGCTAGCGGGGACGACTTTCGGTCGACCGCCAGGCTTGCGGAACTCGGGGTGACGCGGGTCATCCGGAGTATTGAGGGATTGGGTTTAAGGGTGGCTCCCCAGAAGACGGAGGCCCTGTGGTTCCACGGGCTCCGTCGTGGGGAGGAGCCGCCCATAACATCCATAAGGGTTGGAAACGCTGTCGTCAGTATCGGGCCGACGATTAAATATCTCGGCCTGATACTGGACAGCAAATGGCAGTTTGAGGCGCACTTCGAGCGCCTAGTCCCTCGAGTGCAAAGGGCAGCAGGTGCTCTTCAGAGACTGCTGCCTAATCTTGGGGGACCGCGGGAGGAGATTCGCCGCCTCTACGGCAGCGTTGTGCGATCCATGGCCCTCTATGGGGCGCCCGTTTGGTCGGACCGGCTGACGGGCGCCTCCCGCTGCAGGTACCTCCTTAACAGCCTGCAGCGTGTGATGGCCATCAGGATCGTGCGAGGATATCGCACAATTTCGTACGAGGCGGCGACTCTCTTGGCGCGGTTCCCGCCATTTGATATACTGGCGGGCATGGACACGGAGGTCTACGACCGAACCCGTTTCCCTGCCCGCCAGGAGGACGGAGGCGTCCTGGACACGCTGGGGGTGAGGGGGGACGCGCGCGGGCGGGCGCTCAGCATTTGGCGCGAGCGGCTGGAATTGCCGCGAAACTCGCGCCAGCGCGCCGTCGGCGCCGTCCTACCTCACTTTGAGGTTTGGCTCCAGCTAAAATGCGCTGGAGTCACATACAGAGTGACTCAGGTACTCACCGGACACGGGTGTTTCGGTGAGTACCTGAGTCGCATCGGAAGAGAGCCCACGGCGGCTTGCCACCATTGTGGTAGTGATAGGGACTCGGCGCAACATACGCTTGAGGAGTGTCCAGCATGGACCTCTGAGCGCCGAGTCCTGACTAACATTATTGGGAGAGACCTCTCGCCGTCGGCCGTGGTTTATGCCATGGTGACGGCGAGAGATAGTTGGAGGGCAGTGGTCTCCTTCTGTGAAGCCGTGATGCTTCAGAAGGAGACCGCTGAACGCGCCAGGGAGCGCAATGACCCCGCACGCCGCAGAAGGGTGCGGGGTCGCGGCCGGCGGACCTGATTCCGCTGGCGAGAAAGGGCAGCGCCGAGCCTACGCCATACGGGTGTAGGCTCGGCGCTGATGCGCCAACCTTAGTTGGTGCGAGAATGCCTCGGGATTGTTGAGGACCAGAGTGGGGACTCTGGCCGCCCGCTTACGGCAGCAATCCCGGGAAGAGGCAACCAGTCGTAGCCGCTGGTTGCCTACACAAGCGCAGTTGCGCTGGGGGGGAAGCTTATTGCTCCCCCCCCCGGGAGGGGCCCTTTGGGCGGATGTAGCTCAGCGTCTCTGGTTGTGAACTCAGAGTGATCCCAGAGACGCTGGCACCAACATCAGAGGTAGGCTACCGTGGTGGGTTTTAGCGGGTTAGCCCTGCACCGTCCCGTCTTCTTTACACCCTTAGAAGGCGGGCAGTCGACCTTCTCGAGGTTAAGAGGTTTTCCCTCTTCCTCGAGAAGATAAAGATTTCCCACCACGTCAAAAAAAAAAAAAAAAAAAGGTTAGGTTAGGTTAGGTTAGGTTAGGTTAGGTTAGGTTAGGTTAGGTTAGGTTAGGTTAGGTTAGGTTAGGTTAGGTTAGGTTAGGTTAGGTTGGGGTGCGATGGCTTCAGCGACCTCCTCGTGGTGCACCCTGGGCAACGGCGGCCACCAATCTTTTGTTGGTGGTCGGCGGCTAACAGCTGGCCAGACGGAGCGGGTCTCGTTTTAATACTGGAGACCCGCGGCAGGTGTTGCGGATTGATCGCCCCTGCATGTAGTCATACACTGTGATATTTTATTTATACAGTTGTTTTTATTTTTGTTGTTGGGGTGGGGTCCTATTGGGCCTCACAAATATTTATTGTTGTTTGTCGTCGCTGGAGTCTTTTTGGGCTTCAGCGGCAGGTGGGTCTCTATTGAGGCCCATCCGTTGTTAATTATGGGGACCCTGTTGGTCCTCATTGGTGGGTGGGTCTTTTTGGGCCCCCCACATACGTTGTTTTGCTCCCCGTTTTGTGGGAGAACCTTGGTGGTTCGGCGGACCGGCCTAACCATCGGTCGGGGAGCTTGCTCCCAACCCGTAATCCCCAGTCATGTTTTGGGGACCGGGGGCCTTGGCTTAACCGCCCGGGTCGCGAGGATGCAAACCTCTCTAAAAAATGCCGCAACCTAAGCTGTCGTACCGTGGCGAGAGGTGGATGGCGGAGGCGTTACTCCGTCGCAAACGGTGCAACCCCGGTCGAGCGTGGCGCTGGCCGGGCGTAGTTGCCTTGCCGCGGGAATGGGCATCACCCCGCGGTGGACCACTTAAATTGACCCGACTCGTGGGACTAGTATGGAATCTCAATTAAAAAACATAAAACCAACGACGAGAGGAGGAGGAAGTCAGCAGAAGAGGGCGAGCGTCAGTGACGCCGCGAGGGGCGTAAGCCCCATGAGGATCGACGACCAACAGTCGGTCGGGGAACGTGTTCCCGTGGTCCGCATTCCGCGGATCGAGGAAACGATGTCTGGACGGTTGTCCAGTGCATCGTCCACCAGCTCACTGGTGACAGTGACTGAGGGTGAGGAGAGAGTCTCCTCACCAATTGGGAGAAAGCGGAGTCAGGAGCGGCCGTGTCCAAACCTGTCTGCGTCGGAGTCGTCGGAGTTTGACTCGGATGGAGGGCCTGCCCCTGGCCAACCGAAGGCTCCCAAGCTTCTGGGGAAGCGGGGAAGAGGCCGCCCTCCCACGACGGGAGAGTTTGTCGGTTTGGCTAAGGCCAAACAGGAGCTGGCCAGAGCCGAGCGCGAGCTCATGAAGCTGCAGGCCGAAAGGCAGCTTGCTGAAGAGCTGGAGGAGAGACAGAAGTCCATTCCTGTCTCTCCAGTTGCAGGTGGGGTCGACCTGGACCCCCAGGAGTTGGCTGCTCGCCACGTCGAAACTATCCTCGACGTGGCGAAAAAGTCGTCAAATCTTAAGGGCACCTGCCAGAAGGCCCTTAAGATTGCTGCCCGAGGCCTCCAGGATGTCCTGGAGGGATATCAGGCTCGGACTGCCTCAGAAGAGGTACGGCTGCTCAGAGAGCAGAACCGCTCTCTAAAGGAGCGCATTGCTGCTCTGGAGCGGCGAACGGAGGAGCTGGTGGCCGACAAGGCCCGCAGTCAAAAGGCGCAAGCGCCGCCAACAACGTCGGCGGCTGCATCGGGTGGGGCGGAGCTTCCGCCCTACTTTGCTACCATGAGCAGGATGCTCATGGAGCAAATGAAGCAGTGGGTGGGGGCTACTTTCCAGCTCCCTCCACTGCAGCCGACGCCGCGGCCACCTTTGGCTGCGGACAGGAGAAGAGAGGCGGCGTTGGCCGAGCCGGTGGCCTCCACCAGTTACGCCGCCACCGTTAAGCGGCCTGCCCCTGTGTCAGGGGCTTCAAAATCGGCAGCTGTAACTGCTGCCCCTGCCCAAGCCAAATCCAAGGGTAAGGGCAAGGGCAAGAAGACGGCGCAGTCTACTGCGACTGCCCCTGCCGCACCTGCTGCTCCCGCTGCTCCTGCACCGGTCCAGCCCAGCCCCGATACAGAGGGCTGGCAGACTAAGGAGAGCGCGAGTGCCAGGCGAAAGCGGCGCCAGCGCGAGCGCGCTGCTGCGGTGCCTTCAGCTCCGCGCCGCAAAAAGAAGCGCAGTGGGAGGCTCCGTCCTCCGCGTTCATCGGTGGTGGTGGTCACTCTTTCTCCAGAGGCGGAGAAGAGTGGCACCACATATGCGGAGGTGATGTCCCGGGCTCGCCAGAACGTCAATATGGCGGACCTGGGCATCACGGACGTACGGGGCAGAGTGGCCCTAACTGGGGGTCGAATTTTTGAAATCCCAGGAGCGGAGAGCCGGGTGAAGGCGGAGGCCCTTGCCGCAAAGTTGTCGGAGCATATGGATCCGGCACTGGCAAGGGTCTTAATCCCCGAAAAAAGTGTGCGGGTCCGCCTCAGTGGCCTCGATGACTGCACCACGGCAGAAGAGGCTGCTGAGGCTCTGGCGAGAGTTGGAGAATGTTCCGTCGCCAGTGTCAGGGCGGGCGAAGTTCGCCGAGGGCCGTCCGGCTTCGGCACAATTGTTTGTGGTGTCCCGGTACCTGCAGCCATTAAGCTGCAGCGGGCGGAGCGCTTCTTGGTGGGGATGGTGTCGGCCCAGGTCCATATTTTGGAGCCTCGGCCGCTACGTTGCTTCCGCTGCCTCGTCCCTGGCCACGTTGGCTGCAGGTGTGCCGATGAGGACAGGAGTGGCCTGTGCTACAGGTGCTCCTTGCCGGGACACCGGGCGGCGTCCTGCACCGCTGAAAAGCCGAAGTGCGTCCTCTGCACTTCGGCTGGTAGACGGGCCGACCATAGCGTCGGCTCGAAATTGTGCAAGGCGCCGCCCAAGAAGGGGACGCCGAGGTCGGGGGCCCCTGTGAGGCAGGGGGCTCCAACACAGTTGGTTGAGGAGGAGATGGACACGGCCCATAATGGATAGGTCCGTGATCCATCTCCTTCAGAGTAATCTCAACCGCTGCGCCAGGGCTCAGGACCTCTTCTTGCAGTCCATGGCGGAGCGGTTGATCTACGTCGCTGTCGCTGCCGAGCCGTATATGGTCCCTGACAGACCCAATTTTGTCGGGGACCGGGACGGCTTGGTAGCCATCGTTTCGTCGTCGTCGGTCGGCGCCCCGCCCTTTTCTAACATCGTCAGAGGGCGGGGGTTTGTGAAGGCCGCTTTGGGGTCGCTCACTGTAGTCGGTGCCTATTTCTCACCGAATCGCGGGTTGGCCGAGTTCGAGGTGTTCCTCGGCGAGGTCGGTCGCCTGTTGAGGAGGTGTGGCACCGACGTGTTGGTGGTGGGTGACCTCAACGCTAAGTCGGTGGCCTGGGGCTGTCCTGCGTCGGATCCCCGAGGTCGGCTTCTGGAAGACTGGGCGGTGGAGCAGGGCCTGGTGGTCCTCAACCGTGGCTCCGTGGACACGTGCGTGAGGCAACAGGGCGGATCAATCGTGGACGTGTCTTTTGCGTCCCCCGCCCTTGCCCGCCGTGTCCAGGACTGGAGAGTCCTCGAGGATGTGGAGACTTTGTCCGATCACCGATATATCGGCTTCGGCATCTCCGCATCCTCTGCGGCTTTGACCGCCCGCCCTGTTCCAGCTCCCAGAAGGGAGGGTCCGCGTTGGGCGCTCGGTCGGCTCGACCGCGAGCTCCTGAGGGAGGCGGCGATACTGCAGGCGTGGGTCGCAAGTCCCTGTGACCCGTCCTCCGACGTGGACGCTGTTGCGGGTGAGCTCGGAGAGGCCATGGTTCGCGTCTGCGACTTTTCCATGCCCCGGGTTCGCCCGTGTCCACCGAGGCGGCGGGTGTATTGGTGGAGCGCCGCCATTGCGCAGTTGCGCACTGACTGCACTGCGGCGCGTCGCGTCTACACCCGCACTAACCGTCGGAGGCCGAGGGATGAGACCCACGTTGCGGAGGCCTACGCCCTCTATCGGGAGTCCAAGCGCCAGTTGAGCGCGGCCATAGGCCAGGCCAAGGACGATGGCTGGGCGAGCACGCTGGAGGCCATAGACAGAGATCCGTGGGGGCGTCCTTACAAAGGGGTGCGCCGTAAACTGCGCCCCTGGGCGCCTCCAGTAACGGAGAGCCTCCAGCCCGAGCTCCTCCAGTCTGTGGTGGAGGAGTTGTTCCCCAGCCAAGGGGAGTTTTCCCCGCCTTCTATGGCCGGGCCGACTGGTGCCGGGCGAGCCGACGCCGACGACGACGACGACGCAGAAGAGACTCCGCCTGACGTAACACAGGCGGAGTTGGGGGCGGCTGTGGCCAGAATGGCCGTCAAGAACACCGCCCCCGGGCCAGACGGAGTGCCCGGACGTGCCTGGGCACTCGCAATTGAGGAACTGGAGCCCGTGGTGCTTGCCCTCTTCACGGCGTGCCTGCGGCAGGGTCGCTTTCCCGCGCCCTGGAAGTCCGGTCGTCTCGTCCTTCTTCCTAAGGACGGGCGGCCTGCGGAGTCTCCATCAGCCTATCGCCCAATCGTTTTGTTGAGCGAGGTGGGCAAGCTGATGGAGAGAGTGATCGCGTCCCGCCTCACCAAACATCTCAGTGAGGTCGGTCCCGACCTATACGCGGACCAGTACGGGTTCCGCCAGGGTCGGTCGACCGTGGACGCGATTGCTAGGGTGCGGGAGTTGTCGGAGGAGGCGACCAGCCGGGGAGAGGTGTTGTTGGCGGTGTCACTTGACATCAAAAACGCCTTCAACACCCTCCCGTGGGCGTGTATTATGGAGGGCCTTAGGCACCACGGGGTGCCCGGGTATCTCCGGGCATTGGTGGGACACTACCTTCAGAATAGGGAGGTAGTGTACCCGACGTCTGGCGGAGGGACGGGCTGCTGGGCCGTCTCTCGAGGTGTTCCACAGGGGTCGGTATTGGGGCCGCTCCTGTGGAACATCGGGTTCGATTGGGCGCTGCGGGCGCGTGGTCTTCGGGGTGTCAGCGTTATTGCTTACGCTGACGACACCCTAGTGACTGCCCGCGGCGCCGACCATCGGCGGGCGACTATCCTGGCCACTGCTGGAGTGGCGCAGGTGGTCGCCCGAATTCGTTGTTTGGGCCTACAGGTGGCGCTCAATAAAACCGAGGCCCTTGTTTTCCATGGGCCTCGGCGGGCGCCGCCGGCAGGCTCCCACCTAGTGGTGGGGGGTGAGACCATCGCTGTCGGGGACAAAATGCGTTACCTCGGCATTGTCCTCGACAGCAGATGGAATTTTAGGGGCCACTTTTCACAGTTGGCCCCGAAGTTGGTGGCGACGGCAGGTGCTCTCGGAGGTTTGTTGCCAAATCTTGGCAAGCCCGGGAGCATCTGCAGAAAATTGTATTCAGGCGTGATCCGCTCCATGGCGTTATATGGCGCCCCCATTTGGGTCGACGCCCTGGATAGGCATAACGTGGCCCTGCTGCGACGTCCGCAGCGGGTCATGGCCATCAGGGCGTCCCGCGCCTACCGCACGGTCGCCTTCAGTGCGGCCTGCCTCCTGGCGGGTTCCCCTCCGTGGGACCTGGAGGCGCAGGCGTTGGCCGCCGCGTACCGGCGGAGGTGTGAGGGGGCGCGTTCTGGTCGCGACCCCTTCCCGGAGGGCATTGCACGGTGGCGGAGTGAAGTCCGTCGCCAGACCCTCCGGAGTTGGAAAGAGCGGCTGGAAGCCGCGACAGGGAGCGGATCGCGCGTCGTGGAGGCGATCCGGCCCCACCTTCTAAAGTGGGCCGGTCGCAAATGGGGCGAGATGTCCTACCACATTGCACAGGTGGTATCAGGCCATGGCTGTTTTGGTCACTACCTGTGCAATGTGGCACAGAGGGAGCCGGACACTCGGTGCCACCACTGCGGGGGCACCGATGATACGGCGCAACACACCGTAGAGGTGTGTCCGGCGTTTACCGAGGAGCGCGCCGAGCTCGTCGGAGTTGTGGGTTTCGACCTCTCACTACCGACCATCATCTCTAAGATGGTCGAGAGTGAGGGGTCTTGGGCGGCGGTTGCCTCCTTCTGTGGACGTGTCATGTCGCAGAAGGAGGCCGCGGAGCGGGTAAGGGAGGAAGATCCCAGTGCACACCCGCTCCGCAGGCGGCGTACTGGCCGCAGACGGCGGGCCGAGACCCGTCGCATGCCGCCTTAGGCTCGGCCTCGGGGAGTAGGGAACATGGGCCCTGCTCCCTCTAGAGGCCGACCCGTGCGGAGGAGGGACGCCTGAGTACTCCGGGCGTCCCGTCAATGGTTATACGGGCCACACACAATGTGGCCCCGGAGAGTCCGCGGCACCACTCAAGCTGCGGACGGCCGCCGTGGGGGTTTCACCGGAAATGTTAGCGCTTCTCAGCGATTCCCGGTGGCCCTCACACTCAAGGCGGAAGGAGGAGTACCCGGGGGGTTTTAGTGGCGGTAGGGTCCTCTCCTCGTGGTATGAGCAGCATACCACGCACTGGAGAGGGCGAGTCCCCACATATCCCACCGCCGTTGTTTTCACAACGGCGGTGGTCGAATGCGTAACTGCATTTCCCCCCGGTCAACAAAAAAAAAAAAAAAAAAAAAAAAAAGGTTAGGTTAGGTTAGGTTAGGTTAGGTTAGGTTAGGTTAGGTTAGGTTAGGTTAGGTTAGGTTAGGTTAGGTTAGGTTAGGTTAGGTTAGGTTTAGCTTCAGTGCATAGTGGTTGCCAATAATCTAGATTTTGTGTTGTGTTAACAATAATGGTAGCTTCAGTGCAAAGTGGTTACCAAGAATCTAGACATCGCTACACCGCTGTTGTTTCAGTCTTCGGTGAGTGATAGCGAATAATTCGATGACTTTTATATTCGTTATTCTGTTATTGTGCGCATTGAGCAGCTACCAAACGCTGTTCAATGAATTTCTTCCTCATTCTGCCACCAATCCATCAAAATTCGCTAGGGCGGACCGTTTTTATTTGAATATTAAAAAACTGCGAATCTACTACGCAGCAAACAACTTCCATAACTCGCTTTCAAACATAACGCCACGACGCACCGGCGGCGGCCGCCATTTTAAAACTCGGGTTTACAAAAATAAATTCCGACGCACTTTAACCACCCGCCCAACGTTTAGGCGCAGGTTTAGTTATCAGTTTAAAGCCGCATTTAATCGATTAATAAAGGCATAAATCATCACAAATAAATACAGAATAAGATATTTTCTGTAAAATCGTAATAAAAACCCCCCTCTGGTATCAAATTTGGATTAACTTAGCTTGCGTAGAACCAGAGGGGCTAGTCCCACTAACGTTAAATATAAATAGATTCAGGACCACAGGAATAATTGGTAAATCAATTGACTTAACAAAAAAAAAATGGGTCAGTTGAGATACTAATTTATTACCTAAAAACTCAAAACCACTACAAATCTTGCAAATTTTTAGCAGTAATCTAGCTAACTAGTATGCGTGGAGTGCGCACATAAATATAGTGTACCGGTAAACACTCAAACCGACATTATTAATAGCTATTAATACTAAAATGCTTAAAAAACTCACCTGATCCATCTTCAAAGGTCCATAACTTGCGATTTTTGTATGGGGCTATATGCTTTTTCTTATACCATTGGATAGCCACCATTTTTCCGCTTCTCCTGGTACCCCGCCCCCCGGGATCCGATCAATGTTTGGCACGCCGCCCACCCGGCCCTCAGCGAGAGATATTTCACCATTTTCCATTATCGCTTCATATTTCATCACTAAATCCGCACAGATCGCTAGTTAAATTAAAACTTGCTCAAGCTTTCGATAGTCTCCAGCGATCGATAAAATCAACAGTAGCATACCACTCGCTCAGTAAAACTGTTTGATAAACACATACAATTATCGTAGAAATTGCATTAGTAGTTCAGCGTACGAAGAAAAACGTAGCCACCAGCACCAGGCTACGACTCTAGGTCGTCAAATATTCCCTCTACCCAGGCGACGCCGTTGAATAGGTCATGTGGATGTAATAGTGCCTAAACACATCACTCAGTCGGTACGCTCCCCGGCGAACGCACACGCCCTGCGCGAGTCCATTTTTAAATTTATAACCGTCGCAGCCGTTAAAAACACTATTGTTTTAGTTTACCTTTGTTCGTCTGTTTGTTTGTGCCATTTTATGACGCCGACGGCCATATTAGTGATAGTGTGTTTGTGTTAACAATAATGGTAGCTTCAGTGCATAGTGGTTGCCAATAATCTAGATTTTGTGTTGTGTTAACAATAATGGTAGCTTCAGTGCAAAGTGGTTACCAAGAATCTAGACATCGCTACACCGCTGTTGTTTCAGTCTTCGGTGAGTGATAGCGAATAATTCGATGACTTTTATATTCGTTATTCTGTTATTGTGCGCATTGAGCAGCTACCAAACGCTGTTCAATGAATTTCTTCCTCATTCTGCCACCAATCCATCAAAATTCGCTAGGGCGGACCGTTTTTATTTGAATATTAAAAAACTGCGAATCTACTACGCAGCAAACAACTTCCATAACTCGCTTTCAAACATAACGCCACGACGCACCGGCGGCGGCCGCCATTTTAAAACTCGGGTTTACAAAAATAAATTCCGACGCACTTTAACCACCCGCCCAACGTTTAGGCGCAGGTTTAGTTATCAGTTTAAAGCCGCATTTAATCGATTAATAAAGGCATAAATCATCACAAATAAATACAGAATAAGATATTTTCTGTAAAATCGTAATAAAAACCCCCCTCTGGTATCAAATTTGGATTAACTTAGCTTGCGTAGAACCAGAGGGGCTAGTCCCACTAACGTTAAATATAAATAGATTCAGGACCACAGGAATAATTGGTAAATCAATTGACTTAACAAAAAAAAAATGGGTCAGTTGAGATACTAATTTATTACCTAAAAACTCAAAACCACTACAAATCTTGCAAATTTTTAGCAGTAATCTAGCTAACTAGTATGCGTGGAGTGCGCACATAAATATAGTGTACCGGTAAACACTCAAACCGACATTATTAATAGCTATTAATACTAAAATGCTTAAAAAACTCACCTGATCCATCTTCAAAGGTCCATAACTTGCGATTTTTGTATGGGGCTATATGCTTTTTCTTATACCATTGGATAGCCACCATTTTTCCGCTTCTCCTGGTACCCCGCCCCCCGGGATCCGATCAATGTTTGGCACGCCGCCCACCCGGCCCTCAGCGAGAGATATTTCACCATTTTCCATTATCGCTTCATATTTCATCACTAAATCCGCACAGATCGCTAGTTAAATTAAAACTTGCTCAAGCTTTCGATAGTCTCCAGCGATCGATAAAATCAACAGTAGCATACCACTCGCTCAGTAAAACTGTTTGATAAACACATACAATTATCGTAGAAATTGCATTAGTAGTTCAGCGTACGAAGAAAAACGTAGCCACCAGCACCAGGCTACGACTCTAGGTCGTCAAATATTCCCTCTACCCAGGCGACGCCGTTGAATAGGTCATGTGGATGTAATAGTGCCTAAACACATCACTCAGTCGGTACGCTCCCCGGCGAACGCACACGCCCTGCGCGAGTCCATTTTTAAATTTATAACCGTCGCAGCCGTTAAAAACACTATTGTTTTAGTTTACCTTTGTTCGTCTGTTTGTTTGTGCCATTTTATGACGCCGACGGCCATATTAGTGATAGTGTGTTTGTGTTAACAATAATGGTAGCTTCAGTGCATAGTGGTTGCCAATAATCTAGATTTTGTGTTGTGTTAACAATAATGGTAGCTTCAGTGCAAAGTGGTTACCAAGAATCTAGACATCGCTACACCGCTGTTGTTTCAGTCTTCGGTGAGTGATAGCGAATAATTCGATGACTTTTATATTCGTTATTCTGTTATTGTGCGCATTGAGCAGCTACCAAACGCTGTTCAATGAATTTCTTCCTCATTCTGCCACCAATCCATCAAAATTCGCTAGGGCGGACCGTTTTTATTTGAATATTAAAAAACTGCGAATCTACTACGCAGCAAACAACTTCCATAACTCGCTTTCAAACATAACGCCACGACGCACCGGCGGCGGCCGCCATTTTAAAACTCGGGTTTACAAAAATAAATTCCGACGCACTTTAACCACCCGCCCAACGTTTAGGCGCAGGTTTAGTTATCAGTTTAAAGCCGCATTTAATCGATTAATAAAGGCATAAATCATCACAAATAAATACAGAATAAGATATTTTCTGTAAAATCGTAATAAAAACCCCCCTCTGGTATCAAATTTGGATTAACTTAGCTTGCGTAGAACCAGAGGGGCTAGTCCCACTAACGTTAAATATAAATAGATTCAGGACCACAGGAATAATTGGTAAATCAATTGACTTAACAAAAAAAAAATGGGTCAGTTGAGATACTAATTTATTACCTAAAAACTCAAAACCACTACAAATCTTGCAAATTTTTAGCAGTAATCTAGCTAACTAGTATGCGTGGAGTGCGCACATAAATATAGTGTACCGGTAAACACTCAAACCGACATTATTAATAGCTATTAATACTAAAATGCTTAAAAAACTCACCTGATCCATCTTCAAAGGTCCATAACTTGCGATTTTTGTATGGGGCTATATGCTTTTTCTTATACCATTGGATAGCCACCATTTTTCCGCTTCTCCTGGTACCCCGCCCCCCGGGATCCGATCAATGTTTGGCACGCCGCCCACCCGGCCCTCAGCGAGAGATATTTCACCATTTTCCATTATCGCTTCATATTTCATCACTAAATCCGCACAGATCGCTAGTTAAATTAAAACTTGCTCAAGCTTTCGATAGTCTCCAGCGATCGATAAAATCAACAGTAGCATACCACTCGCTCAGTAAAACTGTTTGATAAACACATACAATTATCGTAGAAATTGCATTAGTAGTTCAGCGTACGAAGAAAAACGTAGCCACCAGCACCAGGCTACGACTCTAGGTCGTCAAATATTCCCTCTACCCAGGCGACGCCGTTGAATAGGTCATGTGGATGTAATAGTGCCTAAACACATCACTCAGTCGGTACGCTCCCCGGCGAACGCACACGCCCTGCGCGAGTCCATTTTTAAATTTATAACCGTCGCAGCCGTTAAAAACACTATTGTTTTAGTTTACCTTTGTTCGTCTGTTTGTTTGTGCCATTTTATGACGCCGACGGCCATATTAGTGATAGTGTGTTTGTGTTAACAATAATGGTAGCTTCAGTGCATAGTGGTTGCCAATAATCTAGATTTTGTGTTGTGTTAACAATAATGGTAGCTTCAGTGCAAAGTGGTTACCAAGAATCTAGACATCGCTACACCGCTGTTGTTTCAGTCTTCGGTGAGTGATAGCGAATAATTCGATGACTTTTATATTCGTTATTCTGTTATTGTGCGCATTGAGCAGCTACCAAACGCTGTTCAATGAATTTCTTCCTCATTCTGCCACCAATCCATCAAAATTCGCTAGGGCGGACCGTTTTTATTTGAATATTAAAAAACTGCGAATCTACTACGCAGCAAACAACTTCCATAACTCGCTTTCAAACATAACGCCACGACGCACCGGCGGCGGCCGCCATTTTAAAACTCGGGTTTACAAAAATAAATTCCGACGCACTTTAACCACCCGCCCAACGTTTAGGCGCAGGTTTAGTTATCAGTTTAAAGCCGCATTTAATCGATTAATAAAGGCATAAATCATCACAAATAAATACAGAATAAGATATTTTCTGTAAAATCGTAATAAAAACCCCCCTCTGGTATCAAATTTGGATTAACTTAGCTTGCGTAGAACCAGAGGGGCTAGTCCCACTAACGTTAAATATAAATAGATTCAGGACCACAGGAATAATTGGTAAATCAATTGACTTAACAAAAAAAAAATGGGTCAGTTGAGATACTAATTTATTACCTAAAAACTCAAAACCACTACAAATCTTGCAAATTTTTAGCAGTAATCTAGCTAACTAGTATGCGTGGAGTGCGCACATAAATATAGTGTACCGGTAAACACTCAAACCGACATTATTAATAGCTATTAATACTAAAATGCTTAAAAAACTCACCTGATCCATCTTCAAAGGTCCATAACTTGCGATTTTTGTATGGGGCTATATGCTTTTTCTTATACCATTGGATAGCCACCATTTTTCCGCTTCTCCTGGTACCCCGCCCCCCGGGATCCGATCAATTTTTGGCCCCCCCACCCACCCGGTAGGGTTTTACCATCTAAACTCGGTACCATACCTACAATTTTGTTTAATTTTTTTCTCGTCTCCCGCCGGTCCGATCGGGCTCATTTTGGGCTCGTTGGGATCGGGGGAGCGAGCCCTACACCTTAGTATTTTTTGTAATTCTGTTTTCGCACTCCACAGTTTTTCGCCCCTGCGCTGGACCCTCTGCTTCTCAGGGGGCGCAGCGCAGGGGCGACGAGGAAGAAAACCTCGTTAAAAAATTACCCTGAAGCCTAAGCTTCAGCCGCCCGGCGACGGGCTGCATGGCCGGGGGGTATACCCGGTCATAAGGGCGGCAAAACCCCAAAAAACTATGAAAAATGTCTGAAATTGAAAATACACTACCCCAGGGGGGTACCAGCCGGTCTCCGGCTGGAGAATCCCCTTCGGGTCCCTCGGGACCCGGCAGCCCCACCGTCTCTGGGGGGGGCAACAATTTCACTAGAGCCACGGAGGTCGTGGAGAGGCCGCGCACGCCCAGTTTTGCGCGTCCTCGAGTTGAACTGCCGCGCACTCCACCAAAGACCCGGAGCGAAGCGCGAGTGGTGCTGAAGCCAATCCCAGCCACCACAATTGCAGAATTGGAGGAACGGGCGACTACACCCGTCTTTGTTTGTCCACGAGGAGTGGAAGAAACTATGGAGGATTGCCTTGCGCCCATACACCCGGCCATCGTTTTCGACGAGGACGGCGAATTGGCAGGCCCGAGGTTGCGGTCCTCGGCTCTCCCGCCGCCGATTACTCCCGTCAGGAGAAGGCCGGCTAGCAGGTCGAGCGTCCGAGTCGTCGATTACGACAGCGACTGCTCGCAGGCGTCGTTCGCCTCAGGGTTCTCCCTAGCTTCCTGCGCATCGTCGGCGCTGCGCAAGAGGACAGGCGCGAAGAGGAAAAAAGGTCAGACGGAGGAACGAGACCTAGAGTCGGATCTTCGGGACATCATGAACCCGAGCATCCCTCCTCTAAGGTCAAGAACCAAGGACGCTCTGCCTAGCGTTGATGACCTCATTGAAGAAATGAGAAACCAGCCTACGGCTGATGTTGGAGCGACCCTAATGGAATCACTCCAATCCATAGAGAAGGTCTCGGACGTGTCCAAGAACTTGAAGGGCGAACTGAAAAACACCCTGAGGAGAAGTGTCAGAAAGTCAGAAGCCGCAACCCTGATTCTCCACGAGAGATCCTCAGCCGCGGACAAGGAGCGCATGGAGCAGGAGATCCAGGAGCTCCGATCCCAGCTTGCAGCGCAATCTGCACGAGTCGCCAGCCTAAGTTCCGAGCTTGCGGAACTGAAACAGGCGAAAGGCAGGGCAGCGACGAGAACTGAAGCGACCAGGGCCACCTCAGGCACGCCAGCATCGACGCCGCCGCCTCAGCGAGCCACACCGTCGAGGGGGAGCTCCATGCTGGAACAGCTTGCCGAGTTGATGGATAGCAGGTTGAAGACCTTTAGGGAGGAATTAAAGGCTGAACTACAGCCAGAAAGAGGCAGCACGCCCCTACCCCCGAAAAGAGCATCCAAGAAGGGAGGACAAGCGTCAAAAACCATCTCTGACGTCGCTGGGGGCGAGGGTTCTTTAATGGCGCCAGCAAACAACCCTGGCGAAAAGAACAAGATGAAGCCAAAGAAGGCGCCGGCGAAGAAACCTCCGCAGGTGGGAGGTACACAACGTCCGGCACCAGATCAACGGGAGGAGGTAACCAGGGAGCCGGAACCTGTCCCAGCATCGACGGAGCTGCCGTGGAGTAAGGTCCTCGGCAGAAAGGCGAAGAGGGACCTAAAAGCTGCCAAAACGGCTGCAGCAGCAAAAGGTCCCGCTAGATCGGCTCAGAAGAAGCCAAGGCCCTCCCGCGTCCCTAAATCTGCCGCCATCACCATCTCGGTGGCAGAAGAGTCGGGCACTTCACTGGCCGAAGTCCTCAGGACGGCCAAAACCCAAGTCAAGCTGGAGGACTACGGGTTAGAGCAGGGCATAAGCCAGAGGAGGGCAGTGAACGGGGGGTTGGTCCTGCGGATTACCGGCCCGGACAACGCTAAGCGAGCGGATGACCTAGCGTCCCGCCTCAAAGAAGTTATCACAAACGAGGGGGTCAAAATCGCGCGACCCATGAAGATGGGAGAAATCCGAATCATCGACCTCGATGATTCGGTCATTCCCTCTGACGTGGCTGCGGCCGTCGCGGGGGCGACCGGCTGCATACAAGACAACGTCAGGGTGGGAGTGATTAGGCCGCACCGCTCGGGCATGCACACAGTGTGGGTCAAGTGCCCATTAGAAGCGGTGCATAAATTAGATGGAAAGATGCTTCGGGTCGGCTGGTCGTCAGCCAGAGTTGAGACCCTAAACGTGAGACCCCTTCAGTGCTTCAGATGCCTTGAGAGGGGCCACGTCCGGGCCAGATGCGGCAACCCTATCGACCGAAGTGGGTTATGTTATGTCTGCGGGGCGCCTGGACATAAAGCCCAGAGTTGCGTGTCAGAGGGCCCGAAGTGCCCCATCTGCGCAGACTACGGCGTCCCGTCTAATCACCGACTGGGCGGGCCCAAGTGCTCCCCTCCGAAGAGGTACGCGCGCGCCCCGAACAACAGGGGCACAGCAGCAGTCGAGGAGGCGCCAATGGAGGCGACCCAAACGGACCAGGGTCCGACCGAAGAAGCAAGAAAGGACTAGTTTTCCCGCCCCACAGAAACATCCTACAGGGCAACGTCAACCACTGCCGCGTAGCGCAGGATCTTTTGATCCAGACGCTCGCGGAGCAGTCGGTTGCTCTGGCCTTGGTAGCTGAGCCGTACTCCGTCCCGGACCACCCCCGTTGGTTCGGGGAGGAGGGCGGCTCGGTTGCCATCTACTGGGCGGGAGGATCCGGAGACCCTCACTGCACTCTCCTCCAGAGGACGTCTGGCTTTGTTGCGGTGGAATGGGGGCAGATGGTAGTCGTCGCCTGCTACGTTTCTCCCAACTGCGGTCTCGCTGAGTTCGAGGCGTACCTGGACGGGGTCGCTGGCTGTGTACGCAGCCACCTTACCCGTCCGGTACTCGTCGCGGGGGACTTCAACGCCCACTCCAGGGTGTGGGGTGATGCCCGCGACGACGCGAGAGGAGAGACAGTCATTGAGTGGGCGGCGGCCCTCGGTCTCGGCCTCCTTAACACTGGCAGTGTCAGCACCTGCGTGCGGTGGCAGGGGGAGTCCATCGTCGATCTGACGTGGGCAACCCCTTCCGCGGCTCGTCTGGTGTCGGGATGGAGAGTGGCAGAGGACATGGCCACCCTGAGCGACCATCGGCACATCATCTTCCGAGTCGCTCAGTCCCTCAGCAACTCCAGGAGGGAAGCTCCTAATAGCCAGGAGGCTCCGCGACGGTGGGCCTTAAAGCAGCTAGACAGGGATCTTCTTGTCGCTGCAGCCCACGTCGCGGACTGGGTGAACGGTGTGGTTCCGGCAGATCCCGAGGTCTTTGCGGCCTGGTTCGGTGGAACCATGACCGAGTTGTGCGATGCCTCGATGCCCCGGGTTAAGCCGGGCAAAGGGAAAAGGTCGGTGTACTGGTGGTCGCCAAGCCTGGCGCAACTACGTGTGTCCTGCGTCAGAGCGCGCCGCCGGTACACCAGGACGCGCAGAAGGCGCAGATCAACGCCCGAGGAGACCGAGGAGGCCTACACGGCATATCGCGCCGCAACCAGGTCGTTCCAGATGGCTATCCGGGAAGCCAAAGCGCGGGCATGGGAGGACCTCATCGAGGGACTCAACAGGGACCCATGGGGTCGACCATATAAAATGGTCCTGGGCAAGCTCCGCCCATGGGTCCCTCCTGCGACTGAGACCCTGGACCCGGGGTTTATTGGAAGAGTGGTGGATACTCTCTTCCCAGTGGACGGTTCCTCGAGCCCTCGGCTGCGCCCGGATTATGTCCAATGGACAGACGATCTGGGAGTAACTGAGGGCGAGCTGGACCGAGCGGTCAGAAGACTTTCGGCCCGAAATACTGCCCCGGGCCCGGACGGCATTCCGGGCAGAGCATGGGTGCTGGCCCTAACAGTTCTGGGCGAAAAATTCCGCCATCTCATGAACGACTGCCTTCGTTCAGGCGTTTTCCCGGCAGGCTGGAAGAGGGCTAGATTGGTCCTCATCCCGAAGGTTGGAAGGCCGGCGGACTTACCGTCCTCGTTCCGGCCTATCTGTTTGCTAGACGAGGCGGGCAAACTCTTCGAGAGAGTCTTAGCGGCCCGCCTCAGTGAGCATCTGTCGCGCGTTGGCCCCGATCTATCCGACTGCCAGTTTGGCTTCCGTCAGGGTAGGTCCACCGTTGACGCAATCCGGCGCGTCCGGACACTGGCGGAAGCCACAGTTGAGGGGGGGGGAGTGGCGCTGGCAATCAGCTTGGACATTGTCAACGCCTTTAACTCCCTCCCCTGGCAAGCAATACGGGAGGCACTATACCATCACAATGTGCCCCCGTATTTGCGGAGGATTGTCGGGGCGTACCTGCGCGACAGGTCGATCCTGTTCACGGACCGGAGCGGGGAAGTGAAAGTTAGGGAAGTCGTCTGCGGGGTTCCACAGGGGTCGGTGCTGGGACCCATGCTGTGGAACCTCGCATACGACACGGTGTTGAGGACCAATCTTCCCCCAGGCATACAGCTCAGCTGTTATGCGGACGACACTCTGGTGTTGGCTAGCGGTGACGACTTTCGGTCGACCGCCAGGCTGGCGGAGCTCGGGGTGACGCAAGTCATCCGGAGCATAGAGGGATTGGGTTTAAGGGTGGCTCCCCAGAAGACGGAAGCCCTGTGGTTCCACGGGCTCCGTCGTGGGGAGGAGCCGTCCATAACATCCATAAGGGTTGGAAATGCTGTCGTCAGTATCGGGCCGACGATTAAATATCTCGGCCTGATACTGGACAGCAAATGGCAGTTCGAGGCGCACTTCGAGCGCCTAGTCCCTCGAGTGCAAAGGGCAGCAGGTGCTCTTCAGAGACTGCTGCCTAATCTTGGGGGACCGCGGGAGGAGATTCGCCGCCTCTACGGCAGCGTTGTGCGATCCATGGCCCTCTATGGGGCGCCCGTTTGGTCGGACCGGCTGACGGGCGCCTCCCGCTGCAGGTACCTCCTTAACAGCCTGCAGCGTGTGATGGCCATTAGGATCGTGCGGGGATATCGCACAATTTCGTACGAGGCGGCGACTCTCTTGGCACGTTTCCCGCCATTTGATATCCTGGCGGGCATGGACACGGAGGTCTACGACCGAACCCGTTTCCATGCCCGCCAGGAGGACGGAGGCGTCCCGGACACGCTAGGGGTGAGGAGGGACGCGCGCGGGCGGGCGCTCGGCATCTGGCGCGAGCGGCTGGAATTGCCGCGAAACTCGCGCCAGCGCGCCGTCGGTGCCGTCCTACCTCACTTTGAGGTTTGGCTCCAGCTCAAGTGCGCTGGAGTCACGTACAGAGTGACTCAGATACTCACCGGACACGGGTGTTTCGGTGAGTACCTGAGTCGCATCGGTAGAGAGCCCACGGCGGCTTGCCACCATTGTGGTAGCGATAGGGACTCGGCGCAACATACGCTTGAGGAGTGCCCAGCATGGACCTCCGAGCGCCGAGTCCTGACCGACATAATCGGGAGAGACCTCTCGCCGTCGGCCGTGGTTTATGCCATGGTGACGGCGAGAGATAATTGGAGGGCAGTGGTCTCCTTCTGTGAAGCTGTAATGCTTCAGAAGGAGACCGCTGAACGCGCCAGGGAGCGCAATGACCCCGCACGCCGTAGAAGGGTGCGGGGTCGAGGCCGGCGGACGTAATGATTCCGCTGGCGAGAAAGGGCAGCGCCGAGCCTATGCCATACGTGTGTAGGCTCGGCGCTGACGCGCCAACCTAAGTTGGTGCGAGAATGCCTCGGGATTGCTGAGGACCAGAGTGGGGACTCTGGCCGCCCGCTCACGGCAGCAATTCCGGGAAGAGGCAACCAGTTGTAGCCGCTGGTTGCCTACACAAGCGCAGTAGCGCTGGGGGAGTTATCGCTCTCCCGGGAGGGGCCCTTTGGGCGGATGTAGCTCAGCGTCTCTGGTTGTGAACTCAGTGTGACCCCAGAGACGCTGGTGCAAACATCAGAGGTAGGCTACCGTGGTGGGTTTTAGCGGGTTAGCCCTGCACCGTCCCGTCTTCCTTATACCCTTGGAAGGCGGGCAGTCGACCTTCTCGAGGTTAAGAGGTTTTTCCTCTTCCTCGAGAAGATAAAGATTTCCCACCACGTCAAAAAAAAAAAAAAAAAAAAAAAAAAGGTTAGGTTAGGTTAGGTTAGGTTAGGTTAGGTTAGGTTAGGTTAGGTTAGGTTAGGTTAGGTTAGGTTAGGTTAGGTTAGGTTAGGTTAGGTTAGGTTAGGTTAGGTTAGGTTAGGTTAGGTTAGGTTAGGTTAGGTTAGGTTAGGTTAGGTTAGGTTAGGTTAGGTTAGGTTAGGTTAGGTTAGGTTAGGTTAGGTTAGGTTAGGTTAGGTTAGGTTAGGTTAGGTTAGGTTAGGTTAGGTTAGGTTAGGTTAGGTTAGGTTAGGTTAGGTTAGGTTAGGTTAGGTTAGGTTAGGTTAGGTTAGGTTAGGTTAGGTTAGGTTAGGTTAGGTTAGGTTAGGTTAGGTTAGGTTAGGTTAGGTTGGGACTCTAATTGAAACATAACTTCACAAAATATGGTCCGATTCCGGCCGTTCTGGATTCAAATTGTTCGTTTTAAATAGTATCTTACCTTAATCACCAGCGGTCGTCCATCCTCCACCTGTAAAAAATAGAAAAAATTAGTTTCAGCTATAAACACTTGGTGCATTCTGTTCTAAGTGACCACTCGCACTTTTGTGAATTTTTTCACAAAAAACCCTTCAATATTCTTGCTAATTTCTTTCGTAATTCTGTTTATTAGTGTGTCGCACGAGTTATCAGCAACCGTCCGTCACTTTTTCGCCAATATTTTATAAAATTTCAGCACTTAAAGTCAGTAACTCTGTTGAAATCCGCCCAAAATACTTGTATTTGGTCGATAAATCGCGATTTTTGTTCGCGACTGGTTCCAATTGTTGTGCCATTAGATAGATCTCGTCGAGACCTATCCCGAAATGCCCCATTTGTAGGGGTTATCTGCGACAAAATGTCACAATTGGCAAATTCTTACTCGCTAGGTAGGTACAAAAGTGCACCTAAGCGATAGAATGTCGCAGTACAATCGGACTCTAATTGAAACATAACTTCACAAAATATGGTCCGATTCCGGCCGTTCTGGATTCAAATTGTTCGTTTTAAATAGTATCTTACCTTAATCACCAGCGGTCGTCCATCCTCCACCTGTAAAAAATAGAAAAAATTAGTTTCAGCTATAAACACTTGGTGCATTCTGTTCTAAGTGACCACTCGCACTTTTGTGAATTTTTTCACAAAAAACCCTTCAATATTCTTGCTAATTTCTTTCGTAATTCTGTTTATTAGTGTGTCGCACGAGTTATCAGCAACCGTCCGTCACTTTTTCGCCAATATTTTATAAAATTTCAGCACTTAAAGTCAGTAACTCTGTTGAAATCCGCCCAAAATACTTGTATTTGGTCGATAAATCGCGATTTTTGTTCGCGACTGGTTCCAATTGTTGTGCCATTAGATAGATCTCGTCGAGACCTATCCCGAAATGCCCCATTTGTAGGGGTTATCTGCGACAAAATGTCACAATTGGCAAATTCTTACTCGCTAGGTAGGTACAAAAGTGCACCTAAGCGATAGAATGTCGCAGTACAATCGGACTCTAATTGAAACATAACTTCACAAAATATGGTCCGATTCCGGCCGTTCTGGATTCAAATTGTTCGTTTTAAATAGTATCTTACCTTAATCACCAGCGGTCGTCCATCCTCCACCTGTAAAAAATAGAAAAAATTAGTTTCAGCTATAAACACTTGGTGCATTCTGTTCTAAGTGACCACTCGCACTTTTGTGAATTTTTTCACAAAAAACCCTTCAATATTCTTGCTAATTTCTTTCGTAATTCTGTTTATTAGTGTGTCGCACGAGTTATCAGCAACCGTCCGTCACTTTTTCGCCAATATTTTATAAAATTTCAGCACTTAAAGTCAGTAACTCTGTTGAAATCCGCCCAAAATACTTGTATTTGGTCGATAAATCGCGATTTTTGTTCGCGACTGGTTCCAATTGTTGTGCCATTAGATAGATCTCGTCGAGACCTATCCCGAAATGCCCCATTTGTAGGGGTTATCTGCGACAAAATGTCACAATTGGCAAATTCTTACTCGCTAGGTAGGTACAAAAGTGCACCTAAGCGATAGAATGTCGCAGTACAATCGGACTCTAATTGAAACATAACTTCACAAAATATGGTCCGATTCCGGCCGTTCTGGATTCAAATTGTTCGTTTTAAATAGTATCTTACCTTAATCACCAGCGGTCGTCCATCCTCCACCTGTAAAAAATAGAAAAAATTAGTTTCAGCTATAAACACTTGGTGCATTCTGTTCTAAGTGACCACTCGCACTTTTGTGAATTTTTTCACAAAAAACCCTTCAATATTCTTGCTAATTTCTTTCGTAATTCTGTTTATTAGTGTGTCGCACGAGTTATCAGCAACCGTCCGTCACTTTTTCGCCAATATTTTATAAAATTTCAGCACTTAAAGTCAGTAACTCTGTTGAAATCCGCCCAAAATACTTGTATTTGGTCGATAAATCGCGATTTTTGTTCGCGACTGGTTCCAATTGTTGTGCCATTAGATAGATCTCGTCGAGACCTATCCCGAAATGCCCCATTTGTAGGGGTTATCTGCGACAAAATGTCACAATTGGCAAATTCTTACTCGCTAGGTAGGTACAAAAGTGCACCTAAGCGATAGAATGTCGCAGTACAATCGGACTCTAATTGAAACATAACTTCACAAAATATGGTCCGATTCCGGCCGTTCTGGATTCAAATTGTTCGTTTTAAATAGTATCTTACCTTAATCACCAGCGGTCGTCCATCCTCCACCTGTAAAAAATAGAAAAAATTAGTTTCAGCTATAAACACTTGGTGCATTCTGTTCTAAGTGACCACTCGCACTTTTGTGAATTTTTTCACAAAAAACCCTTCAATATTCTTGCTAATTTCTTTCGTAATTCTGTTTATTAGTGTGTCGCACGAGTTATCAGCAACCGTCCGTCACTTTTTCGCCAATATTTTATAAAATTTCAGCACTTAAAGTCAGTAACTCTGTTGAAATCCGCCCAAAATACTTGTATTTGGTCGATAAATCGCGATTTTTGTTCGCGACTGGTTCCAATTGTTGTGCCATTAGATAGATCTCGTCGAGACCTATCCCGAAATGCCCCATTTGTAGGGGTTATCTGCGACAAAATGTCACAATTGGCAAATTCTTACTCGCTAGGTAGGTACAAAAGTGCACCTAAGCGATAGAATGTCGCAGTACAATCGGACTCTAATTGAAACATAACTTCACAAAATATGGTCCGATTCCGGCCGTTCTGGATTCAAATTGTTCGTTTTAAATAGTATCTTACCTTAATCACCAGCGGTCGTCCATCCTCCACCTGTAAAAAATAGAAAAAATTAGTTTCAGCTATAAACACTTGGTGCATTCTGTTCTAAGTGACCACTCGCACTTTTGTGAATTTTTTCACAAAAAACCCTTCAATATTCTTGCTAATTTCTTTCGTAATTCTGTTTATTAGTGTGTCGCACGAGTTATCAGCAACCGTCCGTCACTTTTTCGCCAATATTTTATAAAATTTCAGCACTTAAAGTCAGTAACTCTGTTGAAATCCGCCCAAAATACTTGTATTTGGTCGATAAATCGCGATTTTTGTTCGCGACTGGTTCCAATTGTTGTGCCATTAGATAGATCTCGTCGAGACCTATCCCGAAATGCCCCATTTGTAGGGGTTATCTGCGACAAAATGTCACAATTGGCAAATTCTTACTCGCTAGGTAGGTACAAAAGTGCACCTAAGCGATAGAATGTCGCAGTACAATCGGACTCTAATTGAAACATAACTTCACAAAATATGGTCCGATTCCGGCCGTTCTGGATTCAAATTGTTCGTTTTAAATAGTATCTTACCTTAATCACCAGCGGTCGTCCATCCTCCACCTGTAAAAAATAGAAAAAATTAGTTTCAGCTATAAACACTTGGTGCATTCTGTTCTAAGTGACCACTCGCACTTTTGTGAATTTTTTCACAAAAAACCCTTCAATATTCTTGCTAATTTCTTTCGTAATTCTGTTTATTAGTGTGTCGCACGAGTTATCAGCAACCGTCCGTCACTTTTTCGCCAATATTTTATAAAATTTCAGCACTTAAAGTCAGTAACTCTGTTGAAATCCGCCCAAAATACTTGTATTTGGTCGATAAATCGCGATTTTTGTTCGCGACTGGTTCCAATTGTTGTGCCATTAGATAGATCTCGTCGAGACCTATCCCGAAATGCCCCATTTGTAGGGGTTATCTGCGACAAAATGTCACAATTGGCAAATTCTTACTCGCTAGGTAGGTACAAAAGTGCACCTAAGCGATAGAATGTCGCAGTACAATCGGACTCTAATTGAAACATAACTTCACAAAATATGGTCCGATTCCGGCCGTTCTGGATTCAAATTGTTCGTTTTAAATAGTATCTTACCTTAATCACCAGCGGTCGTCCATCCTCCACCTGTAAAAAATAGAAAAAATTAGTTTCAGCTATAAACACTTGGTGCATTCTGTTCTAAGTGACCACTCGCACTTTTGTGAATTTTTTCACAAAAAACCCTTCAATATTCTTGCTAATTTCTTTCGTAATTCTGTTTATTAGTGTGTCGCACGAGTTATCAGCAACCGTCCGTCACTTTTTCGCCAATATTTTATAAAATTTCAGCACTTAAAGTCAGTAACTCTGTTGAAATCCGCCCAAAATACTTGTATTTGGTCGATAAATCGCGATTTTTGTTCGCGACTGGTTCCAATTGTTGTGCCATTAGATAGATCTCGTCGAGACCTATCCCGAAATGCCCCATTTGTAGGGGTTATCTGCGACAAAATGTCACAATTGGCAAATTCTTACTCGCTAGGTAGGTACAAAAGTGCACCTAAGCGATAGAATGTCGCAGTACAATCGGACTCTAATTGAAACATAACTTCACAAAATATGGTCCGATTCCGGCCGTTCTGGATTCAAATTGTTCGTTTTAAATAGTATCTTACCTTAATCACCAGCGGTCGTCCATCCTCCACCTGTAAAAAATAGAAAAAATTAGTTTCAGCTATAAACACTTGGTGCATTCTGTTCTAAGTGACCACTCGCACTTTTGTGAATTTTTTCACAAAAAACCCTTCAATATTCTTGCTAATTTCTTTCGTAATTCTGTTTATTAGTGTGTCGCACGAGTTATCAGCAACCGTCCGTCACTTTTTCGCCAATATTTTATAAAATTTCAGCACTTAAAGTCAGTAACTCTGTTGAAATCCGCCCAAAATACTTGTATTTGGTCGATAAATCGCGATTTTTGTTCGCGACTGGTTCCAATTGTTGTGCCATTAGATAGATCTCGTCGAGACCTATCCCGAAATGCCCCATTTGTAGGGGTTATCTGCGACAAAATGTCACAATTGGCAAATTCTTACTCGCTAGGTAGGTACAAAAGTGCACCTAAGCGATAGAATGTCGCAGTACAATCGGACTCTAATTGAAACATAACTTCACAAAATATGGTCCGATTCCGGCCGTTCTGGATTCAAATTGTTCGTTTTAAATAGTATCTTACCTTAATCACCAGCGGTCGTCCATCCTCCACCTGTAAAAAATAGAAAAAATTAGTTTCAGCTATAAACACTTGGTGCATTCTGTTCTAAGTGACCACTCGCACTTTTGTGAATTTTTTCACAAAAAACCCTTCAATATTCTTGCTAATTTCTTTCGTAATTCTGTTTATTAGTGTGTCGCACGAGTTATCAGCAACCGTCCGTCACTTTTTCGCCAATATTTTATAAAATTTCAGCACTTAAAGTCAGTAACTCTGTTGAAATCCGCCCAAAATACTTGTATTTGGTCGATAAATCGCGATTTTTGTTCGCGACTGGTTCCAATTGTTGTGCCATTAGATAGATCTCGTCGAGACCTATCCCGAAATGCCCCATTTGTAGGGGTTATCTGCGACAAAATGTCACAATTGGCAAATTCTTACTCGCTAGGTAGGTACAAAAGTGCACCTAAGCGATAGAATGTCGCAGTACAATCGGACTCTAATTGAAACATAACTTCACAAAATATGGTCCGATTCCGGCCGTTCTGGATTCAAATTGTTCGTTTTAAATAGTATCTTACCTTAATCACCAGCGGTCGTCCATCCTCCACCTGTAAAAAATAGAAAAAATTAGTTTCAGCTATAAACACTTGGTGCATTCTGTTCTAAGTGACCACTCGCACTTTTGTGAATTTTTTCACAAAAAACCCTTCAATATTCTTGCTAATTTCTTTCGTAATTCTGTTTATTAGTGTGTCGCACGAGTTATCAGCAACCGTCCGTCACTTTTTCGCCAATATTTTATAAAATTTCAGCACTTAAAGTCAGTAACTCTGTTGAAATCCGCCCAAAATACTTGTATTTGGTCGATAAATCGCGATTTTTGTTCGCGACTGGTTCCAATTGTTGTGCCATTAGATAGATCTCGTCGAGACCTATCCCGAAATGCCCCATTTGTAGGGGTTATCTGCGACAAAATGTCACAATTGGCAAATTCTTACTCGCTAGGTAGGTACAAAAGTGCACCTAAGCGATAGAATGTCGCAGTACAATCGGACTCTAATTGAAACATAACTTCACAAAATATGGTCCGATTCCGGCCGTTCTGGATTCAAATTGTTCGTTTTAAATAGTATCTTACCTTAATCACCAGCGGTCGTCCATCCTCCACCTGTAAAAAATAGAAAAAATTAGTTTCAGCTATAAACACTTGGTGCATTCTGTTCTAAGTGACCACTCGCACTTTTGTGAATTTTTTCACAAAAAACCCTTCAATATTCTTGCTAATTTCTTTCGTAATTCTGTTTATTAGTGTGTCGCACGAGTTATCAGCAACCGTCCGTCACTTTTTCGCCAATATTTTATAAAATTTCAGCACTTAAAGTCAGTAACTCTGTTGAAATCCGCCCAAAATACTTGTATTTGGTCGATAAATCGCGATTTTTGTTCGCGACTGGTTCCAATTGTTGTGCCATTAGATAGATCTCGTCGAGACCTATCCCGAAATGCCCCATTTGTAGGGGTTATCTGCGACAAAATGTCACAATTGGCAAATTCTTACTCGCTAGGTAGGTACAAAAGTGCACCTAAGCGATAGAATGTCGCAGTACAATCGGACTCTAATTGAAACATAACTTCACAAAATATGGTCCGATTCCGGCCGTTCTGGATTCAAATTGTTCGTTTTAAATAGTATCTTACCTTAATCACCAGCGGTCGTCCATCCTCCACCTGTAAAAAATAGAAAAAATTAGTTTCAGCTATAAACACTTGGTGCATTCTGTTCTAAGTGACCACTCGCACTTTTGTGAATTTTTTCACAAAAAACCCTTCAATATTCTTGCTAATTTCTTTCGTAATTCTGTTTATTAGTGTGTCGCACGAGTTATCAGCAACCGTCCGTCACTTTTTCGCCAATATTTTATAAAATTTCAGCACTTAAAGTCAGTAACTCTGTTGAAATCCGCCCAAAATACTTGTATTTGGTCGATAAATCGCGATTTTTGTTCGCGACTGGTTCCAATTGTTGTGCCATTAGATAGATCTCGTCGAGACCTATCCCGAAATGCCCCATTTGTAGGGGTTATCTGCGACAAAATGTCACAATTGGCAAATTCTTACTCGCTAGGTAGGTACAAAAGTGCACCTAAGCGATAGAATGTCGCAGTACAATCGGACTCTAATTGAAACATAACTTCACAAAATATGGTCCGATTCCGGCCGTTCTGGATTCAAATTGTTCGTTTTAAATAGTATCTTACCTTAATCACCAGCGGTCGTCCATCCTCCACCTGTAAAAAATAGAAAAAATTAGTTTCAGCTATAAACACTTGGTGCATTCTGTTCTAAGTGACCACTCGCACTTTTGTGAATTTTTTCACAAAAAACCCTTCAATATTCTTGCTAATTTCTTTCGTAATTCTGTTTATTAGTGTGTCGCACGAGTTATCAGCAACCGTCCGTCACTTTTTCGCCAATATTTTATAAAATTTCAGCACTTAAAGTCAGTAACTCTGTTGAAATCCGCCCAAAATACTTGTATTTGGTCGATAAATCGCGATTTTTGTTCGCGACTGGTTCCAATTGTTGTGCCATTAGATAGATCTCGTCGAGACCTATCCCGAAATGCCCCATTTGTAGGGGTTATCTGCGACAAAATGTCACAATTGGCAAATTCTTACTCGCTAGGTAGGTACAAAAGTGCACCTAAGCGATAGAATGTCGCAGTACAATCGGACTCTAATTGAAACATAACTTCACAAAATATGGTCCGATTCCGGCCGTTCTGGATTCAAATTGTTCGTTTTAAATAGTATCTTACCTTAATCACCAGCGGTCGTCCATCCTCCACCTGTAAAAAATAGAAAAAATTAGTTTCAGCTATAAACACTTGGTGCATTCTGTTCTAAGTGACCACTCGCACTTTTGTGAATTTTTTCACAAAAAACCCTTCAATATTCTTGCTAATTTCTTTCGTAATTCTGTTTATTAGTGTGTCGCACGAGTTATCAGCAACCGTCCGTCACTTTTTCGCCAATATTTTATAAAATTTCAGCACTTAAAGTCAGTAACTCTGTTGAAATCCGCCCAAAATACTTGTATTTGGTCGATAAATCGCGATTTTTGTTCGCGACTGGTTCCAATTGTTGTGCCATTAGATAGATCTCGTCGAGACCTATCCCGAAATGCCCCATTTGTAGGGGTTATCTGCGACAAAATGTCACAATTGGCAAATTCTTACTCGCTAGGTAGGTACAAAAGTGCACCTAAGCGATAGAATGTCGCAGTACAATCGGACTCTAATTGAAACATAACTTCACAAAATATGGTCCGATTCCGGCCGTTCTGGATTCAAATTGTTCGTTTTAAATAGTATCTTACCTTAATCACCAGCGGTCGTCCATCCTCCACCTGTAAAAAATAGAAAAAATTAGTTTCAGCTATAAACACTTGGTGCATTCTGTTCTAAGTGACCACTCGCACTTTTGTGAATTTTTTCACAAAAAACCCTTCAATATTCTTGCTAATTTCTTTCGTAATTCTGTTTATTAGTGTGTCGCACGAGTTATCAGCAACCGTCCGTCACTTTTTCGCCAATATTTTATAAAATTTCAGCACTTAAAGTCAGTAACTCTGTTGAAATCCGCCCAAAATACTTGTATTTGGTCGATAAATCGCGATTTTTGTTCGCGACTGGTTCCAATTGTTGTGCCATTAGATAGATCTCGTCGAGACCTATCCCGAAATGCCCCATTTGTAGGGGTTATCTGCGACAAAATGTCACAATTGGCAAATTCTTACTCGCTAGGTAGGTACAAAAGTGCACCTAAGCGATAGAATGTCGCAGTACAATCGGACTCTAATTGAAACATAACTTCACAAAATATGGTCCGATTCCGGCCGTTCTGGATTCAAATTGTTCGTTTTAAATAGTATCTTACCTTAATCACCAGCGGTCGTCCATCCTCCACCTGTAAAAAATAGAAAAAATTAGTTTCAGCTATAAACACTTGGTGCATTCTGTTCTAAGTGACCACTCGCACTTTTGTGAATTTTTTCACAAAAAACCCTTCAATATTCTTGCTAATTTCTTTCGTAATTCTGTTTATTAGTGTGTCGCACGAGTTATCAGCAACCGTCCGTCACTTTTTCGCCAATATTTTATAAAATTTCAGCACTTAAAGTCAGTAACTCTGTTGAAATCCGCCCAAAATACTTGTATTTGGTCGATAAATCGCGATTTTTGTTCGCGACTGGTTCCAATTGTTGTGCCATTAGATAGATCTCGTCGAGACCTATCCCGAAATGCCCCATTTGTAGGGGTTATCTGCGACAAAATGTCACAATTGGCAAATTCTTACTCGCTAGGTAGGTACAAAAGTGCACCTAAGCGATAGAATGTCGCAGTACAATCGGACTCTAATTGAAACATAACTTCACAAAATATGGTCCGATTCCGGCCGTTCTGGATTCAAATTGTTCGTTTTAAATAGTATCTTACCTTAATCACCAGCGGTCGTCCATCCTCCACCTGTAAAAAATAGAAAAAATTAGTTTCAGCTATAAACACTTGGTGCATTCTGTTCTAAGTGACCACTCGCACTTTTGTGAATTTTTTCACAAAAAACCCTTCAATATTCTTGCTAATTTCTTTCGTAATTCTGTTTATTAGTGTGTCGCACGAGTTATCAGCAACCGTCCGTCACTTTTTCGCCAATATTTTATAAAATTTCAGCACTTAAAGTCAGTAACTCTGTTGAAATCCGCCCAAAATACTTGTATTTGGTCGATAAATCGCGATTTTTGTTCGCGACTGGTTCCAATTGTTGTGCCATTAGATAGATCTCGTCGAGACCTATCCCGAAATGCCCCATTTGTAGGGGTTATCTGCGACAAAATGTCACAATTGGCAAATTCTTACTCGCTAGGTAGGTACAAAAGTGCACCTAAGCGATAGAATGTCGCAGTACAATCGGACTCTAATTGAAACATAACTTCACAAAATATGGTCCGATTCCGGCCGTTCTGGATTCAAATTGTTCGTTTTAAATAGTATCTTACCTTAATCACCAGCGGTCGTCCATCCTCCACCTGTAAAAAATAGAAAAAATTAGTTTCAGCTATAAACACTTGGTGCATTCTGTTCTAAGTGACCACTCGCACTTTTGTGAATTTTTTCACAAAAAACCCTTCAATATTCTTGCTAATTTCTTTCGTAATTCTGTTTATTAGTGTGTCGCACGAGTTATCAGCAACCGTCCGTCACTTTTTCGCCAATATTTTATAAAATTTCAGCACTTAAAGTCAGTAACTCTGTTGAAATCCGCCCAAAATACTTGTATTTGGTCGATAAATCGCGATTTTTGTTCGCGACTGGTTCCAATTGTTGTGCCATTAGATAGATCTCGTCGAGACCTATCCCGAAATGCCCCATTTGTAGGGGTTATCTGCGACAAAATGTCACAATTGGCAAATTCTTACTCGCTAGGTAGGTACAAAAGTGCACCTAAGCGATAGAATGTCGCAGTACAATCGGACTCTAATTGAAACATAACTTCACAAAATATGGTCCGATTCCGGCCGTTCTGGATTCAAATTGTTCGTTTTAAATAGTATCTTACCTTAATCACCAGCGGTCGTCCATCCTCCACCTGTAAAAAATAGAAAAAATTAGTTTCAGCTATAAACACTTGGTGCATTCTGTTCTAAGTGACCACTCGCACTTTTGTGAATTTTTTCACAAAAAACCCTTCAATATTCTTGCTAATTTCTTTCGTAATTCTGTTTATTAGTGTGTCGCACGAGTTATCAGCAACCGTCCGTCACTTTTTCGCCAATATTTTATAAAATTTCAGCACTTAAAGTCAGTAACTCTGTTGAAATCCGCCCAAAATACTTGTATTTGGTCGATAAATCGCGATTTTTGTTCGCGACTGGTTCCAATTGTTGTGCCATTAGATAGATCTCGTCGAGACCTATCCCGAAATGCCCCATTTGTAGGGGTTATCTGCGACAAAATGTCACAATTGGCAAATTCTTACTCGCTAGGTAGGTACAAAAGTGCACCTAAGCGATAGAATGTCGCAGTACAATCGGACTCTAATTGAAACATAACTTCACAAAATATGGTCCGATTCCGGCCGTTCTGGATTCAAATTGTTCGTTTTAAATAGTATCTTACCTTAATCACCAGCGGTCGTCCATCCTCCACCTGTAAAAAATAGAAAAAATTAGTTTCAGCTATAAACACTTGGTGCATTCTGTTCTAAGTGACCACTCGCACTTTTGTGAATTTTTTCACAAAAAACCCTTCAATATTCTTGCTAATTTCTTTCGTAATTCTGTTTATTAGTGTGTCGCACGAGCTATCAGCAACCGTCCGTCACTTTTTCGCCAATATTTTATAAAATTTCAGCACTTAAAGTCAGTAACTCTGTTGAAATCCGCCCAAAATACTTGTATTTGGTCGATAAATCGCGATTTTTGTTCGCGACTGGTTCCAATTGTTGTGCCATTAGATAGATCTCGTCGAGACCTATCCCGAAATGCCCCATTTGTAGGGGTTATCTGCGACAAAATGTCAAAAATTGGCCCGCCCACCCGCCCGTTAGGGCCTTGCCATATCAATTCTGGACCCCTCAGGCAAAATTTCATATTTTCTTTTTTGACTTACCTTGGTCCTATCGGGTCCAGCTTGGGTCCGGTGGGGTCGGGGGATCTCCACGCACCATCTGTAACACAAAAAAACCATAAGTTGGTTAGAGTTCCACCGTCATGCCCCTTCGCCGCGCCCTCCGGCTTTCGGAGGACGCAGTGCAGGGGCACAGAGGAAGAAAACCTCTATAAAAATTACCCTGAAGTCTAAGCCTCGCCGCCCGGCGAGGGACTGCATGGCCGGGGGGTATACCCGGTCGTGAGGGCGGCAAAACAAAACAAAACACAAAATGGATAAGCTAACAATTGAAAAACAACTACCCCAGGGGGGTACCGGCCGGTCTCCGGTCGGAGAATCCCCTTCGGGTCCTTCGGGACCCGGCAGTCCCATCGTTTCTGGGGGGGACAACAATTGTTCTGAAGCCACGGAGGTCGTGGAGAGGGCGCGCACGCCCAGTTTTGCGCGTCCTGGGAGGGAGCTCAAGCGGAGCCCGATTGCGGCGCGTCCCGTCGTAGTGATGGATCGCATTCCGCTTGCGACGAAGGAGGTGGTGGACACCTTTTCCCGGCCGTTTACACCGGCCAGGGAAACAAGGGCCACGAGCGTTGTAAGAGCAGTATATGAATACGACAGCGACTGCTCGCAGACGTCGGCAACATCGATGGCGTCTGCAACTTCCATGGTGTCTAGCGCGTCCACACTGCGCAAGACCTCAAGAACCAGGAAGACGAAGAGGGTTCTCGAAGACAACGATCTGGAGACAGATCTGAAGGAAATCGAAGACCCCAATGTTCCTCCAGCGACTCTAAAATCCAAGGAGTCGCTACCAAAACTGGAGGAACTCATGGAAGAGATGGAGCACCAACCAACGGCCGCTCTCGGGTCGATACTTCTGGACGCCCTGTCCACTATTGAGAAGGTTTCCGACAGGTCTAAAAACCTGAATGGGGGAATGAAGAACGCCCTCAGACGGGCGATCCGGAAGTCCGAGGCGGTATCGGTGGTGCTCCACAAGAGATCTGCTGCAGTGGGCACCGAGCGAATGGAGCGTGAGTTCGCAGAGATGCGCGCCGAGCGTGACGCCATGGCAGCTCAAATTGCCCTCTTGTCCTCCGAACTCTCGGAGCTGAAGAGGGCTAAGGAGAGGACATCAGCCCGAGCGGAACTCAATAAGTCGGTGTCAAACGCGGCTGCAACGCCAACACCGACAAAACGGGCGGCGCCACGAACCGAGGGTGCCTCTGCGGAGAGCCTCGCAGGCCTTGTAGACTGCAAGCTACAGGCCTTCGAGGAGAAAATACTGGCGAAACTGCAGTCAGTACTGCAGCCAGGAAGGGCCAGTACACCAGCCCTGGCCAAAACGGGGAAAAGAGTCCATTCGGACAGAGCCGACTCCCTCGAGACTAGCGGCAGCGGGTTGATGGCTCCGGCCAACAACCCCAAAGAAAAGGCCGCTAAGTCCAAGGCCAAGAAGAAGCCAAAAAAGGCAAAGGAGCCGCATCCTCAGCCTCCTGCGCCGACCAAGGAGTCCTCAAACCCGGGACCTGGGCACTCTGCAGCAGTCCCTGTGGAACAAGATCAGCCACAGGGGGAGTTGCCGTGGAGTAAGGTCCTGGGCAGAAAGGAGAAGAAGGAACGCAGGACTGCGAGGGTGCAAGCAGCCGCAGCCAAGAGCGTCCCCTCCAAAAAAGGGAAGCCTAGACCTCCGCGTGCCCCAAAAACGGCTGCCATTACGATCACGGCGGCCGAAGATTCGGGGACAACTATCGCGGATATCATGAAGACAGCAAAATCCCAAATCAAACTGGAGGAGTTCGGGCTGGATCAGGGTATCAGTCAGCGCAGGGCCATAAATGGAGGCCTTGTGTTCAGGATATCTGGCCCGGACAACTCCAACAGGGCAGACGCTTTCGCGTCCAAACTAAGAGAGGTCCTTAAAGAGTCGGGGGCGAAAATAGCTCGCCCAGTCAAAATGGGCGAGATCAGAATCATAGATCTCGATGACTCGGTGACTCCATCCGAAGTGTCAGAGGCTGTCGCGAGGGCAACCGGCTGCACGGAGGACAACATCAGAGTTGGAGTCATCAGGCAGCACAGGTCGGGGCTTAATACCATCTGGGCCAAGTGCCCCCTGGAGGCGGTGAACAAGCTCGACGAGAAATACCTGCGAGTGGGGTGGTCCTCGGCCAAAGTGGTGGCCCTTAGAACAAGGCCACTACAATGCTTTAGGTGCCTGGAAAATGGGCATGTAAGGGCCAAATGCGCTTGTCCCAAGGACCGCAGTGGGCTCTGCTATTCATGTGGGGAGCCCGGTCACAAGGCGCAGAATTGCCCTGCCTCCAGCCCTACATGCCCAGTTTGTAGGGATCTCGGCCGCTCGGCAAATCACCGTCTCGGGGGCGTCAAATGTACGCCTCCTAAAACGGGCAAAAGAGGAGCCGCACCTCAGAACAAGGGGTCGGCTAATAAAGAATCGCAGCCGGACTCAGCCCGGGCTCCGATCGAGGGTGCATCTCAGGCCCGAAATTCCAGCCCATAAATAAGATCTTGCAGGGCAACATAAATCACTGCCGCGCAGCGCAGGACCTTATGATCCAGACGCTCGCGGAACAGTCGGTTGCCCTTGCCATTGTGGCTGAGCCGTACTCTGTCCCGGACCATCCTCGCTGGTTCGGGGCGGAGGGGGGCTCCGTCGCAATTTATTGGGCTGGAGGTGCGGGCGATCCTTGCTGCACCCTTCTCCGGAGGGGGGTCGGCTTCGTTGCTGTGGAGTGGGGTGGCGTCGTTGTGGTCGGGGTATACATCTCTCCCAACTGCGGCTTCACCGAGTATGAAGCGCACTTGGACGGGCTCGCCAGTTTCATCCGGGGGTATTTGCCTCGTCCAGTGCTCGTCGCGGGCGATTTCAACGCACACTCCAGGGTTTGGGGTGATGCCCGTGACGACGCAAGGGGAGAGGCCTTGCTGGAGTGGGCTGCTGCCCTCGGCCTCGATCTCCTCAATAGAGGAACGGAGAGCACCTGCGTGCGCTGGCAGGGGGAATCCATAGTTGACCTAACATGGGCGACTCCCCCTGCTGCACGGCTGGTGTCGGGGTGGAGGGTGGCAGAAGATCTTGCCACTCTCAGCGACCACCGTCACATACTTTTTGACGTCGCCTCGCTGACGCGCCGCAGCCCCCCGAATTCGGCGGGCCAAAGCAACGGTTCTCCACGGCGCTGGGTGCTTAAGATGCTCGAAAAAAGCCTGCTAGTCGCTGCTGCCCACGTGGTGGACTGGGTCGACGTGGGATTAAACATCTCTTCCCACCCGGAGGCTTTTGCAGTTTGGTTCCGGGGTAAAATGACGGAGATCTGTGACGTCGCAATGCCCCGGGCCAAGAAAGGCAGGAAAAGATTCTCAGCCTACTGGTGGAGCGATGGTCTGGCAGAGCTGCGAGCCTCTTGTATAAGGGCGCGCCGCCGTTTCACAAGGACGCGGAGAAGACGGCGAGCCACAGACGAGGAGATCGCCGGAGCCTATCTGGAGTACCGAGTCGCCACAAAGACCTTCCAGATTGCGATCGGGGAGGCCAAAGCTCGGTCCTGGGCCGAATTAATCGAGGGACTAAATAGGGACCCATGGGGCCGCCCATACAAAATGGTTATGGGCAAACTTCGCCCATGGGTCCCTCCTCTAACCGAGTCCTTGGACCCAGTTTTCGTGGAAAGAGTGGTGGACGCTCTTTTCCCAAGGGTCCAGGACAGTCCCTCGATCCCTCCGTCACGTCTGGGCCATTTTGGCTGGTCGGACGATCTCGGAGTGACGGAGGGGGAGCTGGATCGAGCCGTTAGGCGGCTCGCAGCCCGAAACACCGCTCCGGGTCCCGATGGGATCCCCGGAAGAGCATGGGTGTTGGCTCTGGCGATCTTGGGGGATAAACTCCGGCAGCTGTTCACCAGCTGCCTTCGCTACGGAGTTTTCCCCAGTGGCTGGAAGGAGGCCCGTCTGGTCCTCTTGGCGAAACCCGGTAGGGCGGCTGATTCTCCGTCGTCGTTCCGTCCCATTTGTTTGCTGGACGAGGCGGGCAAGCTCTTTGAGCGCGTCATCGCTGCCCGCCTCAGTGAACACCTGTTGCGCATTGGCCCCGACCTTTCGGATAGCCAATATGGCTTCCGCCAGGGGAGGTCAACGGTGGACGCCATCAGGCGCGTCCGTTCCCTGGCGGAAGAGGCAGTCCAGGAGGGGGGAGTGGCGTTGGCTATAAGTTTGGATATAGTCAACGCCTTTAACTCCCTCCCATGGCAGGCGATCAGGGAGGCACTTCATCATCATAACGTGCCTCCCTACTTGCGCGAAATAGTCGGGGCGTATTTGTGCGACAGGACCATTAGGTTCACCGACAGGGACGGCAACGAGGTAACGAGGAGGATCAGCTGCGGGGTTCCACAGGGATCCGTTCTGGGCCCCCTTCTGTGGAACCTCGCCTACGACGCAATTTTGAGGACCAGACTACCCCCCGGCCTAGATGTCATCTGCTACGCAGATGACACTTTGGTCATGGCCAGGGGGAAGGGCTTCAGCGAGACACGGCGGCTCGCCGAACTGGGGGTCGCAAGAGTCGTGGCCCATATAGAGGGCCTGGGACTGCGGGTGGCTCCCCAAAAAACCGAAGCACTGTGGTTTCACAGCCTTCGGGGGGAGCCACCTATAACGCAGATGAGGATCGGGGAAGCGGTGGTGTCCATCGGGCCCACCATCAAGTACCTCGGCCTAATCCTCGACGGCCGATGGACGTTCGAGGCTCATTTCGAGCGTCTGGTCCCCCGAGTCCAAAAGGCAGCAGGCGCTCTCCAGAGGCTGCTGCCCAATCTCGGAGGACCCCGGGAGGAGATTCGCCGTCTCTATGGCGGTGTCCTGAGATCCATGGCCCTCTATGGGGCGCCCGTTTGGTCGGATAGGCTGACGGGCGCCTCCCGCTGCAGACAGTTACTGAATAGCCTGCAGCGCGTGGTGGCCATAAGGATCGCGAGGGGATACCGCACAATATCCTTTGAGGCGGCGACTACTCTGGCGCGTTTCCCGCCCTTCGACATCTTGGCGGGGATGGACACGGAAGTTTACGACCGGTTCCATTCTCGCCAGGGCGGGGACGCGACAGACCCGCTCGAGGTGCGCCGAGGAGCGCATAGGCGAGCGCTGGAGTTGTGGCGCGAGCGGCTCGAATTGCCACGCTGCTCGCGCCAGCGCTTAGTAAGCGCAGTACTTCCCAGCTTCGAGGCCTGGCTCGAGAAGAAGTTTGTCGGAGTCACCTTCAGGCTGACACAGGTACTCACCGGACATGGTTGCTTCGGTGAGTACCTCAATAGAATAGGGAGGGAGCCCACTGCCGCGTGTCATCATTGCGGCAGCGACCGGGACTCGGCTCAACACACGCTCGAGGAGTGCCCAGCGTGGGCCTCCGAGCGCCGAGTCCTGGTCAACACGATCGGGCCTGACCTCTCGCCGCCGGCCGTTATCACGGCCATGTTGGCGGCGAGAGACTCCTGGAGAGCGGTGGTCTCCTTCTGTGAAGCGGTTATGCTCCAGAAGGAGACCGCTGAGCGCGAGAGGGAGCGTTCCGACCCCGCACGTAGAAGAGTGCGGGGTCGGGGCCGGCGACCATAGTGTCGCTGGCGAGAAAGTGTGGCGCCGAATCTAATTCTTGGGTTCGGCGCCACAGCGCTATAAATAGATAGCGCGAGAATGCCTCGCAGCAAAACAACACGCTGCCCTCGGGGTCGCGGCGGTCAGAGTGGGGACTCTGGCCGT